>JAKTUS010000011.1:0-365381 GCA_030556805.1 Schwanniomyces vanrijiae var. vanrijiae | reverse complement strand
AGACTCAAGGGATAATCTCCTCTATTTATATTACCACATTTACAATTGTGGGTCTCTCCTCTTTATCACAATGATATCTTCTCTTTTCTTAATCCTTTATATATACTTGTGTTCTCTTACATACCATAAGCAAGGACTTCGTGGCCAAGTTGGCTAAGGCGTAAGACTGTTAATCTTAAGATCGTGAGTTCGACCCTCACCGAGGTCGCTTTGTTTTTCTTTATCTAAATTTATTTTAACTTTAATACACTTATTGTGAGCAATAAAATATGTATTGTAGAGTATTCCTGGTCAAATATTATTAAATAATGATGAAATGGATGACTATATTTTAAATTCAAGATTCAGTAACTTACTGATAAAGACAACTAAGAAAAGAGGAGATAAAAAGAAAAACCCTGATACTATTTCTAAAGAAAAGGAAGAGCAATACTGGAAAGATGCAATAAGAGAAACTTGTGATGACTCAAAATCATCTTATTCAAATGAAAGAAGAAGTAATAAACCTACAATACAAGTACATAGATATAAAAAACCTTCAATTGGTGTGGGATATTCTAAACCTGAGGTAATATCAACATTTAATAATAATACATACTCTTCCCTAAAGGTATATAAAAAAGATACATCATCATCAGCCTCTAGAATTGAAATACCTGTTGATTCACAAGTGAATCGGGTTTCATTTACACATAGTAGAAATGATTATTTAAAAAAATTTGAGGACACGGTTAATGTCAAAAATAATATGTTAGAATTATTGACATCAACTAGAAACCTTGATAGTGACGATGTTGATAAGGCTAATTGTAAAATAAGAGGGCTAAAAGTTGATTTATTGCCACACCAAGTTCAAGGGTTGAAATTTCTTAAAGAAAGAGAAGAAAAAGATGAGTTATTAACTGGTGGTTTGCTTTGTGATGATATGGGACTAGGTAAAACAATCCAGATGATAGCATTGATGTTGGAAAAAAGACATGAAGAAAATTTTAAAAGGAAACCAAATTTAATTGTTTGTCCTGTTTCTTTAATGAATCAATGGAAGGATGAACTTAATTCTAAAGCGCCAGAACTAAAAACACTTGTATATCATGACTCAAACAGAACTAGAAACTATGAAGACCTTTTAAAATATGAAGTTATTATAACCTCATATTCAATAGTAAGTTCAGAATATTATAATTACCATAAATCACCTCTATATTCTTTTAATTGGTGGCGTATTATTTTGGATGAAGCACATCAAATTAAATCATCAAAAACCAAACAAGCTCAAGCTTGCTTTGCATTAGAAAGTTCAAAAAGATGGTGTCTTACAGGTACACCAATTCAGAATAAATTAGATGAGTTACATTCATTATTAAGATTCGTTGGTGTTTCTAAATTTTCCGAACCTTTAAAATGGAGAAGTTTAATTGCAAAAAAGGAAATAACGCAAAATAATATGGTATATTTAATTAAAGATTTGAAAGAAGAATTGTGTAGTATAATGTTAAGAAGGACAAAACAAATTCTAAAATCGTCAAGAGATTTTACCCTACCACAAAAAAATATTCATAAGTTCAACGTAGAATTTACTCCATTCGAAAGAGAACTATATGATAAAGTCAGTGAAGCTATAAGATACCGTATTTTGGGTTGTTTGTTTGATGGGCATGAAGTAGAAGTTAAAAAGAATGAAAGAAATGAAAAACTAAACGATAAGGTTTCAATCTTAGGGTCAAAAAATTTCAATACATTATCAGCTTTAATTTACTTGCTTAGATTGAGGCAGATATGCTGTAACTGGAAACTAGTGTTTGATTTTGAAAAAGCAACGGTGAAAGAAGATCAAATAGTAGAAAGTGATATTTGTAAAATTTCAAAAGAATTATCTAAATTATCAGTTGATGAAAAAAATTTTAATGTTTATCAGAAGAACTCGTCAAATAATCTTGATAATGTCTTATATGATGACAAAGAAATCTATTCCAACTCTTTAGATTTAGATTTACTTCCTTCTAAATTTAAATCAGTATTAGACATCTTATCAAAAGATAAAGATAGAGGAACTGTTATTTTTTCTCAATTTACAACTGTTTTAAGACAACTTGACTTGGTTTTAAAAAATAACAATTTCAAAACATTTGTTTATACAGGAAAATTGACCACAAAAAAGCGTGAAGAAATCCTCAAGGAGGCAAAGAATACAAAAGGTGCTATTCTTTTATGTTCTTTAAAATGTAGTTCAGTTGGTCTTAATTTAGTCTTTGCTAACAGAGTGGTCATTATGGACCCATATTGGAATCCAGCAATACAAGACCAAGCAATTGACAGGGTTTATAGAATAGGTCAATCTAAACCTGTTGATGTTTATGAATTAATAGTAAACAATACAGTAGAAAATAAAATTGTCGCAATTCAAGAACGTAAAAGAATGCTTGCTGATCAAATAATTAGCGACAATAAACAGGAATCAAAAGAATCTAATAAGAAATTATCACAAAAAGAATTATTTGATTTGTTAGGAGTTATGGATGATGCTAGGGTAAGTGGGTTACTGTTAAGGGAATTAACTATTTAATTGGATTTTTAGATATAATATATAGTTGCGAATAAATGGGAAAGTTAAATTTTATTATAGTAATCACGAGAGCAATTGTATATAAATTGTCTTGCGACATATTTACGACATTTTGCTAATTAAAGGATTAGTTTAAGGATGTTGATAATAACTACGAATATTAGTATTAACTATAGGCTATCAATGTTAGTACATAGTTCATTCATTTTGCTTTTATTGCTAACCAGTATCAAAGCTGCAATTATTAAGATTAATTTTCCCCAAGAGCTATTAGAGTTTAATAATTATGATAGGGCTACTGGTAGCGGCACCACTGTCGGAATAGTGTATATTATGCTATTTACTTTTCTAATAATGACTACAGTCATTCTATTGACGGCTGCATTTTATTTTTTGTTGAGAAGAAGACTTAGACACTCAGAAGAACAGTTACTCAGAGAAGAAGAGAATCAAGCTTATCTTGAATTAAATTCAGATGAACAAGAACTTTATTTTCAATCTAAAGAGTTTTTATCGGTAAACCCCTACTATAGAAATGACATGACGTTATCACAGAGTTTAATGATTCAGGAAAAGGGAATAAGGGCTTATGAGTTCCAAAAAGATTCTATGTTAACAAATGGTGATTTAATTATATTGAATAGGTATGAATTAAACTTCTTCAAGAAATTTGAATGCTCAACACTGACAAATCTTCCTATCCCTATGAAAAATGATGTTTACTATTTTGAAAGCAAAATATTTTCACTTCCTAATCCTGATGAGACATTGATCTCATTTGGACTTGGAATAAAACCATATCCTTGGTTTAGGTTACCTGGAAGACACGCTTATTCTGTCAGTTATGATTCTGATGGTTATAGAAGGTATAATCAGCCTTTTAGTTTTGTAAATGAACCTCCATTCCCTAAATGTATAGAGGGTGACGTTATTGGTATAGGATATAGAGTTAGAACTGGAACAATATTTTTTACAAGAAATGGAAAAAAGATCAATGAAGCAAAACTAGGTGGTCATATAAAGAATTTTAAAATTCCTCATAATGGTCAAATATACCCAATAATTGGAGCAAACAACTTATGCTCAATTCATGTAAATATTGGACAAATGGGCTATGTGTTTATAGAGGGGAATGTCAAAAAATGGGGATTTGCTCCATTAGAAGGAAATGGTCCTGTACCACCAGCATATAATAAATTTAATTCTGATATTTTATTAGAAAGATCAGAAGTAGATGATGATAATGACCTTAGTGAACGTGAATCAGATTTTCCTCCTGATTTTTGGGAAATCAATGGTACAGGTAATGATAATGTGGATACAATAGATCAAGATAAATACAGCTATAATGCTTATAGTGAAGTTAACTCAGATGACGAAAGAATAACATTAGAGACATTAATTCCACCTATAAAGCCACCTTCGTATAACAGTGATAGTAATGACGATAATGACGACAATGATGACTTTGGAAATAATCAATCTCATGATGGATCAACAATATTATATTCTCCCACTAATGAAACTACAGATGAAGCTTATGAAACTATCCTTGAAACCACATTCCAAAGTGATAGGCAAAGTCTTGAATCTGTAACTGAAAATGAAAATTCAGTACAAAATACTATACCACCAACGCTTCCATTAGATGAAAGTTCTGTTTTTGCTGCACAAGATGAGGAAAATTATAATAAAATATTATCAGACATAAACAGCAAATAAAATTAGTGCTGATTTTTTATTTCTTATAAATAATTCTGGTGTGAAAAATTTTAAGGTTAGGGTGCATTTGGGTTTAAAAGTGAAAACGTTTTATTTTATGCATATTTATGTTTATGTTTATTTATTATTTTTATTCTGAGCTTATTTCATTTCTATTTAAATAACTGTATGATTAAATATACTTGATATATAACTATTGTGGAATTCCTTTTTATTAATTTGCCTTATTAGCTTTGTAAATTAAATAGCTATTGATAAGAATTTTCATAATAAAAATAAAATAGAAAACTTAAAATCATATATATAATTTAAATATGTTTAAACTTATATAGCTACATTGAATACCTATAAACGATATATTATAGATCTGAAAATACTTTTTAGGATCATACTGAACAGTAACCACCATCGACTCTAATATCAGATCCGGTAGTAAAACTAGCTGCATCACTTGCCAAATACAAGTATGCACCTACTAATTCCTTTGGATGACCTTGTCTTCCTTTTGGAGTCAATTTGTACCAAATATTCATTTGATCAATTGGAACAAAGTCAGACAATCCAGAATCCATATAACCTGGCGAAATTGTATTCACTCTAGCAAATGCTGCCCATTCAACAGCTAAAGATCTACTCAAATGTAATACAGCAGCCTTTACAGAATTATAATGTGCTTGGTAATTAGGAATATTAACAATATGAGCTGTCATTGAAGCTGTCATAATCAAAGAACCTTTTCCTTGTTGCTTGAAGACTTTTCCAATATTCTTTGTACAATAATAAACACCATTAACATCCACATCAAATACATTATACCACTCATCATCAGTTGGTTGATCACATAATGTCCCTGAAGTCCATGCTATACCTGCATTAGCGACAAAGATATCAACAACAGTGAAAGTTTCAACGATGGAATCTATAGTATTTTTAACTTGTTCTGAGCTTCTAATGTCACAACGATAGTAAACAATCTTAGTCTTTGGGCACTTATTTTGAAGATTCTCAATAGATGGAGGAGAACCTCTGAATAATCAATAATGGTCAATTTGGAAAGATTAGCTTGACAATATCCCTCTGCAATTGCGTAGCCAATTCCCCTGGCTCCACCTGTGATCACAGCAGATTTACCTCTCAAATTAAACAAGTCTAAAATAGGAGAAGAAAGATCTGGATATTGAATAGGTAAATTACCGACATCTTCGTTGACAATTGAAAGTACAGGGGTTACAGAATCTATAATAGTCGTTGAAACAAGTATAAGTTTAATATACAAAAAAAAAACTAATAATCTAGGAAATCTGTACTTATTTATCAGAAAACTTTTCTACATTATTATTTCGAATATGAGAGTAATATCTCTAAATTTTTTCCTAAAAAATTATATTATCTAAGAAAAGGGTAACCCTCATCAGGTTGTTCCTAAAAATATTCCGGCATTTTTGCAACAATAATTACTTTTTTTTTCGAAAATCTCAATAATTTTCGTGAGATAATGAAAATAAATACTTTTAATTTCGACTTTAGTAGCAGTGATTAATTTTATTTTTCAAGCCTTGGTTAAACATTTATGATCAGACCAAGAGATATTGTTTCACATTAAGTAATATAATTCATCTTATTTCTTATTTAGGTTTCAAGCAAGTTATAATATTAAATGTTGAAGCAGAATAATTATAAATTGTTTTGGCTAAAAGTAAAAGTAACAATTGATAATTTAAAATTTCCAATACTTTGAAATTAGAATTTCTGAAAATTTTGGTTAAATAATAATTTTAGATGTTTTTACAAACTTATATTTAGTTTCAGAAAAAATTGTTAATTATAATTTTAAATATATTCTTTTGTGTTAGAATAATGGTAGCAAAAAATATATCTAAATAACTCATAAAAAAATGGTAAATACTAAACTAAGGAGTAACATGAATAGGAAATAGAAAATATAATAGATCATGGTTAGTTTCTTATCCAAGAATTTTTTAAATTTCTTAAATTCTCTTTTGCAAGCTCCATACTTGTTTTTGAAAAAATATCATCAATTTCTTCTAAAGTTTTATCTTTTGTCTCTGGCATAGACAAAATTTGATAAAATAATCCGATGAATGCAATTCCTCCATAGAACCCCAAATATAACCCAGTGTATGTCATTGCCTCGCACATTTTATTAAAATTATATGTAACAATCCAAGTCCACAAATATAATATGGTAGAACAGACGGTCATTCCTTTTAATCTATTTCTTAAATCAAATGATTCAGATGGTAAAACCTAAGTTAAACAAGCATAAGCACCAAAAAAAGTCATATATATAACAATACTAGATAAATAGGTTCCTCTGGCGACTGATATTTTACCAGATTGTTCTTCTAAATATCCAACACTAACCAAAATCAAACCAATGGAGAACCCCATTATGTTCATACCCCATAAACGTCTATAAAATCTATCCATCCATAATATAGCTGGTATAGTGCCTAAAAGTAATGCACTACCTCCAACTAAAGACATATATACCGCCTCTTCTTCATTAAATCTAATTTGTTCCATTAAAGTTGACATGTAATACATAGTTGCATTAATTTCTGTTAATTGGCCGAGAGCGACCATAATTATAGTATAAATTAATGCTCTACGATTTCTGGGAATTCTAATTAGAGCAAACCATAATTGTAATTTATTTTCTGTTAATTGATATTCTTGTTCTTGAAATGCTGCTTGTCTCATTTCCAAAAATTCCAATTTATTTTGGTTATCATCAATACCTCTCAATCTTTTCCGAACACTATAAGCTTCTCCAATTCTTCCTTTATGAATTAAATAACGTGGAGATTCAGGAAGGAAGAGTATACCACAAAATACTGCTGTTGAAAATAATAAAGATGAACCAACCATGAATCTCCAGCCACCAGTAACAGAAAAAAACATAGCCGATACAGAATACCCAAGAACTTCGCCTAGGGCAATGCTAAATTGATAAAGAGATACCATATTTCCTCTAACATTAGCTGGAACAGATTCTGCTATGTAAATTCCTACGCAGCCATCTCCAATTCCAACTCCGACACCAAGGAAAAACCTACCTACATACATCATTTGGTAGTTATGTTATCCTGCACATGATCCTGCACCAAATGTATAACAAATACAAGAAATAATAATCGAAGTTTTTCTTCCTAGATATTCATTCAATGGGGTCATCATAATACTTCCTAACATTGCACCCAACGGCATTAAACTAGATATAAGGGACTGTTGATCTGATGATAAGTGTAAAGAGTCCCTCATTCCAATCATAGCACCACTAATAATTGATTGGTCGAGACCTAATAATAAACCAGCTGCAGAAGTAAATATTCCCAACAAGTAAATTATATATTTTTTATTCTTAAAATCAAGTTCGTATCCTAAAGTAAGAAGTTTCTGCCAAAGACTTTTTGAGCAATAAGTTGTTGCTAGATTTTCTAATTCTTCAAACACCTTGCTGAAATCGAAAGACCTTATCTATATCTTTAAAATCTACTTTTTCGTGATAGTCCTTTCTGATATCTGGATTATCAAATAATTCCATTCTTATTTTCTCTTTTTCATCTAACATCTTGATGTAATTATTTATGAAATTTGAATTTAGAGGAAGATTAGTTGTCTTAATATAGTAATCGAAAGAAGTATATATTACAAATACCGGAATATTACTTAGTTCCAATATCAAAATATGGATTTTTCGCTAATTCTTGGATATTAGCTAATATGGATGACCGGAAATTCCAAAATATGCAGGTTTTATTATGTACCCCATGAAATATGATGTGTGGGGATTGTATACAGTCAGCCTTCTGTCTGTTGCATTTTTGCAATATTTTAGTGTTAGTGAGTGTAGAATCTAAATATAAGCTTATTTCTTGGCTTTATTTACTCAGTAACACTAAAATAAATAAATATTCTTTATACAAAGTATTAAATAACATATATTTGACTATATATTTTAAATACTAAACAGTGGAGTATAATTGCTTCATACAAAATTTAACATTGATGAAAAAAAATCTCCCCACAAAATCAGAGAGGGGTCTATTGCCAAATCGGAGAAATGTCTATCCATCCGATTTATACGGAGGACTGTACCCAGGTGCATTTATATGCAGTATGATATCTCGGTTATTGTGGAGGATGAGGAATACTCTATTATGATATTGAAATATTTATCATTCTTTAAACTTATATTTTGTTTAACATAGTAAAATCTAAAAATGTCTCATGAAGATACTGTACTGTCATGTCTAAAGTCTATGACCAACTCCCCTACAAATCAGCAATCAGAAGTTTTCAGCTATAAATTTTCATGTAATGAATGTAAAAGGCGACGAGTAAAATGTTCAAGACAAATTCCCGAATGTGAGCTGTGTATTAAATACAACAGACACTGTTTATACGAAAAACATAGCAAAACTCCACTAACTAGAAAGCATTTGATAGAAGTTGAAGAAGAATTAGGCTTGTTTAGACAGTTTGTCCAAAGGTGTTTTCCTGATATTGAAATAGCAAATTTACTACAAAATACAAAAAATGGAATAGATATTTCAGAAATACCAGAATTATCCAAATATCTTAATAATTCGAATAATAAAAAAAGAAAACATTCTCTAGGAAATTTCGGAAATGAAATTTTATGTCAAGCTGATGATGTGCAAGTTGAATCGAATTCCGCTGATACTCCAAAAAATAAAACTATCACCTCCCAAAGTTTTACATCAATCAATATCCAATCTTTTATTAGTGCAGAAGATACTTACAATAATAGAATATATTCTAGTTCAATATATGATACAAAAAAAATATATTTGATCAGAGTAATTTACAAATTCCTCAATTATTCCCCAACACAATTCATATGAATAGAACTAATACAAATAAAAAAGAAAATGGAGGGATTACAAATCCACCAAAAATAAATAATTTTAATTATTCTTGGGATGAAAGGAGCCAAAGTAGTTCTAATGAAAAATCAAAAATTATAAATGGATTGGCAACCACAGAAAGTAGCAGTTACCTCGGTAATTCATCAAGTGCAGCATTAATAAGTGTATTAGAAGGTGGTTTTTTTTAAGCAACAGAAAGCCACTTGAAGTGGATAACCATGAATATACTTCTCCGGCTCTGGAAATATCATCCAATATATCCATACCTTTAGTACTTATTACTAGACAAAAGAGAGAATACTACATAGAACAGTATTTTGAATTATACCATGCTTCATATCCAATTATTCATAAAAATATGTTCATGGCACATTTTAGTGAGATTATACCACGTCCCCCTAATTGGGATAGTTTACTTTATATTGTTGCTACCATAGGCTCATTTATGTCAACAACTTCCCCAGATCAAAATGATGACTTAACATTATTTGAAATTGCAAAGTCTAAATTATCTATAGAATATTTGGAAACTGGAAATATAACTTTGGTTCAGACAATGGCACTAATGTCAAACTACTTACAGAAAAGCGATAGACCCAATTCTGGATATAATTATTTGGGTCTAGCGGTTCGGATGGCACTTGGTCTTGGTTTACATAAACAAATTGAAGAATCTGAAGAATCTCTAATGAATAAAGAAATTAGAAAACGTGTTTGGTGGTGTTTATATGTATTTGATTGTGGTCAAACAATTGGGTATGGAAGACCCTTAGGTATTCCCTGTGCTGGCATGGACGTACAATTACCATTAAATATCATCGATTCCGAATTGACGGCACTATCTATAACCCTTCTAGAAGAGCTTAACCAAACCACAGATTTTACAAGTGTTCGTGTACAATCTCTATTTCATATTTTTTCTAATAGCATTTATGAGAGAATTATATCTGATCCATTTCCATCAGCCCATACACTATTAGAATGAGATAGACTCTATTTAGAAAGATGGAGATCAATGATACCAGAATATTTTCTTTCTGATAAAATACCACAGAGGTTTAAATTAGCTCAATCAATCATGCAGTGGAGGTTTAAAAATTTTAAAATAATCATGTATAGAACATTTTTGCTCAAGAGAGTAGTTATAAATTCAAAATCATTTGATGAAGGTATTATAGATGAGTTTGAATCAAAAGCATGTGAAATATGCTTACAGGAATGTAGTACTACAATTCAAAACATGTTTGACTATTGGAATCTGAAAGAAAAATATAACAGGATGGATGCATGGTATACACTATTTTTTTTAATACCGGCAGCTTTAATGCCATTGGTTTGCCTTAGAAATGATCCTACTTCTAATAATGCTGAATATTGGCGTTATGATGTAATGAAATCTCAAGATATCATTAAGGCACTATTGCATATTTGTCCATCGGCCCATAAGATTTTAGACTTATTCAATTTGCTAGGTAGTGGTTATCTTATTTCACAGCCTGATTCAACAGTACCTTATGCCACTTCTGGGACTGAGGAAAGTCCTTTACATCAAATAAATCAGTTGCATAAACTTCTTTGGCCTGTTTCCTTTGATATTGAACAACAATTTTTAGCTCTGCAAGGTTATAATTTTAACCCTAACTCTACAATGTGAATATAAGAACTATTAATTAGATATAGTAAGAAAGTACATTCTATAATTTCTATTTTTAATTATATAAGATTATTTATATTGGGTATCTTTTAGAACTCCACTGAAATTCATCAGTTTGCTTTACAATTTATTTTAATAAGTTAAAAATAAGTTAAAAATCTAAATATATATATAAAATATTTAAAATAAAATTTATCATATTTAAATCATATAGATTATGTTAAAGTGAAACCACCACCAACTACAACTTCTTCTCCAGTTACATAGGATGATGCTTCATTAGCTAAGAATACGTATACACCCTTTAATTCGTAAGTGGAGCATAATCTGTTTGCTGGAATTAAAGAAAACCAAGTATCCTTCCATTCTTGAGGGTGTACACTTAACATATCGGTGTCGATATATCCTGGGGATACACAGTTTACACGAGCAAAACCGACCCATTCGACTGCAAGACATTTTACTAATCTAACTACACCAGCTTTAGATGCATTATATGGAGCTTGCAATTGAGGATAATTAACAATTAAAGATGAAACTGATGCAGTGAATACAATATAGCCCTGGCTTAATATACCTTGCTCCTTTTGCTTCTTGAAAGCAACAGCTGCTGCTTGAGCAGTGAAGAGGGTACCATCTAAATTGACGCCCATTAAGCTTCTATAATCTTCTTCTGCTACTTCCTCTGCTTTTAAATAGGATCCTACACCAGCATTTGGAACAACCACATCTAATCTTCCAAAATTCGCAATAACATCTTCAACACATTTAAATATTTGTTCCTTTTCGGAGACGTTACACTTATAAGCTTTGAATTTAATTCTGAAATTGGAGAATTTCTTTTCAATTTCTACCATATGTTCAGAGTTTGAAGAATTATAAGTAATAGCAATATCAGATCCGGCTTCTGCTAAACCAATTGTAGCTACTAAACCAATTCCTCTTGCACCACCAGTAATTAATGAAACTTTTCCATTCAAAGAAAATAATTAAAAAACTGGAGCATCCTTAGTTTGATAAAGCATTCTAATAATATTTTGTATAATTTCTAAATTCGAAAATCAAACTTTAAACCAATTTATATATAGCCATTTGTATTTGGTAGTAGGATTCAATAAGGGTGACAGAATACAGTCTGATAGCTTGTCCCGCATATGTGGGTGATTAAAGTCCTGTATATAAAAAGTACATTTTTGATAATTCTCCGAGAATGCATTTTGCCTTATGATCACATCTTAATGATGTAAGATAGGGACAATTTTTCGGGTCTGTAAGTATGAGTAAACAGGTTATCAGTTTTCGTACCTTTTTAAAAAATTTTATATAAATATGAATAGCATTTCATAAATTAAAAATTTTTTTTACACTACTAAGAACAATTTGATAAATTAAAATGTCTGTTGAATATAACCCTGCTTTTGTATTAAAATCCATTAAGAACGTTGTAATTGAAAATAGACCAATCCCTAAGCTTGGTCCAAAGGAAGTTAGAGCCTATATAAAGAAAACTGGTATTTGTGGCTCTGATGTACACTACTGGTAGAAAGGAAGAATTGGTTCTTATATTTTGCAAGAAGGACGTGATATGGTATTGGGTCATGAATCTGGTGGTGTAATTACTGAGTTAGGATCCGAAGTGGTTGGATTAAAAATTGGTGATAGAGTTGCAGTTGAACCAGGTGTTCCTTGTAAATATTGTCATCTTTGTAAAGACGGTAAATACAACCTTTGTGATGGTATGGTATTTGCCGCTACTCCTCCTGATGATGGTACATTACAAAAATACTATTCTCTTTCTTATGATTACTGTTATAGAATCCTAGATCATATAAATGATGATGAAGCTGCATTAGTTGAACCTGTTTCTGTAGCGGTTCAGGTTTGTAAACGTGCTGATTTAAAGGCAACTAATTCTGTTGTTGTTTTTGGTTGTGGACCTATTGGTTTGCTTTGTCAATCAGTTGCAAAAGCTTATGGAAGTAAGAAAGTTATTGGTATTGATATTTCTGAAGATAAATTAAATTTGGCAAAAAGTAGTTTTAGTGCTGATGGCACTTTTAAGATGCCATTCAAAAGCTCCGAGGAATCTGCAGAAAGTTTTTCTAGACATATTGCTGATGAGATTAAGGAAAAGTTTGATTTGGGTTGTGGCGCAGATGTTATTTTAGAAGCAACTGGTGTTGAATCATGTATGCAAGTTGGTGTTTCTTTACCTGCACCAGAAGGTAGATTTGTCCAAGCAGGAATGGGAAAAGAGTATATCTCATTCCCAGTGACTGAAGCTTTAATCAAACAACTTAATTGGACTGGTACTATTGGATATTCTGCAGGTGTTTACCCTAATGCTATAGAGTTGATTGCATCAGGAAAAGTTAATCCTAAAAAGTTAGTTACAAACAGATTTAAGTTTGAAGAATCTGAAAATGCTTTTGAACTTGTTAAGGAAGCACGCTCAAATGTAATTAAAGTTATTATTGATGGTGTTCAAGATTAAATTTAAAGTTGTTTAATTATACTACTAATTAATTAGGATTAATAATTTATATTTTATGTAAAAATATTAATAAACTTCGACAATTATTCATTTCTGTTATTAATGAAACTCATTTTATATAATTTAATCTTACTAAATTTTTTTACAAATATAAGAGATATAAGATGTTCTCTTGTGATTATCTACCTTTAGATCATATGTTTTTTAATCAATTCAACTAGTTCTACTCTTTCTGAAAATCTTAAACATTAGTAATGAGGGACAATTTTTAGTTAAATATTACAAAGTAAAGTTAGGTTGACTAAAATGAAGTAATGTTACCTAATAAAATGTACTATTTTTTTTATTTATCTGAGGCATACAATTCTTGGTAAAATTTTTCATTTTAGATCCTAGATGCAAGCTTTCTATCACCTTATTATATCCAAAGAAAGCATTTTCTTTCATGTGAATAAAATTTATGTTCAAATGTTAACTTTTCTTGATGATGGCTAATATCTATACATTGATAAATATATTAGTATTTACAATAATATCACTTTTTTTCATCAAAAAGACACCATCTAATAAAATAAACTTTATCTTTTAATATATATTTCAATTTAATTACAGAATTTCTTAATTTTATTGATGGTTTCTTTTGTGATTCTACAATTTGATTTGGAAAATATTTCTCTTATTTCATAAATACATAAAGCCTGTTAAAAAGATCCAACAAAAGTAATACCTCCATAAAAAACCCAAACTAGTCCTGTATGTATTATTATCTGTTGTATTCTAGTAGAGTTATACGTAACAATAAACATCCATAATCATAAAAACAAAGTATTAATAGAATCCCTAATGACCTTTATTTAGGGTCAAAGAATTCAGCTGATAATACTAATTGAAAGCAATTATAAGAACCAACAAAAATCAGTTATTAGAAAAGATTGGAATAAAAATTATAAATTTTTTTCTTTTAGGTTCAATATTTTTTTGAGATTGTCTACTAAATTAATCTAAAATTATTGAGAATATATTATACATATTTATTGACGAATTTTAGTTCAATTGAAGTGGAATTTTTCATTATCTGTCTTATAAAACAGAGATAATTAAACCTTAAGCTTAGTCAAATCTTTCTTGACTAATTATTCTTCATAAACAGTCTTGGTGCGGTGTTTTAAGGCTTTAAAACTTCCCAGACTATTACCTTAAAGTTACAGTGATTAAATTTGCATCAATTATAATTTTAGCAGTATATTTCGAATATGCACTACCTTGGGTGTTTAGACCCTGATTAGAAAATTAACATCAAAAATTATACTAAAGATTCCCATGAGACGCATCTTCTTATTCTTAAAATTCAATTTAAATTCTTAACTTAGTAACTGTTGCTGTAAGGCATTATTTTTTTTGCTCTTTAAGAGTTAGATCCTCCAATTCCTAAAAAATCTTATAATACCATAATCTCTTTTATTTCATTTTTAAGATAATCTATATTCTTCTTTTTATTTTCTAATTAAATTTGAGCGGTAATACTTCTTCTAAACTTTATGGTTTGATTAGTGTTCATGGATTTAAAATTTTTTGTCTATTAACAGAATTTTCTGACCCTCAAAGCCAAAATTCTTTATATTTAATTGTTTTAGCAAATTATTTTTCTAAAATATGTAAAGCCTACGTCACTTTCTTTGTCGTTCTTTTGGTTTCCCAAATAATATATCAAATTATTAACAAGAGAAAAATATTATATAGTTACATATTACGAGGTTAATTTTGCAACTTCCTTATAACTATGGGTTTATTTATATCCTATCATTTAAATATTAGGAATATGAATAAGTATATTGAGTCTATTCTAATTTTATTAGCTTTATTTAAATTTTTAATTATGATTTTTAATTCAAATTTCAGATTTTCCAAAAAATTTTCTCTTATTTTATTCATTAGTTAAATATTTGATTTTTATTATATTTTTTCAATTTTCTTTAAGAAATATCATTTTTAGTCAAACCCAAGAATTTATAAATATATAATTCGAATATAATTATTTCAATTTTTCTTTAATATATATAAATTATACAATATTTTATTAAGATTTTTAAAATCCCCTAATTCTACATTAGAGTCCTCAGAGCACTAAATTTGATTTATTGATATTCATAGTTTTAATAAAGCAACTATTACTATTATGCTCTCTATATGATTTTATACCGAGCCTATAAAGTCTTACCCCAAACTAATATGAAAAATTTTCTTACACCCCACAAATAAAGGAGTGATTTTGAAATACTTTCCAAGCACGGTGAAAAAATTGGCCACTAGTGGAAATTTTCAACAATTTTATAATAGATCCTCGACATCAATTTCCGGGGTAGCGGCCATCAAATTTCAGGGTTAACGGAAAGCAGTAAGTTTTAATTTAGGTCATATATTCAAATTATTGGAAAGCTAATTTTAATACAAATATATTCTATTTTTTCAAGAGATTTATATCAAATTCGGATTAATATTTAAAAATTACAATTAAGTTACAGTCAATACCAATTTTATATAAGCAGATTTATAAGTAATGTGTCCTGCATGATGTGATACCAAATTAAATACAGAACCATAAGGCATTTTATAAAATATTGCGGCAAAATCTTGGAATTAGGTATTATTAGGTAAGGTTCTCCACACTATTTGTCGTCGGTATTATCCTTATATAAAAGAAGGCAAATGTTATCAAACCAATGAAATTATTTAATCATATCTGAGAATTATAGATAACAAAAAAAGCCTAACAAGATGATTCAAAAGTTCACTTGCGTTCCTAAAACAGATTATGAAGTAGTGATAGTGACAAATGGCACAGTATCACAGGTAGAAGGAAAGCTTGCAGAGATTAATAAACGCACCAATGATGAAATTCCCACCAATGCTTGTATCACCTATTTGGAAAATTTCAAGCAGTTACTTACATATCTTGATAAGCATAGTAACATGTTCCACGGTAAGGTTTTGTTTATGTTCTTCAACGGGTTGGAGTTCATCCAAAACTTAATAAGTGATTTGATTGATCATTTCAATAGATGCAGCATTTTTTGCAGCCCTTTTCTCCAGAATGGTCATGGTATCAAAAAGCAAATGGATATGTATACTATTGAAAAGTTAGAAAATGCTTATTTCTACTTCGATTCTTCAATCTCAGATATCAAGGAACTTGATTATGATTATGATTTTCATTACAATTTCCCATTCAGTATAAGTAATAACACCGAAAACTTGAAATGTCAATTTCAAAGTGTTATAGCTATCGTTAATGATGTTTTAAAGAAAATTAGTTTTATGACTGAGAGGATAAGAGGATTATATATAGATGATGCCAACTTGCCTGGTGAAAAAGTTTATCCCCTCCGTTGTTTAATTAGAAACTTTCCACAAGTTGAAAGTATAAATTTGACTAGTCATAATCAATTGCTCATGAATGATATGTTCTAATTAAGCTAACTTCTGGTTTACTACCACATTTTTAAATCAGATGAAAAACAAATTTGCGATTTAGATATCTAGACAGATAATGAGAAATGACTATATATACGTAATATAAATAATATACTAAAACAGTTAACACTCATAGAAAATACTAATTTTAGATTTACTGATGATCTTGAGTTTTTAGATATTGGTTTAATTATACCTGTTGGAAGAAACGCTATTTTGACTATTGTAAGAATGTTGAGAGTATTAGTGGTATAATCAAGGTAAAAAATTTAGATTATAATAATAAAACTTGAACCTATCGACATGACTTAAAATAGAGAGTTTTGAAGCCAGAATATTTAATTTAAATCATTTACTAACGAAAGAAATTCAAATTTCCATGGGGCTAATATATGAGGTGCAAAAATTTGAGGATCATCTACTAATTGGGTATCGTTTACTAATTGAGAATTATTTACTAATTGGAAATCATTTACTGATTAAGAATAGTATTTAGAGAGTGTTAAAATTGGGAAAGAAACAATCACAAAATACACTAAAAATATATTATTTTTATATGAAAATGATATTAAAGATTTACACCTTATAAAGTTTATAATTTTATAGTAAACCTTTTAACAAAAAGATATTCAAAATACTTCAAAATTAATAGTGAATACATCAAGAACATAATTGATGGCAAAAAATTCCAGTAAATACAAAATGTGCTACCTTGGGGAATTTGCTATTGAATTTTTCTACAAATATTAAAAAAGATTTTTAATTTTAATCAAGAATAACCTAAAAGCTAACAATGAAGAATACATATTAAAGACTAATATCACTGGATTTCAAGTTAGGATTGGTCCTAAAGAAAAATCACAATATGCTCATTTCATTTATTCATAAAGTTGCACCATAGTAAAAGAATAGATTAAAGGTTTCCATAATTAAATTCTTTAATTTATCAGAGTCAAAGGATTTGTAAGTAAAGTTTAATTATTCTATCTTAAATCATATATCCAAGTGTAGTTTGAATAATAATTATGTATATGAAAAAGAATAAAGTTGTTATATGAAGATGGAAAAAATAGAAATTAGAATTCCTCACTTTCTGCAATTGAAAAGATAACTTTTCACTAAATAATATAAACTGAAAACAAATTTACCACAGTGAAAAAAAATATTTATAGTGTCTAAAATAAAGAAAAAAGTCTATATATTAGAATTATTAAAAGCAATTGGTAACTCTCTAAATGATTTATTATTTTATAAATGGGATGTATCTTGGAGTGGGATCGTCAAGCAATCTCACACAAGTCTATTTCCATATAAAATCTTTTATATAGTTATTTAGTTATTTAATGTAACATAATTAGCTGGGAACAAACCAACTTCGTTTGTTCTGGAATTTCTTCCTGACCACCAGTCCTCATCAACAAACTCTATATCATTAATTAAATCACCTTCAACAAAACTAATTTCATTATCTTCATCCTTTTCATAATCATATTCGGCAACAGCAGATGTGCCAGATTTATCTTCTAAAGGTTCTTCTTCTTTATTTTCTACTTTTGAGGCAGAAACAGCACTTCCATTAACTTCATCTTGTAGAGAAACGTAAGAGGCTGGAAAAAGACCAACTTCACCAGTGGTAGAGTTTTTGCCTGACCACCATTCCTCATCAACAAAATCAATTTCAATAATCAAATCACCTTCATTAAACCCTATTTCATTATCTTCATCCTTTTCATAGTCATATTCGGCAATTGCTCTAGCAGTCAGTGCAGGTTCCAGTTGTGCTGGCTCTTCAGTTCTACTTGGTAAAGCAGGTGGTGCTTCTGGTTCAGGCTCTCTGATTTCAGGTTCTTCAACTTTAGGTTGAGGTTCTTCAGCCTTTGGTTCTGGAATTACGTTTCTTACTGGTGGTGGAGGTAAGTTACGAACAGGTAATGTTTTAATTTCAGATTCTTCAACTGGTTGCTCAGATTCTTTTTCTTCTTCTAATTGTTCAGGCTCTTTTTCTTCTAATTGTTCAGGTTCTTCAGCCTTTGGTTCTGGGATTACGTTTCTTACTGGTGGTGGAGGTAAGCTACGAACAGGTAAAGTTCTGACTTCAGGTTCTTCCTTGATTTCTTGCTCAGATTCTTGTGTTTTGAGGGAAGCCATTCTTTCAGATAAGGACTTTCCAGATGTGTCAATAATTTGCTCTTGTTCTTTCTTTTCTTCTTTCAGTTCAGTAGCTTCTGGAGAAACAGACTTATATTGCCCTCTCTTTTCAGCCCAGAGTTGAGCAGGGGTTTTACCACCTTCGGCAGCAAAGTTCCTAGAAATACCACCAGCAACTTTATCGCTTCTATCAGAAGGTTGATTAAATACTGGCTTAGATCCAAACGAAGGCTTGTTGTTTGTTTCCAAGTTAGAAGAATAACGGGCCGAGACTGAACTGGAAACCTTAGGCTGAGGTAAAGAAGTAAGTCTACCATCAGATGGTGTTTTGTTGGTTTCAAATGTTTGAAGTCTTTCATTCAAAGGTTTAGAAGGAGCTTCCTTCTCTTCTGATCTTGGAATAATTGATGGCTTTGGAGTTGAAGAGATTGTATCAGATTTTTGACTTCTCAATGCATTAATATCAACTTTAGTTGGCTTATAAGCACTTGGGACATCTTCTAATGGCTTCTTTTCAAAATCTCTTTCTTCTAATTCTGCTAAACCACCCCATTCATCAGAGTCATTATTAGAAATAGTTGATTTAACCGACAGTTTGTTTGTTGGCTTTGGAACAATTGGTTTAGGTGTAATTGGTACAACTGGTTTACCTGTTGATTTTGGAACAAATGATGGTGCTCCATTAGGCTTTGGAGCAATTGGTTTGGAGATAGTTGGCTTGAAAATAGATGGCTTGGATACAGCTGGGGCATCTGGTGTAGACTTGCTAGAAGAAAACGATTGAATGGAATATCTAGCACCAGCTGCAGCACCTATTCTGTTTAAGAATTCGTCAATATCCAAGTCATCTTGGTCTCTAGCAGTAATTTGAACGTGGTAACCACTGAAGATCTTGGATACTTCAGCAAAATTAGTAGCAAAAGATAACCTAGACTTTGCAGGGGCGTTATCAGGACACCATCCTAATAATAAATTCTTAGAAACATCAGATCCTGGTACAGTTACTCTAGCTAAACCAAATTGTATTTGACCATCGGTGAAATTCTCCACGAATTCCTCTAATGATCCATCACTGACTTCAGTGACCTCAAGGGTAGAGGCCTTGTCAACTGAGTAAACAGCGAAAGTGGCCGATGGATCCCCACCTACGATCTTGCCGTAAGATTCTTGGATCTTTTTTGAATTTGTAGATAAATCAATTTTTTCCATAGTAAAACAATGTAGTTACTATTGTTAATGGTATATATCGCTTTACCGGTTATTCTATTTATTAATTGAAATTAATTATCAGAACCGATCAGCGAGCATGCATTCGTGGCTTTTTAAATAACTCTTATACATCACACACTCAAATTTAACCTAAGACTTACAATACATATATACTTGAATTTTTATATAGCAATATTACCAGAATATATTACTAAGGTTGATTAAATTAATTTATATAATATACACGTTACATAGATTCTAAACTATAGTTACACATGGTGATTTCTGTAAAGAACTGAGAGTGATTTGCATCATACAGCGTAAAATCCCAATGTTATATGTACTAGACCTATTAAAGAATTATTTTAAATAATAATAGTCTAATTTATGGTGCTTCCAGATTCAAAATTTGGCAAATGAAAGGAAAAATGAATGACTAACTAGATCTGTTGTTAATTGCAACAATCCTTCTTGCACCCCATGTTTTGCAAAAAGGTAAATATTCTTTTTGCTGAAGAAATCAGTATCAGTTAACAAGGGAATTAATTCACTTAACCAAAGCATATGTCAAACACCACATCATAATGTACCCAGCTATGTTCAGAAACAAACCGTCCAAGAATACTTCCTGGATAACATTCTTAAAGAACATATTAGGTCTCCCTTCACAACAAATAGCAAAAAATGCACCATTGCAAATTGTAATACCTACAAAATAGAACAAGAATCCTGCAAGTGATTCTAATGTTAAGATTCCCGACCCAATGCCTAGAACCAATGTCAGAATGTGCTGTACTTTCTGAAGTTTAATTTTGTTGGCATTGATATTTTGGTCGTAATAAATGATTTCATTCTCCATTATATGCCTATATCTATTCTTATAATTCACAGCACCTGAAAACGCTATATGTTATTCTTAAAGAATGATACAATAATTTATCAGTAAGATATTGTCGCGAAGTTAAAAAAATAATATATAACGAATATCAAAAATTTGGTGGCGGATTAGATTTTATCTTATAGTGTAGAGAATTAAAAAATCGGTGTTATTATTACACTAGACTTATACACATATTCGTAATGAATGAAGAGATCACCAATACAGATTCTCTCAGAAGGTTTCTCTTCACGTTACCCCTGGAATCAAATTTTACATTTACAAACGATACGAGGCGAAAAATCAGAAGGGCTATATATTTAACTCTTTCTAACCATGGGCAATTTTCCAGATTCTTACTGGCCAATCCATATATAGAGAATGAAGATAAATTGACTGCTGAGGAATATTTAAAAATAATGAACGAAACATACGACTGGCACTTTGATGATCCACAACCTAGTGATTTGAAAGATTATTCTAAACAAAATGACAAATACAAAAAAAAAGTAAAGCACTTTAGGCTGCCTTGCTCGAGAATATTCCGTAAAGGAGAGCCAATTTATAGATGTTTGACATGTGGTTATGATGATACTTGTGCTCTCTGTGCCGATTGTTATAGGGAAGAGTATCATCAAGACCATAAAGTGCACATTACAATCTGTTTACGAGATAATGGTGGTGTATGTGACTGTGGTGATCCAGAAGCTTGGGTGAATACCTATATCTGCCCATGTGCTTCTCAAGAAGAAGTAACTCGTCCCAGCATTCCTAGTGAAGTCTTAGTCATATATTCTTCAATAATTGAAATTTTGTTAGATTACGTTATAGATGTAATGACCTATAGTGATAAAATGTACTATGATTCAACAACAGAAATACTAGAATCAGAGACAATTATTCAAAAAGCCCAAGAAAGTGCTCTTGATCCTTTGAGATATGGATTTAATAATTCTCAAATTGACGAAAATAGCACATCATACTATCTTATAGTATATAATGACCAGATAAGACATTATAGGGATGCAGTACAAAGAATCCATCTAGCGAGTAAAAAAGTTCCCCATTTTGCAGAGATGGTAACAAATAAACTACAATCATATGGTAAAGCAAAGGTCATAAGTTCTAAAAATATAGATGTTTTATTGGAAAGACAGAAGATATTGAGTGCTACTGGTATAGCATCAAGTATTAAGAATTTTAGAGATGAATTTCGTGAGGAAATGTGTGACGAAATATTGTTATGGATTAATGAATTAACAGAAAGTGAAATATTCAGAGTTACAGACAATTTTAAG
Source organism: Schwanniomyces vanrijiae var. vanrijiae (assembly GCA_030556805.1). NCBI lineage: Eukaryota > Fungi > Ascomycota > Pichiomycetes > Serinales > Debaryomycetaceae > Schwanniomyces > Schwanniomyces vanrijiae. Next base: position 343,029 of record JAKTUS010000011.1, on the reverse strand, counting down.
AACATATTTTGTAAATCCTTTTGTTCTAAGTGGAATAGAGGTCTTATTAACCCGCCACAGATGGACAATTTTAATAATGAGATAGGATCGTTAGATCAAAACTTGAATATTCCAAAAATAAAAAACAATAGCATTTTGAAGAAAGCCCTGTCTAATTGGTACTTTAAACCCAAAAAGTGGGACTTGCAACAAAATTTATGTGAAGAATGTAACTATAATTGCAATGAAAATGATTACCAACCACAAGTAAACCATTTAGGGTCTAGATTTCAATATTTTATTTATTTTGATATTAGGTTCTGGAAATCTATCAGAATTACTTTACATGATATATATTCAACATCATTAATAACGAACTTATACTACAAGAATATTATTTGTTGTCAATATGTTGATATTTATCCTACTATAGCAGAAATGTTTTTGAAGAAAGACAGAGAACCAGAGTTAAATGTGATGACCACATTATCTACACAACTCTTTACATGCCCATCAAATTCTACATCTATTGTTCAACATGGTGATATTTCGAGAATTTTTGCATCAATCTATGGATTTCTTACAGTTGAGGAAATCAAAACGCCAGAAGGTATAGATATATCACATGGAATATCTATGAGAAGTTTAAAAAACAGAAGATGGGGTCAAATATTTTTTGATATTGGCTATATATTGAGCCGTAGCAAAGATGTAACATCTATAATAACAAGCAATATAATCCCTATGGCCTGTGATATACTAGCACTATTTCAAGGGAAACCAGTCATGAAAAGAGAAAGCAAAAATCATGTGGAATATGAGAATCCTGATTACACAGCATTTTTTCATGCAATTCTGGTTATTTATCAATTTGGTGAATCAATTGCATTTTGTATTAATAACTTGAAGAATAGTAGCGAGGAAGAAAAAAATACCTTATCTATTAATGCTATCAATTATGTAATAAAATTTTTACTCAAACTAGAAAATAATGAGTATCCTGGACTAGTTGATGATACAGTAGATATAAATCTTTCAAATGAAAAGGCTATATCTAAAGAATTAATTGGTGGGGAAATTATTCAATATTTCCGTATTGACAAAGAAAAAGTAAGCTTTTTACATCCTATCCACTCATTCTTATCATGGTTAATTCAAATTTCTAAATTTAAATCATCATATGAAGTAACTCATGTATTGAATACCTCTGTAGCTTCATTTGGCATAACACAGACTTTGGAAATACCAAATCCACTTACTTCAATTTTTGAATACCCAATAAGAACTATTGTACTAATGTCTCAGATTAAGTCTGGATTTTGGGTTAGAAATGGTTTTAGTGTTCGTTCACAACTTCAACTATATAAAAATACAGGGTTGAGAGAGAGTGGATATTTAAGAGATCTTTTCTTAGTCCAAGTTTTTATTAACTCGAATAATCCAAACCTTGTATGTTTTTTATTATTCAGTAGATGGCTTTTGATGGATGGGTGGATAATTAATGGAGAGAATAAATTTGATAATTTTGGGCAAAATGGGTTAATAGAAAAAGTAAAAATAGAGGAAGAAGAGGAAGAAGAAGAAAATAAATATAATACGGCATACGATATCAAAACTTTACCTTATATGCTCGAGGAATGTTTGAACTTCATTATCACCATCGTTACTGAAAACTTATATATACAAAATTTAACTGATGAAGAATTGAATGAAATAAAGATCAAGAATGAAATTATTCATAACTTGTGTTTTGGTCCAATGTGTTATACCAAGCTTTGTGCTCATATACCTGATCATATCACCTCAAATAAGAGATTTGATTTATATCTTGATCAAATCACTATTTTTACCCCACCTAAAAACTCAATAGATATAGGGTCTTATAAACTAAAAGAAGAATTTCTTGATAAAATTAATCCATATTATTTCAACTACTCTTCAAATGTGCGGGATGATGCAATCAAGTTTGTGAAGGAGAGAACAAAAAATAAATCTTCAAAACCTTTATCAGAGATAGTAATTGAACCTATCCTCAGTGATCCAGAAAAGTTAGGAGCATATAAGTATATTGGCAATTTTTCTTTATCCTCTTACTTTTCAGATTTTTTGATTAAAATCTTAAAATTTGTTATAGATAGTGGAGCTGATAAGTACGAAAGTTTATTGGAGACGACTCTTCATTTGATTCATATTTGTGCCTTTGAACAATTTATAAATACTGATGAATATGGTACTTTTTATGATCGGTTTTTAAATATATCTAATAATTTTGGGACATCTATTGCAATCATATTATACCAGATTTTGATTGATGATAATTTTAAGGTTTACCATTCCAAAACTAGAGCAATATTTCAAAAATTTGAAGATAAATATCATAATTTAAGTAAAATATTAAGTGATCAAATTCCTGGCTTTGAGCCATATAAGATGGAATTAAATCACAATTCAGATAAAAAAGAAAATGAATCTGAAGTAAAAAAAAAAATTGCGAAAAATAGACAGGCAAAATTAATGGCTAAATTTAAAAAACAGCAATCTCTGTTTTTGAAGAATAATGATATTGTGACATCTGATAGTGATATCGAAATGGATGATGGAGAAGAAAATGGATGGAAGTTTCCAGAACCACATTGTCTTTTGTGCCAAAATGCAGCAGAAGATGCCGGTCAATTCGGTATTATTACTTATATTTCAAAATCTTCTGAATTTCGTAATATTCCCTTTAATGACCCATACTGGTTTTTAAAATCATTTTCTGATAGTACAAATTTAGATGTCGATGAAAAAAATAATTCTGGAGAATTATATACAGATAATTGGAAGGGTTTTATGGATGATGTGGAACAGAGTAATGTAATTGGACCTGGATTTTCATCAAAAGAAGACGTGTATTGCAAATTAGTATCTCTGAGTTGTGGTCATGGAATGCATTTCCACTGTTATTTGAACTATTTAAATACTAACAGAGCACGTCTGAATCAAATTACCAGAAATACTCCAGAGAATATTGATCATAATGAGTTCATTTGTCCGCTATGTAAGGCAATTAATAACATGTTCATTCCAATTTTATGGAATGTTAACAAGCGTTCTTTAAGCAATTTCTTGGAACCTGCAGTAGATGATTTATCAATTTATAAAGATTTCGAGACGACGATTCGTGATAAGCAGTGGTTTCTGAATTTTGTGCAAAGCGTAGGCCATGATATCGAGTTGTCTTCAATTGTGTCAAATTCAGCAATTAACATGATAAGTCAAAGTTTTGGAAGTAAGGCAACTGGAAACCAACAGCATTTCAGGTTACTCTTAACAAATATGTTTCAAAGTTTGACTCATTTGACATTTCCTAGTGTATTTAAAGCAGATTCTACCTTCATCTTAGTGAATACTATTAAATCTAATGAAATAGCATTAAGAGGTACTCCCTCAAATGGATTGTTGGTTATCAAGCAATTATCAAATAACAATTTAATTAATTTACGAACATTGAATGAGTTTAGAAACACAAGTCTTTTAATGAAAATCAAAGGATGGACCCCAAGTCCAAGGGATGATATTTATGTAAAAATGATATCAAATATCATGACGATTGTCTCTTCTGAAGAATCAATTTTGGAAACTGATTATTTTGAAGCTTTGGTTGGTATATTTCCAGTTCCTAGTGCAGGTTTTTCATTTCATAGCATTTTACAACTTTGCTATGTGTGTCATATGATACAATGCTTATTCGTATTAGCGGATGAACTTTATTCTCATGACTTTTATGAAAAAGAGGCTTTCTCTATTTTTGACGTTCCTTTCAACCCTGATATTGATAATGAATTAGCACAAAAGTCAAAAGAATTACTTCTTCTCATATTGAAACATAGAGGTAAATATCCAAAAGGGTCAATAATTGACAATGAAAAGTTTGGTTATATAATATACTCTATGTTGATTAAATCTTGTACTCCTTTCTTAAGAAGAGCTGCAATTTTTTCATATGTCAATTGTGCAGATGTCGAAATTAAATCTGAGCTATCGATAGATCTTTGTGAAGCAGATAGATTATGCTACTTTTTGAAAATTAATAGTACAGGAAATAACTTATTCAAATTTAATTCAAAAGCTGAAATTTCATATGAGTCTTACAAATTTGAGAAATTCCTTAAATATATTAATAACTACCCAAAATTTAAGGAACAATCAGAATTTACAAAGTCTTTGGAATACCCTGGTATAATTAAACTCGCTAAACTTCCAAATAGATTAGACTTCTTTTTTACAAAGTATTATTACCTGGATAATCGAAAATTTTTGTATAAAACAATCGAGGATCCAGCCATATGCCTCTTTTGTGGAGACGTCGTTGATTCACAAAAACCCGCTATAGGCTCTAAAGATGGGCAATGTACAACCCACTTTTTAAAAGAATGCCCTAATAATATTGGAATATTTTTACTTCCAAAGGATCGTACTATATTATTACTACATCAAAATGGTGGATCTTTCCATGAGGCACCATATCTAGATCAACATGGGGAGCTACCAGGTGAAACTAAAAAGGCTAAAACATTATATTTACTGCAGTCTAGATACGATGATTTTATTAAAAATCTTTGGCTTCAACATAATATTCCTAATTACATAGTGAGAAAGCTAGAGAGTGTAGTAGATGCAGGTGGATGGGATACTTTATAGAGTTGTAATATATAGTGATATACAGCACATTTTAATACGTTAATAAAAATTTAAAGTATATAAAATTATTTCTCCTACCAGACAAATGGAGCATTGTCCTCATAAATAAACTCCACTTCATCTTCATCATCATCAGCCTCATCAAAATCATCATCGAAACCAAAAGCATCAACATCATTTTGAGGTTGTTGTCTAGATCCAAATAATGCTCTTGTAATGAACCCATGGAGACCTTGATTCAACCAAAGCTTATTTAAATAATTATATCTATATTCATTCAAAATGGCTTTTCCAGAGACAGTTGGTTTTTTGACCTCACCATGATCAGTTAAATAAGGTGCTGGTATCACAATACTGAATGGACTATGTCCAATGTATGTACAAAGTTTCAAGTTATTTAATCGAGGATGATAGAATACGTTAGTTTGGTTTGAACAAGAATTCATATGTGAGTACATTTTTGTAAACTTAATTCTTGTTCCACAATGTAAACACACAATATAATCATAAGTTCCTTTTAATGATTTTTTATTCAGATCTGCCGTCCAAGAGTTATATTTTTTAGGAAGTTCTATTAATTTCACAATACCTGGGTACTGGAGTGATAGAATTCCCAGATCCAAAAACTTAGGTATTTTTGCATGGAGAACAATATCAAAAATATTATATTCAAAATGGTAGTTATCATTAGTTCTTGCTGATAAAGCATTAATGATTGTATCTAAAGAAGGTAAACCCAATAAGTTTGTCAATGGCAATGAACTATCTAACCTTGATTCATTTATGATATCATCTTCCAAAGAGGTGAACTTTTCTAAATCAACAAAACTACCATCCCCAAAATCTTTAGAAGTTAAGATATTTTCAAATATTATAAGCTGTCTTAAAAATGGTAACAAAATTCTCTCAAGACTATAATAAATAGTTCTAATAAAATCATCCTTTTTTATTTCAAAATTTGAAAAGTTTATATAATCTTCAAAATTCTCAAGTAGTTTTCTAAAATCAGTAGTAACAGAACTATCTAATTCTAATGTTTCCTTAGATAAGCAATGATAATAATTCATATCCAAAGAGCACTTCTCAAGTAATGAAAAAATTGCAACGGTAATTAGTTTAATGTAACCAAATCTTGCCAAACTAATTAATGATTCATCTGTCTGGAAAAATAATACGATAACTTCATTAAAGACCCCATCTAATAACTTTTCACTCTCCCAAAAGTTTTCAATTTGAAGTTTTAAATCCGGACCAGCAAGAGTTAAGTTATTACTGAATTTGAATAATAACAGTCTGCATTGGATTAATGATTTAATTAAAATTTTTGCGGATAGTGGAAACTGAATCAAAAAGCTTCCTAAACTTTCTTTACCATCTAAACGAGTGGCTATTTCATTCATACGAATAGTATCAGAGGTAATTGTAGACAAAGTTTGTAAATAATGAAAATAAGTTTTGTTTCCCAACATAGATTGTGAACTGGCTAATTGGGGAAGTAATTCTTCAAAAAGTGGTAAGACAAGCTTTCTAAATTCATTTTCTTCAATTTTTGAATAATCATTGTTCATGAAACTATCAAAGAGGGAATCACACTTTGTTTCACATAATGCCGAAGTTAATTGATTATATTTGTTATTGATTGGGTTACTATGGATTTCATTCATCCCTAAACCACCCCCACTATCAGGTGGTAGAAATGTTGGGATAAATAAATCGTGTAAGTTATGACATAATGGACATGGAAAAAATTTCAAGCCATTACTGGCTCTTTTATAACAGGAAAAATGCATACCATGACCACAAGTAGTAATTACTGGAGCTTCAATATTTTGTGATATTTCAGAATTACGGATAAAATGATTATAGCCCTTACCTGATACAGAATCATCATCGATTGGGTTATGTTGAAAATCAAGGTCACCAAAAGCAAGGGATACATATTCATTAGAGTCACCAGGAATTTTCCAGAATGTGGAAGCTTTTGTTTTACTACCCAATAATCCAAAGGATGAATCTAAACTTTCCTTTTCACCACAAAGAACACATGTACGAAGTTCTAGAGAGTGAATTTTCTCAATATCATTTTCTGACTCGTTTTCTGACATATTCTTATTATTTGCAAGAAATCTATCACGTTGCTTTGCAAACTTTTTCATAATTTTAGCTTTTCTATCTTTTGCTAGTTTCTTTTTTAACTCTGCATCAGATTCAACTTCACCCATTTTTCTTCTTTTATAAGAATTCATGTAATCTTCGCCAAAACTATCAGTTAAGTTGTCAAGCATATTCTTGTCCTTAGCGATGAATTGATCAACAAGATAGTCAGCCTTTGATATTATATTCTTTGACATATTAGATTCAACAATTATTAAGAGTAGATCACAAATGGGTATATTCACAAAATGTTCACATAAATAATTTGGTCCCTCAATTAATTCGTCATCAACGATTATAGTATGAAGCAAATGCAAAAGTTGCATCATATAAGTTTCATCCAGATTGTCAATTGCTACTTGTAAAAATTTATAAATTAACTTAGCAAAATCTTTGGTTTTTGTGAAGCTACAAATCTTGGTATCAACTTCATCCTTATTACACTTTAATAATTTTGGTATTAATACAGTCTCATCTTCCTTGATATTTTTCTGTTTTGCAATTCGTTTAATTATCGCTTCTATCACCACTTGACTTTCATTTGAATCTAATTGAAGATTAAATGGGTCCAATTCTTCAAGTAATTGTGGTTTCAATATATACATTCCTGAATCCATCAAACCACTCGGAGCACGGTAATCAGCACACTCTTTTAATAAAGAATCGAAGTTAGGTAATTTTGTTATTTCTTCATCAATAATATGTTTTAATGTTAAAAATGATTTAGGCTCATCACTCAAAGAATAACATATAGCTCTTTTTGCTTTAATAATTGTTTTTTCATCACCTGAAATATCACTGAAGCTCAATCTATCTGTAATTAAATTGTATACGAAAATAATAAACTTTTCAGCAATAGAGCCAAATCTATCCTCGTATATAGTTTTATCATACAGAACTTCATTCAGAAACCATCTCAATAACTCCCATCTATCCAAGAAATTATACAATGTAGCTCTTGGTTCATCTAAAATACATGCAATTTGGTTCAAATGAACATCACGATAAAATGTAGAATCGCACATAATAGATTCAGTATACAAAGTTGCAGTCCTGGAAACTGATATACCATTTCTGATCCAAAACCCAATTCTAACTTGAGCACCTAAAACTATACTTCTCAAAGAAATATCTGAAATATTCATAAATGGCACCGGTAAAGAATCCAATACTTTGATGTTATGGCCTAAATTATGATACAGCAAAAAATAAGATAACAATGAGTTAATTGGATTGACAAAAGAAACAGGATCCTTACTAACACTAAATTCTGCAATACCAGGGGCATTCTTTTTAATCTTTCGAAGATTAAGAAACGTAGAAACCAATTTTACGGAACTACTTAATAATTCTTTATCATCAACTGAGCAAGTAGCTACAGATTTAACAATATTTAGAATAGGAAGCGAGTATTCTAAATGAACCACAAAATCCAATATTTCTCTTTCAACATGATCACCATATTTTCTTTCTATTGGCCAGTATCCTTGAAAATTCCTAAGGAACAATAATAACATTATTAAAGTATCCCTTTCCAAAAAATTTTTGAGACCTTCTTTTCCAAGTCTTTTATCTACAAGGTAAGCAATGTCATGAATTCCTCTTGTAACTGCCTTCTTGATTGACCTATAAGTATGTGGTGGCCCTTCAGCTATTTCTATAAAATTTGGATATCCACTATCGTAATTCCACTTAGAAGAATGTTCCTCAATAATTTGAGCAATTGGACCTAAAATAAGACCTATCTGATTATTTAAAATCAACATCAGAACACTCTTTGGGCATGTAAATATCTGGGTTGCAATATCATGAAGACTATTTAAATGTTCTTCACGATCAGTGAGTGCTAATATAGTAAACAACTGAGGATAAATGGACACAAATTGTTGTACGAAGATGCTCTTTTTATTTAAATCTTCAACGATTGGTGGTATTAATATTGAAGAAAATTTTTTCCTAATTGTAGAAGGAAAACGTGTTTCAAAAATCAATAAAAATTGAATTCTGGAATTATGCAATATATCATTATTTGGATTTGCTTCCAATATTTCATGGGTAGATTTCATTAAATGCTCTAACTGGCAGTGTTTTGATACGGTAGTTAGACCAAAGTTAACCAACTTACCATCCTGGGGCAAACCATTCTCGAAACATTTTCTTTTATGGTTGATAGAAAGACTTTCAAGGAATTCATCTGGAAGAGCCTTAGAAAATCTAAAATTTGGTTCTAAAAGTAACTCCCCGAGTAGAGATGTACTTAAATTACGGAAACCAGAGTTCCCAGAAAATTCAACTATATCATTCAACCAGTTAAAAATATATCTTACAATAACTTCTCTCATATAGTCTCTTGCACTCATTATTGTGGTCACAAGCCCATCTACCTGGGCCTTGACTTGAGGTTCTAACAAATCAGAATATTTTGTTGCTCTACGTAAAATAGCATTACCACGCAAATGAACTTCATCTGCCATGTCTCTTGCAGATGCCAGATCTAAGCCTGTTGCACCGATTATAGCACTAGTTGCCTGGTGAAAATCGTGGTGCTCATCATTCCAAATGACCAAAAACCAAAGATCGGTAGAATTCACATCTGTTGCACCACTATAATAACCACTAGGAAGGTTAGAATAATTAGAAAGTATTTCAGAAGTCAAAACTGTACCCTTATTGATGTTTTGATGAATTAATGGAAGAGTTTGTACTGAAAAATTTGTCACATCGAGAATATAGTCTAGACAAACTTTAATAGTAGATCTCAAAGAACCTTTCATAATTAAGTCAATATTTATACCATGTATATTATCATCTGAAATCTGACAGTTGCAATTCAATGGGTTCACAAATGCTTCTGGATCACCACAGTCACAGATACCTCCACTACCTTGAGATAAGTACATATAAACATCATGATCTTTATGATCCTCTTGATTAAAACAATGCACACATAAAACACAGGTATCATCATATCCACACTGTTCACAGCGATATACTGGTTCGCCTTTCTTAAATGGCCTAGTGCATGCTCTATTTGGCGGGTGAGTGTAAGTCTCTTTTTTTGATTTGTAGTTAAAAAAAACCTTTTTTTGGTTTTCTTCTAAGACTGGAAATGATAGATCTTCAAGTTCGTCAATTTCTTCTTGTTTGATGTTAGGAAACAATACTGGTAAGTGCTGACCTTTATCAGTGGCACTATAGTATAGTGCCTTAAATAAATTTTGTCTGACAGATAGAGGCTTATTAAATCCCAATTTTGAAGGTAGATTGACCAAGAATGTTTTCAATACATCTTCTTCACTACCCATATTTATCAATATTCCCTATTACAAATAGTATATATATATACTAGTTGTATTACAAACCGCTTAGATGTGCATTTGTGAAGCTGAGATTTATTGCGATTGTATATCCTGTATACAATCAAAAATTTCTGAAAGAAATTTCTGATATATTTATATTCCTATGAGTAACACATATAGATAGCCGCTGAAGGAGATAGATATATAGTACGATGAACGCTGAACAAAAGTACAACTTAATCACCAAGAACTTACAAGAAACTTTAAACGGTCAAATCATTAAAGATGTTTTGGAAAAGGAACAAAGAGAAGTTAAGATTTACTGGGGTACCGCACCAACTGGTAAACCACACTGTGGGTACTTTGTTCCTATGATCAAGTTAGCCCACTTCTTAAAGGCTGGTTGTGAAGTTACTGTTCTTGTTGCCGATTTGCACGCATTTTTAGACAACATGAAGGCCAGCTTGGATGTTGTCAACTTCAGAGCCAAATACTACGAATTTGTAGTTAAATCAATCTTGACTTCTATTGGTGTTCCAATTGAAAAGTTGAAGTTCGTTGTAGGTTCCTCCTACCAATTATCTAAGGAATATACCTTAGATATCTTCAGGATGTCTAACATTGTTTCTCAAAATGACGCCAAGAGAGCAGGTGCTGATGTTGTGAAACAAGTTGCTAACCCATTATTATCTGGTTTGATTTATCCATTAATGCAAGCTTTAGATGAAGAGTTCTTGGGTGTTGATGCTCAATTCGGTGGTGTTGATCAAAGAAAGATTTTTGTTTTAGCTGAAGAAAACTTACAAAGTCTTGGCTACAAGAAGAGAGCACACTTGATGAACGCTATGGTTCCGGGTTTAGGTCAAGGTGGTAAGATGAGTGCTTCTGACCCAAACTCCAAGATTGATATCATAGAAGAACCAAAAGTTATTAGAAAGAAGATCAACAGTGCATACTGTGCCCCAGGTGACATTGTTGATAACGGTTTAATTGCATTCGTCCAACACGTTATCCAACCAATTCAAGAGTTGAAGGCTAATAAGGATGGTGTATTTGAATTCCACATTGATAGACCAGAAAAGTACGGTGGTCCAATCAACTACACTTCTCTTGACCAATTAAAGGCAGATTTCGAATCTGGTGCCTTATCACCAGTCGATTTGAAGTCAGGTGTTGCTGAAAGAATCGTTGAATTATTAAAACCTATCAGAGAAATGTTTGACTCTAACCCTGAGTTCCAAGAGGCCCAAGCCAAGGGTTACCCAGCTGTTGAAGTTAAGAAGGAAAAGAAGGAAAAGAAGGTCAAGAATAAGGGTACTAGATACCCAGGTGCTGGTAAACCAGCTGAAAAAGCTGATAAGCCAACTGAAGTTGAAAATGTCGCTGAAGACTTATCATCTGCTAAATTAGAATAGATTATCACTATGTTAATCGTTGATCTGTGGTTTATATACAGTTTAATTTCCTCGATTCAGTTTTGTATATAAAAATCGATTACATAATCAAAATCTTAACCAATCATCACGAGTAGAAAAATTGCGCTCTAATTGTAATAATTTAAAATCGATTCTAACTGTTAATACATTTTAAATTAAAAATATTAAACTTCATAGAAATGGTAAGTTATATTTTCAATACGGGATGCATATGCCAAATAATATATAAGAAGTGTAGTTTGATTGGATTATTTCCAGTTTAGATAGAGAAAAAGATCATTTTACATATTTAAAGAGCAGCTGGAATATTTTTCAATAATGAACGCTTGTGGAGATGAGAGAATGCAGCTAAATATGATCAAAGTTTTATTGTAAAACGATATATCAATGTGCTGGTTATGTGATTTAAGTATAAAGTTTCATAAAGTTGTAATCAAAGATAGAATTGAATATATCTAACATTAAGCAATTGAGTTGACAGAATCATAAATAATCTGGAAAAAACGATGAATAATAATTCAAAAAAAAAAAAGAAAAAAGAGTAATAATGTAATTTTATTTGGAATATTTGTATCAGGAAAAAAGTCTTGTCTGAGCAGTTGCACCCACCAAGTTAATGAAATAAAATACTAACATAAAATAGTCTCTCATAACTAACTTATTCAAGAAGAACTCTGTCTACGTTGCTACTATCTTCACTGGTGCCTTCGTTTTCCAAGGTTTCTTTGATGTTGCTATTACCAACTGGTACGAAAACCACAACAAGGGTAAGTTGTGGAAGGATGTTAAAGGTAAGTTCATCGAAGGTGGTGATGATGAAGATGACGAATAGATGTTTCAGATGAAAATATAGAATTAAACCTTTCCTCAAGGAACCATCAAATATAAAACATGTTCATGAAGCCATTGAATTATATCTACTGAGATTTTCAGTCGAATTCTATAAAATTTTGTTAATTTATTATGATTCTAAAACATATTTTTTTTTAAAAAAATAAAGATTATTCTTTGTCAGTACTTATGATTATTTAGATCTGAATTTCTTTATTTATACTAAATTAATTGCATATTAATTCTTTTTTGATACTATTGGAACCCAATTAACTTGGATCACGTGTAGAATTTTTTTAGTATTATCAAGATGAGGCGATAAAATCAGACTGAAGAGTTAGAGAATTATACAATAACAAAAATATGGCCGTTATTAACCAACCTAATAGTCAAATTAAATTAACAAATGTTTCTCTAGTCAGAATAAAGAAGGGAAAAAAGAGGTTTGAAATAGCATGCTATCAGAATAAGGTTCAAGATTGGAGACTGAAAGTTGAGAAGGATTTAGATGAAGTACTTCAGATCCCACAGGTATTTGTTAATGTATCCAAGGGACAAGTCGCCAACAACGAAGAATTGTTGAAATCTTTTGGTACCACAAACCAAGACAAAATTATCTTGGAAATCTTAGACAAAGGTGAGATCCAATTGAATGAAAAGGAAAGAAATGCTAATCTTCAACAAAAGCAAAATGAATTATATACCATCATATCTACCAAATGCATAAATCCAAGATCTAAGAAGAGATACCCTCCATCTATGATTCAAAAAGTATTGAATGAACTTAAGTTTCACATGAGTCCTACCAAGCCAACCAAGCTTCAGGCCCTTGAGGCCATCAAGCTTTTAGTTGCCGAACAAGTTGTACCTATTGCAAGAGCACAGATGATTGTAAAGATAACTCTCCTTAACAAAGTGAAGAAACAGGTATTTGAAGAGCATATTAAGCCACTTATTGACAAAATTAACGACGAGTCCCAAGATGCAAAAAAATTCGAATGTGTGGGTGTCATTGATCCTGTGAACTACAGATCCATTGTTGATATTTTATTAGGAGAAAATTCTAAAATCAAGAAGGGTGAAGGTAACATTGAAGTGTTGGAGATGTCTGCTATCAAGGAAGATTAGAGTAAATAACTACTTATAGATTATATAGGGAGTGTCTTAAGTAACCTGAGGCACGCCACAGTAATTATGAGCACAAAATCAAATCCTCATTACATCCCAAAAATTTTTCAGATTACACTAGAGATTAAGCATTAGCTAATACCAAATATAGATAACCCGAAACATGTCCATTGTTTTACCAACTTTACCATCAGGTAAAACTGATTCTTTCAAAGCAGTTTCCAACTACTCTGCACCAACTCGTCGTCCAATCGAACCAGTTGGCCGTTTCTTTTTAGCCCATGCATTAAGAACCTTAAAGGGCCACACTTGGTCTGAATACGAAAAGTTAGAAGCTGAAAGAAATGTCAAACAAGTCGAAGAAAACTTAGATGAAGACCTTGGTGATGAACAACAAAGTGCTGAATTATTAGCTCACGATCCAAGAGAATGGAAGACCGCAGATTTATATGCCGTTTTAGGTTTATCTCACTTAAGATGGAGAGCCACTGAAGACCAAATAAGAAGAGCCCACAGAAAGCAAGTTTTAACTCACCACCCAGATAAGAAGTCTGCTGCCGGTGGTTTAGACCAAGATGGATTCTTCAAGATCATTCAAAAGGCTTTCGAAGTTATGTTAGACCCAACTAAGAGACAACAATTTGACTCTGTTGACGTCAATGCTGATGTCAAACCACCTGCATTGAAGACTGAATATGACTACTTTGAAGCCTGGGGTCCAGTTTTCGAAGCTGAATCTAGATTCTCTAAGAAGCAACCAGTTCCTCAATTAGGTAACTTAGAATCCACTAAGGAAGAAGTTGATGCTTTCTACAGTTTCTGGGGTAAATTCGATTCTTGGAAGACATTTGAATTTAAGGATGAAGATGTTCCAGATGACACTGCTAACAGAGATCACAAGCGTTATATCGAACGTAAGAATATTGCTAGTAGAAAGAAGTATAAGCAAGAAGATAACAAGAGATTAATCGATTTAGTTGAAAGAGCATACTCTGAAGATCCAAGAATTAAGTTATTTAAGGAAGCTGCTAAGAAGGAAAAAGAACAAAGAAAGTGGGAAAGAGAAGCTGGTTCCAGAAAGGCCGCTGAAGAAGCCGCAGCCAAGAAGGCCGCTGAAGAAGAAGCAGCCAAGAAGGCTGCCGAAGAAGCTGCAGCCTCTAAAGTCAACAGTAAGAAGGCTAAAGAAGCTGCCAAAGCCGCTAAGAAGAAGAACAAGAGAGCTATCAGATCATCTGTCAAAGATGTTGAATACTTTGGTGATGCTGGTAAGGCTGAAATCATTGATGCCGATGTTGATTATTTAATCGAAAAGCTTGATGACGTCCAATTAAGTACTGTTGCTGGTAAAGTTAACAGTTCTGATGCTGCAACTACCAAGGCCGCATTTGATGAAATCATCGCTGAATTATCAGGTGCTGGTAAGCTTGAAGTTTCATACTTAAAGTATTTTTCTGCTTGAACATTATAATAAACTTTATTTATCATATATATAAAAATATAAATGGAGTTATATGAAATAAAATCTGCAAACTTGTAGTGGCCATTGGTTATTAGTTTTTTTTTAGTTTTGTTCATCGTCATCGTCGTCGTCATCATCAGAAATCAGTACGCTATGTTTGAGTGCTTCTCCCTTCATATGGTAATGTTGCTTTCTCAATTCCTCGAATCTACGATGTCTTTCTTCAGCAGTTTCTGCCATTGATTCCTTTTCTTGTTGGTATTCCACTTCCTCAACAACATCAGAGCCTCCAGCAGACACCAATTCATCATCTTGATCATTAGTTTCAGGTTTCTGAACATCACTGGCGTCTAATTCTCCCTCACCTAACACAAAATCTGGGATTTCATCATCTTCATCTTTGTAATATTCTCCCTGAGGGTTAAAGCCCCCAACATATGGTGTCTTGGGTTCATCAATCTTCATGGTAGCACTTTTTTCCTGTTCTGACTTATATAAGTTAATTTCATCCCATTTTAAGTGCTCACCACCCCCAGTAGTTCCATCAGTAGCCCCAATTTCTCCAGTATTATGTATAGCATCAGAATTATGATCATGGGCCTTAGCAGCTGCTAATTTAGCTCTAATTTCGTCTCCTTTGCTCGATTCTGATACTAACTGTGCGTTTATCTGGGTATTTCTAATGACCTCTTGACGATCCAAATGTTCCCCAACGGTATGTGCCAACTCTTCTTGGTTGAGTTTATTTCTTAGAATTCCTCTAGGTTTTTCTGTCATTGTATATGGTTTATTTGTCGTTAGTATAATACTTTATTCTTTTAATGTCATTGGAGTCATTACTTCCCGTTCGAGTCTGATGCCCGTCGTATATGCCTAACTCATTTTCGCGTGGGTTTTGCCAGCGTACAAATGATTTCGATTCGTGCTCACTACTACAAGTTAATAGTTGTTGTTGATAATAGATTAATATACCAACTATTGCAATAACATCTGTTGCAACATACATACAGAACCAGAGTATATTGCAGGAAAATACCACTGCTAGAACCCAAAAAAAAAACTGGGTGGATTTATATATTATTAACATATAATGGGACAAGTGTTTAGCTTTACTAATATATTCTCCAAAGTGTGGGGCATCAATAAGGAGATCAGAATCCTTATTTTGGGTCTAGATGGTGCTGGTAAGACTACAATTTTATACCGGTTGCAAATGGGTGAAGTTGTGACCACGAAACCTACTATTGGGTTCAACGTAGAAACGCTTAAATACAAGAACTTGACATTGAATATATGGGACTTAGGAGGCCAAACATCGATTAGACCATATTGGAGATGCTACTATAGCAATACTGCTGCCGTAATATTTGTGGTAGATTCGACTGATAAAGAACGTATTGATATTGCTTGCAAGGAGTTGCACACGATGTTGAAGGAAGAAGAATTACTTGATAGTGCATTGTTGGTATTTGCTAACAAACAAGATCAACCAGGTGCCATGACGGCAGCAGAGGTATCACAGGCACTTAGCTTAACTGACTTAAAGGATAGAAGCTGGAGTATTGTTGCCTCGAGTGCCATCAAAGGTGAAGGGTTGACAGAAGGGTTGGACTGGTTGATGGATGTTATCAAAGAGGAACAATTATGATCACTGGAATCTATCTCCTTCTGCACTTTTGTCATGTTTGCTACTACATTACATATATTTAATACTTAATAGTCATAGTCTTCATATATATATATTATACCTTTTGTGACTCCTTATCTTTAACTCTCTGTAGGATATTCTTGATCATTTCGTTACCCATGGCATTAGCATCAGCAAGCATAGGTTGGAAGAACCGTTGAGTTTCTTCAAATTCCTTTTTGTATAGCTCGTAATTTCCAAATGATACGATCTTGGACCAGTTTCCTGCTGCTATCGTGAACTCTAAATCGTCGTGTCTAAATTCTTTATTGTCTGCAGCAACCTCGATGCACTCTTCTAATAAGCCAGGGGTACAGAACAAGTACTCAGTAACTCCCAAAAAGATTCTAAATAACGGGGTTGAGCAAATTATATGGTCGTAGGGAACAATTCCTAAATTGTACCAACTATCTACAATTGCCAAAAGTGACAAATGCGAGTTGGGTTGCTTTCCTCCTGGTGGTTCCTTGTTCAATGAATATTTCTGTAAAACACTGTCATCTAATAACAAATCGTGATCAGTAATATGTTTAAATACGTATTCCTTTGCCTTGATCAATCTTTCCTTTAATTCTTGCTTTCTACCCTGTATCATCAATGTGAATAATTCTGTGACCGAACGAGAATACTGAAGAATTTGTTTGTGAGCTGATGGATTAGTGATGGCCAACCCAGCATAGACATGCCATTTGTTAGCAAATATTCTTAATGAAATATTAATTTTAGCATTTTCAATGCCCCCGACCCATCTTGGTGTAGTCCAAGGATATTGATCTGTTTGTTTCCATGCTACTCCCATCGACAAGAATGCTGCATGTGTTACTGCCTGGGTATCAGCAGTAATTCTATCATGCTCATTAGCAGAGAGGTACACATGTTTAGACTTTAAACATGTCATTAATGTATCTACAAATTGAAACTGTTCATCAGTAGCCCGGTGTCTAATTAATACCAATGGTTGTCCGGTAGTGTCAACCTTTGGCCCATGCAATGAATGAATTGATACAATTGAAGTATCTAAGGGTAAATGATCTTCAAATGCCTTGATTTCTGGCTCCTTACACGATGTTTGGCCCCCCACAATAGAACCAAACTTAGTTGATGGCCCATAAAGAGATACAATTTTGCCTATATTTTCTGCTTCCACACTGTATATGATGTAATCGGATACTCGAGATACATAATGGCCATTTTTTAAGATTTCAATTCCTTCACCACCATATTTTTTCTTTGTAGCTTCAAACAATTCTTCTCTATCACACCCCACTACTTTCCACCCATCCTGGCTAAATCTACGGGCATAAAGCAATCCCATATCCCCGAGACCGATAATACCAATTACTTTACTGGCCTTGAGTTCGTCTATTTTATCTTGTGTTAGTTTTTGCATTCGTCTTTAGTAGGGGAACTCTGGGTCTCAAATATAAAGTGTTGTAAAAAATGTTTTTGAAATCTCGCGATGAATTTTTGAAACTTCAACTGAGAATTAAAAACCACAGCCAAAATCAAAGTCAAAATCAAATCAACTGAGAGGAATAACCACTGTGGTTAAAATGTCAAAGGAAAGGATTTTCAGTGCTACAAGTAAGGCTTTTCTTGCTGGAGGATATCTTGTTTTGGATCCAATATATAATGCTTATGTTACTGCTCTTTCGGCCAGAATGCATGCTGTTGTGAAAGAAGCGCCAATTAAAGATGTATCTTATATAACGATCAAATCGCCACAATTTGTGGGTGGTGAATGGACCTATGAGTTTCCTAATACCGATTTTACTCCAACAGAGATCAATGGTAGAAAAAACCCATTTATTGAAGGCACAGTGATGACAATTTTGTCATATGTCAATCCGACATCAACATTCTACATTGATATCACTATTTTTTCAGATCCTGGCTACCACTCTCAAGAAGGAACCACAGAGAAGCAATCGGAAAACGGGGAAAAATCGTTCTTATTCCATTCTGCATCTATTGTTGACGTTCCAAAGACTGGGTTGGGCTCATCTGCGGGGTTGGTGACCGTAGTGTCGACGGGTCTTCTTTCGTACTTCACCGGTGAGCTTAATAAAAATGTTATCCATAATGCTGCACAAATTGCTCACTGTTATGCCCAAAAGAAAATCGGTTCTGGGTTTGATGTTGCAGCTGCCGTATATGGTTCTATAGTTTATCGAAGATTTGATCCGGTGATCGTTAATGATATTTTGCAACGTCCATATCACACAAATCCACAAGATAGAGAATTTCAACTGGCGTTTAAAACTCAAATCAAACAATTAATAGACTCTGAATGGCAGTTTAACCACAAATCATGTGTATTACCTCCAAGAATTCGTCTAGTAATGGGGGACGTTAGTGGAGGTTCTGAAACCCCCAAATTAGTGTCAAAGGTATTGAGCTGGAGAGAATCCAATAGGGAAGAAGCAGAAAAGTTATATACTGCATTAAACAATGCAAATGAAACTTTCATCAAAGCTTTGACAGATTTACATAATTTACATAAAGAAAACCCACAACAATATAATGATGGAATTGAGTTTTTCAAGTCAAAAAGTGTTTCATTAATTGATTCATGTGTCGAAATCAATCGAGATCTCCAATCTAGGTTAACATCATTCTTATTGTTAGTGAATGCCATTAAAGACATCAGACACAATCTCAGAAAGTTGACTAAAGAGTCTGGAGCAGAGATTGAGCCACCACAACAAACTCAATTGTTAAACCAATGTAATACCATCAATGGATGCTTAGGAGGAGTAGTTCCTGGAGCTGGAGGTTATGATGCGATATGCTTATTAGTTATTGATGAAGCCATACCAACTCTTATGTCTAGCACATCTGAAGACGCAAGATTTGCAGAAGTGAGTTGGTTAGATCTACAAGAAGATGGTGTAGGATTGAGAGAAGAAAATTTAGAACATTATAGAAACTTGTATTGATTAGATATTGTCTCTTAGTGTTAGTAAATTTTTTAAAGAAAACACCGGCTCGATAAAACCTCCCTCTCCCCGAATTATTAAAACCGATATTTATTTCGGGTTTTGTAAATGTGCCAAACTAAATTACGTAATTCAAGGTGTGGGATATAAGAATCTCATTATAACCGAGAATTTTATAAACTTCATTAATAAAAGTTTCAATTAATAAAATAGAAAAATGGCATCTAAAGCTCCAGGTCAATGTTGTATTGAAGGCTCTTTCCATGAAGGTAACCCAGTTGGTGAACACAAGACTCTTTTTGGGTTAGATACTTACCAAACTGGTGCTGAACATGGTAATGATAGAATTATCGTTATTCTTACTGATATATACGGCCACAAATTCAACAATGTCTTACTTATTGCTGATCAATTGGCCAAAGTAGGTAAATACCAAGTATTAATTCCGGATATTTTAAAGAATGACCCAGTTCCAGCAACTCATGGCGACTTAGGTCCATGGCTTAAGGAACATACTCCAGACATCACCAGGCCAATTGTAAGTGGTTTCTTAGACGGTTTAGTTAAGGAATATAACCCTAAGTTCATTGCTGGTTTTGGTTATTGTTATGGTGCCAAATACGCAGTTATTGAAGCTGATAAGAATGGTAGATTTGATGCCATTGCTATTGCTCATCCATCTTTTGTTGACATTGAAGAAGTCAAGGCCCTTGAAAAGCCAATTCTTATCTCTGCTGCCGAAATTGATCCAATTTTCACACCTGAATTAAGACATGAAACTGAAACTGAACTTGCCAAGTTATCTCAATCTAAGGGTCTCAGATACCAAATTGATTTATTCTCTGGTGTTGTCCATGGTTATGCTGTTAGAGGTGATATCACTCAACCAGCTGTTAAGTATGCTAAGGAAAAGACTGTTGCTGATCAACTTACTTTCTTATCTCAATTTGCCTAATTTTTATATAGTATAAACTATTTTATATTTCATATAATGTATAATCTAAGGCATTTTTATTTTATATTAAACTCTAAATTATTTTTCTGTATTTTTTCTTAAAAAGAAAGTACCTCTGTAATCAGCCAGATCACTTTGGAGCACTACATTTATAGCAGAAGATAAAAATAATCTAATATGGTATTGAAAATTAAGGTTAATATTGTATTGATGGTTTGTTTTACGACGGAACCCCCTCATTTCTCTATTGATAAATACAAAAAAAAGACCTATTTGATTTAATATCTTCATTAAATAAGAATTAGATATGGTAATGATAGAACTGTTGTCATCGATACTGATAGTTGCACTATATCCAGTTCAAATATATATATACTTATTGCCAATTATGTAGCTATAGTTAGTGAGTACAAAGCGCTGGTACCAGATGCTTTATACAGTAGTTAATTTAATGTTTACTAAGATAAATAGCTTAATGATCATATTCGAGAAATTAATAAGTCAATGATCTTTATTGTAGATTCTTAGATGTGATATTTAATCAAATAATACAACCTAAAGTACAATGTGAATAAAGTTTCAGTTACTATTGAGATGTTAAATAGACAATTATTGAAGACAAAAAGAATAGTAGTTTATATATAGTTTCTATTTTAAAGTCAATTAGTAGTTTAATTTAAGATATAAAGGCTATTGATATGCCATTCATCGTTTCCCCATATAATGGATGTTTAAATTAAAACAGAACTTATTAAGCTACCAAAATTCAGGGAACTTCAGATTCTAAATTAACTTATGTGCTTTTATAACTCCTCATTTATATCATTAAAGAGAAATATTTAAATACATGTTTACAAATACCTGAAAGAAAAAGAAATTTTGGTGATCAATTTGCTTTAGTATAATGCGCTGATAAGAGATATCTATTAATAAATATGAACATAATGCTGGCATTTTTTAAGGTGAAAAATTATTTAACGATAATATTTAATTTCAACTAATCTTTTATATTATAATATTGATAATTTAGACTTGTTATATTAGCTATGAACTAACATTATATATTTATCTACAATTGATCGGATATAATTCCTATTATTTAACTCCATAAGTAACTCCGCAAGTTAAATATAACGGATTTATTAATCTCCTATATTATATCCGCAGTAACAATAATAGATAATTACACTTATAAAAGTTATATAAATACGAGAAGATATAAATATTTCTTAAAATAAATCAGTTTATTGTACAATAAAATTATTATGGCTTCCAAATCATTAGGAAAGTGTTGCGTTTCTACAAATTTCCATGAAGGTAACCCTATTGGTAACCATAGTACCTTATTTGGTCTCGAAACCTACGATGTTGGTGCTAAAAATGGGAACGAAAGAATTATCGTGATTTTTACTGATGTTTTTGGTCCAAGATATAACAATAATATGTTAATTGCTGATGAACTCGCAAGGGCAGGGAACTACCGTGTATTAATTCCAGACCTCTTCAATGGCGATCCATTATCAGATTTTTCTGCATTAGAAGCTTGGAAGGTAAAGCATTCACCAGAATCTATTTGGCCAGTAATAAATAAGTTTGTTAAAAATGTCAAAACAAGTTTAAATCCAAAATTTTTAGGTGGAATTGGTCACTGTTATGGTGCAAAATTCGCAATTTTGGGTGCAACAGAACAAAGTTATTTAGATGCAATAGCTGTTGCTCACCCTTCTTTAGTACAAATAGAAGAAGTCAGAGCTATCTCTATTCCTATCTTAATTTCTGCTGCCGAAATTGATCCAATTTTCACACCTGAATTAAGACATGAAACTGAAACTGAACTTGCCAAGTTATCTCAATCTAAGGGTCTCAGATACCAAATTGATTTATTCTCTGGTGTTGTCCATGGTTATGCTGTTAAGGGTGATATCACTCAACCAGCTGTTAAGTATGCTAAGGAAAAGACTGTTGCTGATCAATTGTACTTTTTTGCCCAATTCCCGTAAATATTTTCTATAGTATGTATGATGTATTTTAATTGCTACCGGAATATCCCTTGTCTGTGCGGCCCTGATATATAAACATATTTGACATTTACTATTTTATTTATACTTATATTCCTTATAATATAACATCTATTAAAAATGGAAAAAACAAGTCTTCCAGTGTTTCACAGAAGGAAAGAAAATAAAGCTAACTCAATATTAAAGAGGTTTTTTATTTTATTTTTTTTAATCGGATTTTTCTTATTTAGGGATAAGTATTACAAAGATGGTATCTTTTACTTACCTTTTTTTAGGGGTTTAAACGACCCACATGATCCAGGTAATCCAGATTCACTTTGTCCATTGGTAGAAAAATTCGATCCCTCAGAATATTTGTATGATTCAAATACTGTGAAAAAAATCTTATCAGACGAAAATTTCAGAAATAACTCTATCAAGAAGTTATCTGATGCTGTTCAGTACGACACTGAAGTTTATGACGGGATGATTAATCCTAACATTACAGATTCTTTAGAAGAATTATATAAATTAGAGCCATTATGGGAATCATTTGAAAAATTTCATAGTTATTTAGAAACAACCTTCCCTTTAGTCCATAAAAAGCTTGAGGTTAAGAAAGTAAACAAATTTGGTTTGATTTACACCTGGAAGGGTAGCTCTGACAAAAAACCAATACTTTTGACAGCTCATATGGATGTAGTTCCAGTTCAGAAAGAGACTGTTGACCAATGGACTTATCCACCATATGAAGGTAAATATGACGGCAAATTCATATTTGGTAGAGGCGTTTATGATTGTAAGAATTTATTAATTGGACTTCTTGAAACTGTTGAACTTTTAATTGAAGAGTCAAAATTTAAGCCTGAAAGAACTATTGTATTGGCATTTGGATATGATGAAGAATCCGTAGGTACAGGTGCCTATGAGATTTCAAGGCATTTATTAGCACAATATGGCCCAGATTCTTTTTTTCAACTTATTGATGAAGGTAACTCTGAATATGAAATTATTGAAGGTACAAAATTTATCTTACCTGCCACTGGTGAAAAAGGCCATTTGAACTCAATGATTGATTTGTTTACTCCAGGTGGCCATTCTTCTATTCCTCCTAATCATACTTCTATTGGTATTATTTCTAAGCTTATTGACCTCATAGAGAGCTCACAATATAAAAGCATTCTTACAAATGCTAATCCTGTTTTAAATCAATTACAATGTATTGCAGAACACTCTACGCTCGTTGACAAGAATTTAAAGAGTAATATTTTAAGAGCTCATATCGACCCTAATGCAAACCAAAAAGTAATTGAATATTTATCAAAAACCGGTGAAGGAAAGTATCTTATTACAACCTCTCAAGCTGTGGATATTATTCAAGGAGGTGCTAAATCAAATGTATTACCAGAACATGTATCTGTCGTAGTCAATCAGCGTATAGCTATTGAAGAATCAGTACACTCTACTGCTGATAAAATATTAAAAGACATAATAGAAATTGCCAAAAAATTTGATTTAGGGATTATTTTTGAAGGAAAAGTAATCAAGAAACAAACTCCAAATGGGTATTTTAATTACTCTCTAGCAATGCCACTTGAACCAGCTCCGATTACTCCAGCAAATGGTGATGTTTGGAAGATGTTTGGAGGTTGCTTGAGATATCTTTATGAAGATCTTATTTATCCAAATCTGAATGATACATTTGTATTTGCACCATTTATTTCAACTGGTAATACCGATACGAGGTCATATTGGGATTTAACGAGAAATATCTACAGATATATCCCAGGAATCCCATTCCCTAAAAATAATTTACACTCAATAGATGAAAAATTACTCTTTGATAGTCATTTATCTATCATTGCATTCTACTACTATTATTTACAAGTTACTGACAAATTAGATTTTGATAATGTTTTATCAACCTAAACTATAGATTCTGCAATGAGCAATTGGAACCCAAAATTAACAGGCGCTCATAACCTCAGAAAATTTTTGAAAAATTATATAGTGAAATGTTATAATTAGTAATATACATCAAAAACTAACTAAATATGCCAACTGAATTAGAAGAGTTAGTAGGGTTTTTGCACTCCCCACAACCGGCTGTTGTTCAAATCGCTTTAGATAACTTGGTTGGCTACTCTCAAGGTGCTCATCAACACATTTTTAGTTACGATAATTACCAAGCCGTTAATGATTTAAAGAAGATTTCCCTTGAAGATGCTGTCACTAAAGTCCAACATTCTGTAACTATTTTAGCCAACTTGTGTGATGATATTAAGATGAGGAATTTAATTGTGGAAGATGAAAAATATTTATCTGCTTTAGTTAATAGCGTTGTCAACCTTAAAAATGTTAATGCTGATTTGATGTGTATCTTATTAACTAATTTGGCAAAGAATGATGCTATCACTAAGGTTTTTGACATTAAAATCAAACATAATGAAGAACAAGCCAAAATATTCAAATCTAATAATGCTGTCGATTGTTTAATGGATTGTTTTGTTAAAGGTTCTGAAAGAACATTAAACAAATATGCTAATTTTGACTACTTATCCTATTTCTTTGCAGATATTTCTAGATTTTCTAAGGGTAGAAACTATTTCATTACAGAACAAGAGTATGATGGTGTAGTTCCAATTTCTAAGTTGCTTGTATTTACCGAAAAGTACGATTCTAAGATTAGAAGAGAAGGTGTTGCTTCTACTATTAAGAACTCCCTTTTCGATACTAAATGTCACATGAAATTATTAACTGATGAAAAGATTAATTTATTACCTTATATTTTATTACCAATTGCTGGTCCGGAAGAAATCGACGAAGACGATATGTTTAACTTACCAGATGAATTACAACTCTTACCATCAGACAAGAAAAGAGATCCTGTTACTGAAATCATTTGTGTTCATTTAGAATCAATCCTTCTTTTATGTACCACTAGAGAAGTTAGAGAATATTTAAGAGAAAAGTCAGTTTATCCATTAATTAGAGAGTTACACAAGGCACTTGATATTGAAGAAGTGGCTGATTTATGTGATAGATCAGTCCAATTATTAATGAGAGATGAACAAGGCGAAGATGAAGATGGAGGCGAAAAAATAGAAGAAGTTGAAAGCGAAGATGAAGATGACCAAATCATCGAGGTCTTATAAGCATGACAATATGTAACATAATAACTTATATATATTTAGGTAGAAATTGGTTTGTATATATTAAATGATTAATTATTTCTGATCAATCTCTTAAAACCAATTTACCATCAACTAATTTCAAGTTTTGTTTAACTATACTGATTATTCTCAATTTGTTGTCTTTATGTGCATTTACCCTACCCTTTAAGCGGAATAACAATTCTTTGGTTGTTAGTGGATTGTTCCTTACTATATCTATAACTTCATTTACAGTTACGAAGATATTATCTGGACCAGCTGAGTTCAAGTCCATAGAAGAAGATGGTACTGGTAATGGTGAATGTGATTTCTTTTGCTTTTCAGATGATGGTACTTTAGTCTCGTTATCTTCAAGTTTAACCTTTTTATTGGGCACAGTAATAGGAAATTTACGAGAACCTGGAGCCCATTCACCTGGAGGAAATGAATTTAAGAATGAGGAAGGGGCCTTTATTTGAACAAATGAATCTCCCATATTATAAGCAGTAAAGTTAGGTTGTGACAGTTTGGAACTACCTTCTTTAAGAAGATTATTATCATTTTGTTCTTTTTTGACTTGGATTTCACTTTCACTTTCGCTTTCACTTTCCAAATCTGACTTGGATAAATAAGGATTTAATTTATCATCTTCGTCATCACTTTCATATACATCACCTTCAGTTTTATTTAATACTTTTCTTAATTTTTTACCTTCTTTATCAACCTTTCTTGATTTTTCAGTTTCAAATAAATCATCTAAATCATCATCTTCATTAACTTCTGCATCAGATTGCCCATCAAAATGTGCTGCTTTCAACATTTCCTTCTTAATCTTTTGTTCAGACAATTTATTTTCTTCTTCATCACCATCCATGATAGGAGCTTCTTCATCATCAGCAAATTCCTCATCAAAATCAAGATCATCATGGTCAGAATCTCTATCATTAGAACTAGAGGCACCAGTAACAGTACGTAATCTTCTATTGGATGTATTTGGTGATTTAGAAGCATTGTGTCTAAATCTTTGATCAGGAGTTCCATCCAAAGTTGATTTATCTTCCATATGTCTCATCAACCATCTAGGAACAGAAGAGTTCTTTTCCATCTTTGCCTCTGCTTCTTCTAATGTTAAGGTTGCATATTTGTTTCTTGGTGTGAATTTGTATACCTTTTCAGCTGGTACCATTTTAAATCCATCTTTATCAAATACAAATAAAACCAGCTGAGACTCAGATAAACCAGCTTCATAATTACCTACAAACACATTTTTACCGTCATAGTCTTCAAGAACCCACGGATAATATTCTTCATACCTAAGCTTTCTTTTAGAATCGTCCATTAAGTTAATTTGTCTTGTTTTACGCTTGAATAAACTTTTTTTAGATTTACGGGAACCTCCATCTGGTGCTACTTGGCCAATTTCAGATTCTAGTTTCACTTTATTAGGATCTTCACCTCTTTCAATAGCCTCCTTGATTGCAGCTTCATGTTCCTCTTGTTTTTGCTTTTCCTTTAAGATTTTCTCTTCTTCTTCCTCTCTCTTACGTTGATCTATTTCTTTTCTCGTCAATTGGAATTGAATATTACGTGGGTCCTTTCTATGCATCCTCACTGGTTTTGTAAAATCTTTGCAAATATCTATATCTTGCTTCGTTTGAAATTTTAAGATGTGATATCTTGTATCCTCCACTTCTTCTTTAGTGCAACATTTCAATGGGATATCTTGCCATCCTTGTTCTTCCGATTTAACATTGACATTTGGTGCAGTAGTTTGACTTACATTATCTACTGGTTCCTTTTTAACTGAGACTTCCTTCTTAACTGGACCTCTATTCATAATATCTAGTTAGGAACTTGGGATTAATGACACTTCCAACCCAATTTTACTAGTTATTTGGTTAAATCTTTTTCTATATAGAAATATCGTGTTAACGACACGACATTAAAGATAAATTTGCGACATTATATTTGTAGCATTGATAGATCTAACATAATGAAGAGTCATATAGTAATAATTACACTCTTAATGAAGTACTCCTATTTATATTTATATAATTGGATGAATTTATTATTCCATTATTTTTAAACATCTAGAGTTTCTTTTTTTCACATTTTTATCAGTTTATCTACTCCATGTTGCAAATTTCAAAATCGTGCCGGTTACGGTGCCGATCGACGATTATCTAAAAGGCTGAAAAATTTAGTATGATTCATAAATATAATAATTAGATAACTTTATATTATTTTGCTAGAATGTCGATTGTAGTACAGGAACAAGAAGAGGTTTTGCTTAATGATGCTAAAAAAGCTAATCCACCACCAAAATATTATGGTTTCGTAGCTGGTATGTTTTCAGGTGTGATGAAAAATATTGTAGGACATCCATTTGATACAATTAAAGTTAGATTACAAACAGCACCCGATGGAAGATTTAAAGGTCCAATGGACTGTGTATTTCAAACATTAAAAAATGAAGGGTTAAAGGGATTTTATAAGGGATTTACACCACCATTGGTAGGGTGGGTTTTAATGGATTCGGTCATGTTGGGATCATTACATACTTATAGAAGAATAGTGAAAGATAATGTATATCCCAACGAAGATAGGCTTCCACTATTTGGACATATTGTAGCTGGTTTAGGAAGTGGATTAACTGTTTCATTTGTTGCTGCTCCAATTGAACAGTTTAAAGCTAGATTGCAAGTTCAATATGATGCCAAAAGTAAAGTTTATTCTGGTCCAGTGGATGTAGCGAAGAAATTATACCAAGTATCAGGAATAAGAGGAATATACAGTGGGTTATGTTCAACCATGATCTTTAGAACCAATTTTATATTCTGGTGGGGATCGTATGAAATATTTACTCGTTGGTTTGAAGAGAATACAAAATTATCCAAACCTTCAATTAACTTCTGGTCTGGTGGTTTATCTGCTACTGTTTTCTGGATATTTGCATACCCAGTCGATGTAGTCAAACAAACTATTATGACAGATAGTCCTATTAGAGCTGAGAAGAAATTTCCAAGATGGATTGATGCTGTTAAATACATTTATAAAGAAAAGGGATTAGGGGGATTTACCAGAGGTTTCGGACCATCTATTTTAAGATCATTCCCTGCTAATGCAGCAGCATTAGCAGCATTTGAAGCTGTAATGAGATTTTTGCATTAGATAACTATATATACATATTCTTATAGCATACACGTAATATAACTAGCTTATATTGACAACTATGTCCCTATTAATTCATATGAAGTGATATGAAATTACTTTTCCCAAGGCTTGCGTCTTTGCAGGACAGTTGATTGAGATATTTTTTCTGTTAATACTGTATCATCAATTTGGTTAATTCCTGGGACCGGTTTACCAGACATAATTAAATCAACAAGTTCCTGATAGTTTGACGAATAAGGTGGATTTTCAGAATTAGAATTAGAGTTTGCATTAGTATCAGTATCAGTATCAGTATTTGTATCAGTATTTTTGTTTATATTTGCATCAATATTTATATTTGCACTAGAGAAAGCACTGGTTGTATTTTCCGGTTCAAGTTCATCTGTGATTTCCACTATTTTCTTATTCTTATCATATTTGTCACCATACTTTGATTTCCATTCGTAGTAATCTAATAAACTTAATATGTTACCACTTTGAGAGCAGTAAAAGAAGCATTTTGCTTGGTCTATTAATTGTTGTTTGTCAGTAGGAGGAATCATGGTAACTGAAGGGTCTTGCTCTTTTAATGATTCTAAATGATTCTCTAATATCTCAGACAAACCATCCTGAAAATCTTGAAATGAGTCCCAATCATAGTTCAAGAATTCAATATAAACTTCTTCTTGAGGATCAATTGACATTTTTGGTTAATAAATATTAAGGACTCAATTATTAAAATGAGATGAGAATCTTTAAATATTGCGAATTTAATAAATTTCAACAATTTTAACCATATCTGGAGGGTATTTCAACAATGGAATTGACAATCAAACACATAATTGTAGGATCTATTGCATTGAGAGTGGGGTTTTTCCTCTTTGGATTGTTCCAGGATAATTACATGACTGTGAAATACACCGATATTGATTATTTGGTGTTCACTGATGCTGCTCGGTATGTCAATAATGGTTATTCTCCATACCAGAGAGAAACTTATAGATACACACCGTTACTTGCATGGATTCTTATTCCTACATCCTGGGGAGGAATATATTATCATTTTGGAAAGTTTGTATTTATGGCTAGTGACATTGTCACCGGAGTGTTGATCACAAAACTCTTACAAAACCAATATGGCATAAATAAGAATAAGAATAAGAATGAGAATAAAAACAAGAATAAGAATAAGTTACTTGTGTTATCAGCAATTTGGCTTTTCAATCCTATGGTTATCACCATCAGTACAAGAGGATCTTCAGAAAGTGTATTGACGATTATGATCATGACATCAATATATTTCTTAATGAATGGATCCAATTTCCTCTCTGCAATCTGTTTAGGTGTGGCAATTCACTTTAAGATTTATCCGATAATCTACTTACCTAGTGTTCTTTTGCACTTAACAAAAGGAAAAAAAGGTCTTGTTAATTATCCAGTATTAAAATGGATAAATAAAACCAATATTGCCTATCTTATTGTCACATTATTGTCATTGAGTTCTCTCAACTATATCATGTACTCTATTTATGGCTATGAATTCCTCTACCATTCCTACTTATATCATTTGACTAGAATTGATCATAGACACAACTTCTCAGTGTACAACATTGCATTGTATTACAAATCTTCATTGAGTCAACATATTTCCAGCTTCAGTGTCGAAAAATATGCATTTATTCCCCAGCTCTTGCTTTCGGGTGTTATATTACCCTGTTTCTTTGCTCGCAAAGACATCATATCTACACTTTTTATGCAGACATTTGCATTCGTTGCCTTCAATAAGGTAATTACATCGCAATATTTCATTTGGTTCCTCATATTTCTCCCTCATTACTTGTCAAAGTCGCTGCTAATTGCTAAAAACTACATTAAGGGCATTGTTGTTCTTATTCT
Organism: Schwanniomyces vanrijiae var. vanrijiae; assembly: GCA_030556805.1. Classification (NCBI taxonomy): domain Eukaryota; kingdom Fungi; phylum Ascomycota; class Pichiomycetes; order Serinales; family Debaryomycetaceae; genus Schwanniomyces; species Schwanniomyces vanrijiae. The sequence goes on along the minus strand of JAKTUS010000011.1, from coordinate 312,281 downwards.
TTGGGTAATTGGCCAAGCAAGTTGGCTCTTTTTTGCCTACAAATTGGAATTCTTAGGGATCAGTACCTTTGACACTGGGTTATTATATTCATCAATCCTCTTCTTTCTTATCAATTGCTGGATCCTAGGTATCTTCATCGAAGAATGTGCAACTGCAACCCAGTGAGAGAAATTGAAAAAGATTCTTCCTGCACATAGACATGGGTCTGATTAAAAAAAAAACTAAACTAACATAGCTCTACTGAAAAATTTAGCTTGATATTATATAGACATTCATTCTGGAGTTAATTTTAGAGCAATATGTCACGTCTCGAATTATATTCTCCAGAAGGATTAAGAATAGATGGTAGAAGGTGGAATGAATTGCGTAGATTTGACTGCCGTATAAATACTCATCCCGACTCATCGGATGGGTCTTCGTATATTGAACAAGGTAATACCAAAATTATCTGTATGGTACAGGGACCTATGGAGCCTACACTCAAATCACAAGCTAATAACTCCAAGGCAACTATAGATGTTAATATATCCATAGCAAATTTCTCTACATTTGAGAGAAAAAAGAGACAAAAAAATGAAAAAAGAATAATCGAACTAAAAGCTACCCTCGAAAGAACTTTTGAGCAGAGTGTCATGTGTAAGTTATATCCTAGAACAACTATCCATATTAATTTGCATGTTTTGGCGCAAGATGGAGGGTTATTGGCAGGAATGACCAATGCCATCACCTTGGGGTTGATTGATGCCGGGATTTCAATGTACGACTATGTATCTGCCATTAGTGTGGGTCTTCATGACCTGACGCCATTATTGGATCTCAATACCCTTGAAGAAAATGACATGAGTACTTTAACTATGGGAGTTATCGGTAAAAGTGAAAAATTAGCCCTTCTTCTTCTTGAGGATAAGATGCCATTAGATAGACTCGAGTCCACATTAGCCATTGGTATTGCTGGTGGCCACCGAGTGCGTGATCTCATGGATAATGAAGTAAGAAGACACGGTAACATGAGATCCGCCAAACTTACCAATCATTAGTTCTGCATGTATAGTGTATATTAGATTAAATCGAATCATTCCAGTCACACATATTACTTAAATCACGATGATATTACCTAAAGTATACTCACATTAAACTACACCAACCACATTATCTACAATTTACTATATTTATTAAACTACATATAGGTTTTAATTTCCTTCCATAATTTACCAATTACCACTGAAATTCCTAATAATTTTCACCTCTTTATATATAGTATTGTTTATAATTTCACACGACTATGAAAATTCATTGCGTGTCCAATTTGCTCCCCATTTTTAGACTTGATCTCAAGAAAGTCAGACTTTTTAGGTTAGAAAATTAGGTGTTTATTTAAATAATAAACTAAAATGTCATATCGTGGTCCTAATCAATTCAACAATCATATCAATAGCCCCCTCGGAGCTGGTAATGTGACTCCAAATATAGGACCTATTTCCAGTTCCAAATCGGCATTACACCAATTTGAACACTTTTCTAAAAGTGTGGAAGACCTTCTTGATAATTACTTGAAGCCTTTGAAACCTTATGTTCCTTCCATCGGTAGATCGTTTATTGTAGCTACTTTCTACGAAGATTCATTGAGAATCATTTGCCAATGGTCCGAGCAAGTATATTATTTGCACAATTACAAACATATCTGGCGTTGGTTGACAGTTTTGTTTTTAATTTCTAATGTTATCACTATGTTAACTGCTTCGACATTATTGGTATTGAGAAAAAAGCCTGCAGCATCTACAATTGCCTTAATTGCTGTAGTTATTTTTCAAGGTATGTTCTACGGATTGATTTTTGATGGCCAATTCATCTTAAGAAACTTGTCAGTAGTTGGTGGTCTTATTCTTGCATTCTCTGACACTTTGGTTACAGATAAGAGATCATTAGCCATGCCGGGATTGCCTATGTTGAATAATAAGGATGACAAAAAGTACTTTTTATTGGCCGGAAGATTATTATTGGTATTCTTATTTTTGGGATTTGTTTTCTCTGCCTCTTTCTCCTTCACCAGAGTTATTGTGATCTTGGTTGGTTTTGTTTCATGTGGTTCCATTATCGTTGGCTACAAGACTAAGTTTGCTGCATTCATTCTCACAGTATTATTATTCGTTTATAACGTATTTGTCAACCAATTCTGGAAGTATGCCAGTCATGACTCCAACCGTGATTTCTTAGCCTATGAGTTTTTCCAAACTTTATCTATTGTCGGTGGGTTATTGATTATTGTTAATGCTGGTGCCGGCGAGTTATCTATCGATGAAAAGAAAAAGATTTATTAAGTATCATTTACTTGACTTATCCCCATATTTCTGTTATGTAGACTATTGGGAATTCACTACAGGATTACCACTTCAACAAATTATTAATGTATCTAATAAGTATGGGTTAAATATTTGCCTAAATGTATTTTTGATATTTTCACGTGAACTAAATCTTTACTAAAAATTTATTTGTGAGATGTTAACTACTAATTATATCTCAAAGAAATCACCAAAACAGTATGAGTAGTGACGAATCAAAGTGTCCTGTAGATCATTCCACTAGGGACGCTTGGTTAGGTAAGACTAAATCTTCACCAGAAATCGTGAAAAATGAACCAGAATCTGTATGTCCCGTGAGTCCTGATACTAGATCATCATGGTTAACTAAGGTATCAGTGATGCCTAAATTCAACTCAGAATCCATAGAATTAGACTCCAACTCATCTCATTCTAGCGATAACCTCCATGAATTTACTACGTCTCAGGTAGACTTACCAACCGAAAGAGAAATCAGCTCCATTCCAAGAACATCGTCAAACTCCAATTGGGTATATCCATCACAAAAACAATTTTTTGAAGCTATGAAACGTAAGAACTGGAACCCAGAAAAAGAAGATATGAAGACTATTGTTCCTATTCACAATGCTGTGAATGAGCTGGTGTGGAAACATGTTCAAATGTGGGAGCGTGCATACTTTGAGGAATCTATGAATAAATGTGGAGGAATCAAACTCTCGAGCTTTAAAGGTGACTCCAAAAAATTGACCCCAAGAGCCTGGTTTAAATCTAATGTATTAGGCCAAGAAGCTCCATTTGATAGACATGATTGGAAGATTGATAGATGTGGAACTGAGATTGAATATGTCATAGACTTTTATGGTGGCCCCAATGGTGCTGATTATTTTGTCGATGTTAGACCAAAATTCAATACTTGGGAAGGTACCAAGTTAAGAATAGGAAGAGCCTTTGGGTTATTGTAAATGTTTTATAGTGAATTTTCCCATTCTAGCATTTATCTGTATATATTAGTTACTACGTATAAACTAAAAAAAATTACCATAATGAATTATCTTCTAAAATCGATGCAAATAAATCATATATTATTGTGAGCAGTATGTACAAAAAAACAAATAAATAATGACTTTTAATTAACCATTAGCCATAATTTGTCACTTTCTGGAGAAAGCTAAAAAAAAATATTTCATAAACCATTACATTTATTGTCTACCCATAAATGCACCAGATTGACCCATCTTTTGCATATGTTCACCAACTTGAACGTTAGTTTCAAAATACTTAGAAACACATCTGTCTAAACAAAGGGCTTCTTGTTTAGTGACATCAGATTCAGCATAAGATCTGTTGATACATTTCTTGTGACACTGGTCGACTAATTGGTTGAACATCCCAGTAACCATGTCTAATTCAGCTTCAGCAGCTTGTAACTTTTGTTGAGAAGAAATTTGAGGAGCAGCACCGCCTAATCCAAACATTATTGCTTTATTATATATAACTTTAAGCTAAAGAAACTAGTTTTAAGTCTAGTGATTAACTAGTTTAGAAAATGTTAGCCTCTGCGATTTTTCAAATTTCGACGTTATATTACATAATCTATTACATAATTATTAATTAATCTATGAACTCTTCCATTCGTACCTGATTTTATACATTAGGGATCGTAAAACAAACTCTAGCACCAGATAGAAGTATATCGCTAGGAATCTCATCCTTCAACTTTTTCATATCCTCTTTCTTTTCTGCCACTGGTACAATTAATCCATGACCTATTGTTACAACGTTCTCACATATTGAGTAAGTTGCACCAATATTGCACATTCTTGTATTAACCCAAATATTATTGTTAGTTATTCTATGCGCATATGAATTGTCAAAAATATGTGCTATATCTTGATAATATCTCAAGAATCTCCAAGTTTGGGTCTGTAAATTTAAAATTGAAAATCTCAAAAATTGTTGATTAGTTGGGTTAAATGAAAACTTAGAGAGTCTGGCAACATCTAATTTATCTGATTTATAAGGTACTTTGTCAAACAATCTCAAGTAATCATTTCTATACCCTCCAAAGAAAAATAAATAATCATAATCATCTGTTTTGTAAAAGATTGAGCTATGATGGCAGGCACGAAGTTCTGCTTCTTCTAGTTTAGGGTTTTCTACCTTGCTTTCTTTAGTATATATTTTAGCATCATCATCATCAAAAGGTTGTATTTGAGTATTAAAATAATTGAAAGCGTATGTCGATAATAATTGCCAAGTGTAACTTTGAAAGTCAAAAACATAGAAATCGCTGAATGTATCATAGTCTTCATTAGTACCCCCATGTATAACCAAAGATTTATCATAGAAAAATTTTTCTAATATGAAAAGTTTATCTGGCCCATTACTACCTCTAGTAGATGATGAAAAGGTCGATTGAGCATCACTTGTCAGATTTGATGATACATTGAACGAGTTCAAACAATATTCACCTATATCATTTCTTCTACGATCGACCAGAGTGTATGCAAAATACCCTCTTGGGGATGGCCAAAGTTTCCCATTATTACATAGAGTATTATTGAGCTTAATAATAGGCGCAACTTGGTCAATTATCATCTCATTTGGTGTATCATTAACAATCAACTCAATACGCAATAAGTCGTTAGATGCCTTAAAAGTTTGATATCCATCCTTGGTCTTAGGAACAAATCCCCCAAAAATAAATACCAAAATACTCACTTTTGAAGGTTCAGAATTAATTTTATCAAATAATGGATTAATTTTGTGTTGCTCTTCAGTAGAGTTTTCAGTACCCGTGCCCTGATGATCCTCTTCGCCATCAACAGATTTTGTGCTATTCTCATCACCTGTCATATAAGAATTAGTGTTGTCTGAGTCACAATTATCAGGATTAGATTTTATTTCATCCTTAGTAAATTTCACTGTTGAGACTTGAGTTTGTGATAATTGAAATGGTGAAGCTGGTCTGCTAGACGAACTATTAAACGAATTTGATCTATTTTTATTCACAAGATCTGAATAGGTATGTTGTAATCCCAGTAATTGTGGAGATTTCAATGAATGATTATTGCTTCTTATACTATGCCTATGAAATAACTTTGTCAGCTTAGCAAAAATGCTAGATTTATTATTACTAGAACCAGATCCTATACTTGCATTTGATAACCCTGATCTTGTTGAGCCACTTGATGAATGAATAGTTGATGAGTATTTAAGAGGTGTGGGATTAGATGATGGTTCATATAAATTCTTAATATGACTATTAGTGGTTGCTCCATCTTTTGTCAGTCTTGGTAGCTTAATCTCCTCTGTTTCGTCAATATCAGCAAATATAGGGGGCAGTGGAACTCTGGCCATAATATCTTGTTTATCGAGTGGTACATATTTATTAGAAACTATACCACTCCCTATTCTTGGGATTATTATATCATCACTCATTCGACTTAATCTTATCTTGGTGAATTTTAAACTATCAAGATTCAATATATATCCATCTTCATTCAAAATCAATTTCCTTTTGATAATCCATCTATCAATGTCTTTGTTATATCCAAGATATTCATCCTTAATATAAAAACCCCCATAACAAAAAAATAGATGATCAGATATTCGACTAATCATAAGTTCATTTATATGACCAGGGAAGTTCTCTGAATCAAGTGTATCAAGATAGATTATTACTTTTCTTAAGGCATTATATTTGAAAAAGTGTGTGTTTTGTACAATATAGGGGCTCATGAAAACATCCCTATTCATATATGTTGGCACATCTGATGATAAATATATCGATATCCTACTAGGATCAGTATCTAATGGAATCCCATAGCTTTCAATTGTGTTCATATCAACGGAAAGTCCACCAAATACAAAATTATACCCATTAGCATCAAAGTAATTTTGATAGCATAGTTGAGGAATACTTATATCAGGGTTGTATGACAAATCTTCATGCGAGTTTGGTATACTTAATAACATATTGGGGATGGAAAATGAAGGAGAAAAAGCACCACGGTTAGACTTATTACATTGCTCCTCTGGTTGCGTATATTCTTCTGGGTGGGATCCATTATATTTAATTTCATCAACCACTATTATGGGGCTAAGCTCTGCTTCTTCATACTGTTGCATTATACCATATCTTGATCTATCAACTTTATTGTACTTTATGACTGAATATGGTTTAGTTACCCCATGTTTCCACCCTTTAACATGGGTATTGATAAATGTTCTCTCGGCGTCATTAACATAATTTGTGCCATTAGCATCTATCTTCAGTATATTTTCTTGTATACTACTCGTCTTTTTGTCTGACATTATAAGAACCAGTTTATACTACCCTAGATAGTTAGTATTCTAACAAACTAGTTTTGCCCATATACAACGGAAGTTCATTATTAATAACTTACATTTCGCTTGAAGCAATCCTGTACACAGTTATGACAAAAACCCGCTAACAAAGTTCTTGTGAGGGTTAGCGGGGGGTGTTAGCAAAAATACATCATTGTAAGGTCATAATATTAGTCGTCTAAATATTCTATATATTAGGGCTAAGCATGTCAGCTTTGACAAGCGAATTGATCTATAATATAAAGTTAGTAACGTACAATTATCAAATAGCAATGAAAACCTCAATAATAATAAAATACTTACATCGTAAATTGACGCATGGACAAATTGTCTTACTTCCAAAGCTACCCACACTTTCATCATATTTAAAGAATTTTCATTCTTAAGGATTTCTCTTCCTTCCTTCAGAACCCCTAATTTTCTTAGCACGGGTAAAGAGCTGGATGGTGTTAGTAAATTATTCTATACACACTTCCACAATTCTTGATACCTAAATGAAAAAAGTACTGATGTCATTTTCAGTAGGAAACCCAAATAAAAAAGCATATACGAACCTTGCAAATAAATCTAAATCCGGATCTAATTGTCTACCTATTCCTTCCAAGAGCAATATCGCTACAATCACAGTAATGAAATCACCCTCCATTCTCACATGATGTGTTCTGACCATTCCCAACACCTTATCTAATAGATCGCCAATACTAATGTTACCTAAGGTAAATGTTCTTTCCTTCATCCTGTCTACCAACTTTTCAACCTTCAACGCAAAGATTTCCTTATCTATTGCAGTATCTGGTGATCTGGATCTTTCAACCATCAATTCACCGGCTTTATAACCATCAAACTCAGAAAGGGCCTTGAATAAATCAATGAAATTGACTCTATCCACATGGTTTAACTCTGTAACCAATCCAACATCAAGAAAACATATATCTGCATGATACCCCTCTTCGTAAAGTTGTTCTAATCTAATACACCATTCCTTTTCTGACTTGAGACTAAGTAATTCATCAGTAATTCTGTTCGTTTCATCTTCATTGCTAGACTTTACAATTTTGTACTCTTTTTCATGCTTAAACAATTCATTCTTATAGAAGCGGACCATCATGTTACCTGGATGTAAATCAGCATGTACAAAGTTGTCTAAAATAAGCATTTTTAAAAACGCATCTAATCCCTTATCACTAACTTCCTTAGACAAATTTTTTCCAAAATTATCTTTCAATGATAATAGTTTGCTCATGGGTATTGCATGAAATAATTCCTCTACAAGAACATTTCTGGATGTGAAATTCAAGTACGGTTTAGGGAAATGTATATCTAATCTAGATTTAAAATTTTCTCTAAATTTTGCCAAATTCAAACCTTCTATTCGTAAATCTAGTTGTAATCTCATTAAAATTGAAAACTGTTCTACTTCTTCTGGAAGTGAGAGCCATTCCATAGTTGGTAAAGCATTAATTGCTTCAGCAAAGAACTTCATAATTTTCAAATCTCTCTCTATTTTAACTTCGACATTTGGATGTAATACTTTAATTGCAACATTTTGTGTTGAACTCAAGTTTTCTGTTACTATGAAATTATCAACAAATTTTTTGCTAACTTTTAGATCAACCTCTTCACTTTTTGTCTTTTTGATTGCAGCTGACGATAATTTTGCTACATATACTTGAGCAATTGCACCGACGCCCACCGGTTCATAGTTAAATTCATCAAATATGTCTTCAAATTTCATATCAAAACTTTCACTTAAAATCTTCTTAGTATTGTTTATGGAATGAGCTTTTGCATTTGAATGTAAACGGTTTAATTCATCACATAAAACTTTTGGGAAAATGTCTGTTCTTGAGGCGGCCCATTGACCTAATTTTATAAATGAGGCACCAGCAATCTCCGTAGACCATCTTAAATACCGACACCATAAATAAGCACCAGATTTTATGTTACTATTCTTCACCCTTCTTCCAAAATAGCATATTGGTGAAGTAAGTAAAACTGGAACAAATATAATTGATAATTCAAGGAATCGAGTAAATGTAATTATTGGGTCAATTATATAGTCCATAACTTTAAATTCTAGATAAAAGAATATTCTTTTGAAAATATTTCCTTTAAGTTTCTCATCTCTATATTGCTTATATTGTTCTTCCTCTTCCTTTTGAGACGCCTGATAAAGTGCATTTTCATACGTTTCAGCATCTTTCACTGGCTTTAATTCATGTATAGTAAAATCAATTACATTTACATCATTATAAATCATTTTATTTTGAATAATTGACAAAGCGAACCCCCCTAACCCAATGATACCTAAAGAATATCCCAATTTTCTAGAATTTGGTTTATTATTGGCTAATTTAAATTGTGTCTTCATACTAAATCTTAAATTACCTGTAAGTCGTACAGATCGCTGTCTTATAGTCCTTAATGATGGTCTTATTCTATACATTGTAAAACTATAAAAACTTAGGGCTTTAGCATAAATAAGAGAATAAATAAATATCAATAAATAAAATAGCAAATATAAAATATCATATAACGCGAACCGGCCTCGCTTTACAAAACTATTAGCTGCTTGATTCTTTCAAATGTTTTCTTAAAATAGAACACCACAAACCTATTGTTGCAGTACCCTTTGGATTTGTACGAGGTCCACGTCTTGCTACTATACCATCGTGTGAGTTCCATGCATCTATGTAAACGGGGATCTTAATCCAGTCTATGGTATTTAATGAATCGATAATGAATTTCTTATCATGATTCATGTTTAACAAACTCTTTTCGTTGAAAAGAGGAAACTTTTTGTAATCTGTAATCTTAAGAAGCGGGAGATTTTTCTCTATGTTAGTATCATTATTCAAAAAGTTAATTTCAATTGTTTTCTTTGCATTTTTCTGGTCAAGGTTCTCACTTTGTGGGGAGTCAGATTCAGATTCAGAATTATCAGAGTCCATTCTCATATCAGAAATGCTGTCAGTATCACTGTCCTTATTTAAAGATTTGGTATCAGCTGACCTATCAACAAATTGCTCTTCTACATACATAATATTATCCATGGTATTTTCAGTAATATTGGATGTATCTGCTTTAAAAGATTCTTGTTTGCATAAACTTCTTCTAAAATTACGTTGATTTGCACCGATTCTAGCATCTTCTAAATCTATTGGGGATTCACCATATACAGAGTTTCTTACCTTATCCCAATGTTCTAAAATGTTAGGATAGGAAATAATCCTTACCTTAATCATACTGTAAATGGATGCAAAAAGGCTGCTGGTGAGAATGAATGGAATCCATAATGGCATAACGAATAAAGCAATACAGAAAATTATAAATAAACGGGCAAATTTGTTAGATCTCAAAAAAGAAGTTTCTTCTTGAATATTTCCCTCAAAATTCTCTTTATCTTCAACATTATGACTAACAGTCAAATCAACAAACTTTGGTTTCACCGATGCAGTTCCTATCTTTGAGTGAGGTAAATCGTCTAAGTATTCTATCTTTATATTTCCCCAGTCATCGAAAGGTGCATATTCTGTTATATATGATGTAAAAAATGCCACAGTACGATCATTTTTAACATTAGAAAGAAGGATTTGTATCTGAAATTTCTTTAACCCTTTGAAATATTTATTTTGGGGATTAGACATCTCCACCAAAAGTTTCTCTTTGTCTTTTATAAATAATTGTCTTCCAGATTTTCCGAATAAGAACGGTCCAGCCTTATTTGCAATTTTATCAAAAATATTATTTCTGAAAAACTCAATTCCTACATGTGGAGTAGCAAATGTGGTAAAAAATATAGGATCAACATATTCGAAAAAGCCTATTTCATAGAGAAGTCCAATAATATACCTTGAAAGAAGCCCACCTAATGAATATCCCACAATACTAATCTTTTTAACTTGCAAATCATTCTTCAGTTTAAGAGTCTCGATTTCATATAGAATTTCAGTAATGATATTTTTACCATTTAATTCCAACCCATCATATGTCTTCCAGAACCTAAAACATGACGGCTTTAATGTTACAATCTTATCCTTGGAACACGAAGGTAAAAGTTCTTTAACATTTCTCTCGATTGTCAGCAAATGATTGGGTCCTCCCCATAAACCATGTATAAATACAAATAAATGGGCCAGTTCTACCTTACTTGATTTAGTATTTATGTCCATATGTCTATAAACTCCTTTCTAATGAAATTCCTGAATCTGTCTTGAGTATTGATTTTCAACTGATAAGCATCATACCATTGTTAAAAATAAATTTAACCAGATTAAAAATCCGGGTAATATTTTGACGGAAATTCAAAAGATTTGATGGTTTGGGAAAAAAAACCTCTAACCCGATTAAACAAAGCGATTATCTAAGTAAATACCTAAGATAAAATAATCTATAATGGCACTTTTTGGTAACTCATCTGCTTCTACATCTATTGATGCTCAACCATCTAATCCTCAACAAATCAAACAACAAATTCAAGATCAAATAAGTCAAGAATTAGCAGTTACAAATGCCACTGAATTAGTCAACAAGATCACTGAAAACTGCTTTGAAAAGTGTATTCAACAACCATCAAATACCCTTAACCAGTATGAAGATGCATGTGTTAATCAATGTTTGGAAAAATACATGAGATCTTGGAATGTTATTTCCAAAGCTTACATTTTCAGAATCCAGCAATCTTCCAAAAATTAAGTTCATTAGACATCTATAATTTAGGTTAAAGGTTAAAGATTCTAAGTTTAGATTCCAATAAAAGCTGGTCAAGTAGAGGTTTCGGGTAGGTTTCTTTTTTTTTTTTGCATCATTCATCACAGAAGCTAACTTGTAGCTATTGATGGTTTTTCGCCAGTATCTTTAACAAGACCCTAAATTTCATTATATGAAGCGTATTAAAGATATCCAAAATTGTAAATAGAACCACTAACTGGTTATTAATTGAAAATAGATTTATTAATAAACATTCAAGAATTAAAATGCAAAGTCTCTAGATATAAATCAAATTTATTATATATTTTCTACATGATTATAAAGAGAATCCAATCTTCTATTTCCTCATCTAGTAAATACTGTTTAATGTCATATTTTATAATTAGAAATACATAATGATTCTATACTAGTAGTTGTTTCAAATCGATCAACCATTATGGTCGTGCAGTAGTGCAAATTATTCTTCACAGTGGCGATTGAGTATCTGATTACAATAGTAATTGAATTAAGCTCCTAATATTTGTATAATAACAACCCAATTGCATTAGTGGTATACATCCTTAGATTTTTTAGGCTAAAACTTTTTTTACACAATAAAAACTTAATATTATGAACGCTACCGTTGCATCAGAATACTCCTCTGAAGTTCATAGTGTTCCTATTGAACATAGATTTAATCCATATTCCGATAATGGTGGTACAGTATTAGGTATTGCAGGTGCAGACTTTGCTGTTTTGGCTGGTGATACTAGACAAGTAAATGGCTATAATATTAACACACGTTATGAACCTAAGATATTTAATGTTGGTGATGATATATTAATGACAGCTAATGGATTTGCTGCAGATGGTGCTGCCTTAATAGATAATTTTAAAAACCAATCGAAATGGTATAAGTTTAACCATGGAGGAAAGAAATTGACTATTAAGAGTGCAGCAAGATACATTCAGCATTTATTATATGGAAAGAGATTCTTCCCATACTACGTCTCAACATTAATAGCAGGATTGGATGAAGAAGGAAAAGGTGCAGTATATTCATTTGACCCTGTGGGATCTTACGAAAGAGAACAATGTAGAGCTGGTGGTGCAGCAGCAAGTTTGATTATGCCATTTTTAGACAATCAAGTTAACCTCCATAATCAATACGAACCAGGCTCAAACGGTACCAAGAAGAAGGAATTAAGATATTTGACTTTGGATGAGGTTTTGAAATTAGTACAAGATGCCTTTTCTTCGGCCACAGAAAGACACATTCAAGTTGGTGATGGATTAGAAATACTTATTGTTACTAAGGAAGGCGTCAGAACGGAATATTACCCATTGAAGAGAGATTAATTTAGAAAAAATGTTGTTAGAATTTCTTTTTTAATTTATCATAGTTATATTAAATATGTATTTAATGATCTCCATATCTAAACAGGCAATTCAAACTTTTTACCCTGCAACACTTTGTTGTAATAGATGTAGAAGAAGTCAGAATAAACAATAGTTTGGAAAATTCCAGATAAAATAGCAATGTAATCAAATACACCTTCAGCAAAGTATCTGTATAACCAGTTTGGAATATACAAAAATCTGTATAAGCCTAAAGCAAAGATATAATGAGTGGTAATATTTTCTGCTTCACCAGTCCTTTGTAACATGAAAAGTTGTGGTAAAATAGCAACGGATTCCAACCATAATGAGAATGACCAAGTAACCTCTCTAAAACTGTATTTATGAGTGAATATTAAAGATGCGATTGAAGAACCAATGATTAAATATTTGATAGGAAAAGTATCTATATCCTCTCTTATTGATTTAGAATATTTCTTTGACATGATGTATACAATATATATTGATGATGAAATGAAGAAAATCTTCATTAACAGATTGTAAAATGATACATACTTGGTGAACAAGTCCAAGTATCTAGTAACAAAAACAATCACATATAATGTTTGGGTTTTGATGGATAAACCAGCACTTGATTTATTCAGCTCAATTGAATATAATAATATTAATATACTAGCCAAGTGAGATAAATCTCCAAAGAAACGGAATATATTCATGGTAGCCTTTTATAATGAATAAAGATTAATTCTAAACACGCTGGCGGAGATATTTTCAGACAAAATTCATTCATTTATATGCAGTCTGGTATATTAAAAGGTATATATAAGAACCTATAGATTCGTTTTCTTTTTTTATTTTTGTTCAGATTAGCCATTGAAGTAGGCATGATCTGTCTAACTATTCATAATTCTAATTCTGAAATCAAACTTTTGTATTCTTCAAGAACATCTGATTCATCATCTCCTTCCACAGTCTGTTGTCTGAAATTAAATCCATAATTCCTAATATGCTTTGTATTATCATATACCTCCCCTTTTATATTATCAAATAAAGACTCAGTATTATTATACCAAACACCATAATTATTTGAGTCTGTATATACTTGTGAAATAAATGATTTGATGTTATTCTCATCAAGAGTATTTCCTGATAATTGAATTTGTAGCTTATTTCTGTAAATTTTAAATCCACCAGATTTCGAAAAATAAATTAGTGTTGGATAATCAACAATATGAAAACTGGAAGTGATATGTGATGATTCAAATTGAGAAGCATCAACTAAAGCAAAATTTAGGTCATTATATTGCTTACTCAAAAGTTGATAGAAATGATTTGGATAGTAATATGATTCCCAGTCTTGTAAGTAAGAGAGTATAAAAACCACAATAGTATCATTTTCTGAATTTTTTATGAAGTTATCAAAATTTGAATCGTCCAAATATATCAAATTAGAATCTATAGAATCGTAATTAGGAAATATTTGTGTTTCCTTCTTTATAAATTCTAAAATAGTTTCCAATTCTCTATTTTTTTCTTTGTAACTAATAATGGCTTTGGTATCATAATTTAATAATTTCAATGTAGGATATCTTTCGATTTTAAATAACAGGTTAAGTTTAGTATTAGTTTTCCCGTTTGTCTTGATAATTTGTAAATTACTCTTTTTTGGTCCATTTCTATTATTGTATAAAGTACTAATATATTCAAATGTTGGATTAAATTCAGAGCAAAATTTGCATTCATCTTTATAGAAATAAATTAGAGAATAGTTGGCTTTTTCCAAGGTACTCTGAATATTCAGATCCCCAAACTCTAAAACATAATCTTCTACATTAGTTGCCACAACTATATGTATCTTTAACAATATGGAAATAAATATTGCTAATATATGCATCAGATTCTAGCTTCTTAAATCACTTTGATATTTATACCTATTATATTTTTTTTGACTACTGATTAAAATGATAAAAAATTATACAACCTGTAATTTTTGAAAGATTGCAAAAATATTTTTTACAGTTTATGACAGATGGCTGGTATGCCAATTTTAGGTGCAAGATCGACATATCGGGCATATGATAATTACTAACATGACTTCTTTGAGCTGGTTATTCCTAAAAGGATCCTAACTTCCAGCAAAGGTAGATGATATTACAAATTAGACTACTGATCAATAAGAAGTTCAGCTATAATTTATTTTAATTCCTCGTTGAGAATGCCAGCATTGGCTAGTATTAATGATGGCTTTCAATCGAACAACGACATATATATTTGACAGAATTACCATTGTTTCACAACCTTATTTCAACCTACATATTACAATATAAAACATGAAAAGCATATTTGCCAGTTTAGCATTATTTGCTTCAGCTTTTGCTGCATTCTCTGAGCTCCCAACTATACGTTCAACTGCTATATCTTCATCTTGTACTAGTTCACAAGTTGCTCCTACAGCATTTGTTTATTCAAACTCTACCCTGAATATTTTATTAGCTGCTTCTTCCCAATCTTCTTCAGAAGAATATGTTTACGAATATTATACTGTCACCGATGAAGATCAAATTTATGCCACTGAAACTGTTTGTTCAGATGGTACCTGTCATGTTACCACTATTGCTGAAAGCTTAACGACTTACATTAAAACTGTTGATGGTATTTTGATCACTGTTGTTACAGCTGTTCCAATCACTACTACAAATGCTGAAATAGCTACTTCCACTGCTAGTACATCTGTTAGGGCTATTTCTTCAAGTTCTTCTTCAGATTCTACAAGAAAGACTACCTCCATTCCTAGTATATCTACTGAGTCTATATCTACTGAGTCTATTTCTTCAAGTTCTTCTTCAGATTCTGCAAAAAAGACCACTTCTATTGACAGCACATCCACTAAGGTTATTTCTTCAAGTTCTTCTTTAGATTCTACAAGAAAAACCACCTCCTCTAAACATGCTACCACTGCTATATTATCATCTATTGAACCATCTATTGAACCATCTATTGAGTCATCTATTGAACCATCTATTGAACCATCTACAACTAATACTCAATCCACAATCATAATACCATCTACTACTGTGATTACAATTACATCTTGTTCAGATAATAAATGTTCTAGAGTTGTTCAAACTACTGGTCTCACAACTGTTACTGATAGTATCACTACTTATACCACATACTGTCCATTATCTAGCGAAGAGTCATCTACTAAATTAAGTACATCAACTATTTCTTCAGTTGATTTGATTTCTTCCTCATCCCCAGCTAAAGCTTCGATTCACATAAATAGTGAATCATCTTTTACTACTTCTTCAAGTGAATTACAAACTTCTACAAAGACAATTTCATCTAAAATTACTACAGCCTTAGAATGTACTAATGATGCTTGCTCTAGACTTACTCATACTAATGATGTTTCAACTGTTTACACCACCTATAGCCCATTAAACGAAGAAAGTACTAGCAGTGGCAGTTCAACTACCTCATCATTATCTGCTTCTTCTTCCCTCAAGTCTATACCCACAATTGATGTTATAACAGGCAATATTGTCACTCAACCGGTTACGACTGTTGTTTCGCTGGCTGTTTCTGCTTCTGCTACCTCAAGCGCTTATGCCATCTCCACTTACATTGCAGGAGCGCAAATCAATACCATAGGATTCACCAGTTTCGTGGGTATATTCTTTTATTGCTTAGCTCTTATCTGATAGGTTTGTATCCCCAGAGCTAAAAACGATTTATGTAAATTTAGAATGAGTGTATAATAAACGAATAATTATAGAGAAGTTAAATTCAATTTATTTCTGTAGATATGGTACTTTCATATATAACCAGTCTCAATATATCACTTAAACCTAGATTCGAATTAATTTTTGTATAACTGGTTACTTGTTAGTTCTCTTCTGCATTCTGTTCTGTATATATTGTGTTGTGGAGAACAATTTTTGAAAATACTTAAAATAACTCGTCTAAAATTAACGTAAAGGTTCTATATATCTAACAAAGTTTTCTCTTAAAAGTTATATGATTTTATTTATACCATTTTTATTATACATTTATGTAAAAAAAATAATTCTTACATCTACTATATCCTTATAAGGGTTTCCCTGGAAACATTAGACAAGTAAGTTTGTTAAAAAGGTAAAATTCTCAACTAATTTCAACAATTTATGTATCCCCCATATATAAGAGGTATTTTGGTTTTTCTATTCCTTCAAAGGATATAGAAGTATATCTTTTTATCTTGAAACTATTTAATGTCTTTATATTTCTTCATCTTATTCAAAGTAACTAATATATATAGGACAGACTTTTTGAAAACCTCTCTTAAGTGCGGCTTTTCTCAATAAAATTCATCCACCTGAAAGAAAGTATTTGAGATTGTTGATCATAATAATCGTTCTATAAATACAACGATATATATTCAATGGATGCATACAATGAATTCCTTGAGCCTTCAAGGGTTTCACAATGTATTGGATGTAACTTTATATCTCCTAATAATAAACATTTGGTAGTGGGAAAAGCCACATTATTACAAATTTTCGAAATTATCAATGTGAATGAGAAAGGTAATAAAACAAATTACAAGCTTAAATTAGTTGAACAATACAAGTTACACGGGTTGATTACCAGTTTAAAGGCCATAAGAACTGCAGAAAATCCACATTTAGACTATGTATTACTTGCAACTAAGACTGCCAAATTCTCATTGATTAAGTGGGACCATGCTTCACATTCCATTTCAACTGTATCTTTACATTATTATGAAAAATCTATCCAAAATGTCACTTTTGAAAAGCTTGTAAATACTGATTTGATTTTAGAACCAGGAAATATGTGTACATGTGTTAGGTTCAAGAACATGCTTACATTCTTGCCATTTGAAACATTGGATGATGAAGATGACGAAGATGATCTTGCAGATGATAATGAAACAAAGAAACAAAGTGCATTAGTTATTAAAGACAGAATATTTGATTCTAGTTTTATGATTGATGCCCAAACTTTAGACTCGTCAATTGGAGACATTATTGATATGCAATTCTTTTATAATTATAGAGAACCCACATTGGCAATTATTTACCTGAAAGCTCATACATGGTCAGGTTTACTCCCAAAAGTCAAGGATAATGTAAATTTTGTTCTCTTGTCCCTCGATCTTAATTCTAAAACTTCCACTACAGTGTTAAAGGTTGAAAATTTGCCATATGATATTGATACTTTGGTTCCATTACCTAAACCTTTGAATGGTGCATTATTATTAGGATCAAATGAAATTATGCATATAGATAATGGTGGTATATTAAGAAGAATTGCTGTTAATCAATTCACTTCTTCAATTACTGCCTCAACAAAAAACTATGATGACCAATCACATTTAAATCTTAAATTGGAAAATTGTTCTGCTGTGCATATACCCAATGACTCAAGGGTTTTAATTATATGTAGTGATGGTCTGTTTTATTATTTGAATTTTGAAGTTGATGGGAAATCAATTAAAAAGATGGATATCGAGAAAGTAGACGAATCCGCTTATGAAAATATAGATATTAATTACACAGGAGAAATTGCAAAGCTTGATAATAACTTATTATTTGTTGGTAATAAAAATGGCCCATCACCATTAATTGAATATGTATATGAACAATCTGAACAAGTGACTTCAAATACAAAGGGAAAAATAAATAATGATGACATAGCAGATGATGATGATGATGAAGATCTTTATGAGGAAGAAGAAAATAATGAAAAAGTCCTGAATTCAAAAAAATTGGTTAAATTTGTAAAACATGATGAACTTATTAATAATGGTCCAATCTCTGATTTTACATTAGGACACTATTCGACAGAGAAATATAAAGCTAAATTATTAAACCCTAATTATGAGGAGATTTCAATAATTAGTAACTCAGGTTCCAATTCACAAGGTGGCTTGAATATTATATGTCCAAGTGTGCAGCCTACTGTTAAATCTTCCTTGAGCTTTTCTCAAATTAATAGAATGTGGACTATTAATAACCAATTTTTAATAACCTCAGACGATGTTAATTCAAAATCAGAAATTTTCCAGATTAATAAGTCGTATGCAAGGCTACCTTCAAAAAACTTTATCAATGATGATTTAACTATTGCAATGCATTGTTTAAACAATGGGAAATATATTTTGCAAGTTACTCCTAAGGAAATTGTATTATATAATAACAAATTTAAAAAGAAGTTATCTCTCAGTGAAGAGATTGATAGTAGTGATGAAATTATTCATAGTACATTCAGTTTGGAATACTTGATGGTATTTACTTCGAGTGGTGAGGTTATGATTTTTTCGATAAATACTTATAATCTAACTTATTCTAAAGTTGCGATCCCTACAATCCTTTCAGATACTATTATAACTACAGGTCATATAACAAACTCAAATGTTTTAAATGCTGTTCTGAAAGATGTTAACCTTTTATTAAATAATAGAGGCGTGAAAAGAAAACATCTGGATAGAGATAACATAAGCCAAGAAATTCCGAATGACTTGAGGACTAAGCAAACTCTATTTATTTTAGTTGCAGGTGATAATAGAATTGTTATATTTAGTAAATTCCACAATGAAAGATGTTATCAACTAAACTTTGTCGATAAATTTACTGATCACTTATCATTAGGTTTTTTTGAAGCTAGGGACACTATGCCTGATCCTTTCATTAAGCAAATTATATTTGATGAATTGGGTGATGAGATTAGCAAAGAACAATATTTAACGATTTTAACAGTTGGTGGTGAAACTTATTTGTATAAGTTATATTTTGATGGTGAAAATTTTAAATTCTTAAAGGTAAATGACTTGTTAATTACGGGTGCTCCTGAAAACGCATATCCATTAGGTACTACTATAGAAAGAAGGTTGATTTATATGCCTAATATTAGTGGTTTAGCGGGTATTTTCGTGACTGGTGTCACATCGTATTTCATTGCTAAACCATCAAAGTCAATCCCAAGAATATTCAAGTTTGGTAAGATTCCAGCAGTTTCTTTTTCCCCATATTCTGATTCTAAAATATCAAATGGTCTTATCTTCCTTGATAATAAGAAATATGCACGTATTTGTGAATTACCAAGAGACTTTAATTATGAAAACACTATGCCAATTAAGAAGGTTCATATTGGTGAAACTGTTAAAAGCATTGCATATCACGAATTATCTGATACTTATGTGATATCTACTTATAATACCATACCTTATGATTGTAGAGATGAAGAAAATAATCCCATTGTTGGAACTGATAGCTCTAAGCCATCAGACACTTCGTACAAGGGGTCTATAAAGTTGATATCCCCATTCAATTGGAGTGTAATTGACTCGATTGATTTGAATGATAATGAAATCGGTATGAATATCAAATCAATGATATTAGATGTTGGCTCTTCTACTAAAAAATTCAAAAACAAGAAGGAATTGATTGTTGTGGGTCTGGGTAAGTATAGAATGGAAGATTTAAGCGCTAATGGTTCATTCAAAGTGTTGGAAATTATTGATATTGTTCCTGAGCCAGGTAAACCTGAAACTAATCATAAATTTAAGGAAATTTTCCATGAAGATACTAGGGGTGCAGTTACTTCAATTTGTGAACTAAGCGGTAGATTCTTAGTTGCACAAGGTCAAAAGATAATTGTTAGAGATTTACAGGATGATGGTGCTGTTCCAGTTGCGTTTTTGGATACTTCGGTTTATGTATCTGAAGCAAAAAGTTTTGGTAATATTTTACTTCTTGGTGACTCTTTAAAGAGTATTTGCTTGGCTGGTTTTGATGCAAGTCCTTTTAGAATGATTACCTTAGGTAAAGATTCTCAGGAAATTGATGTTAATTGTGCTGATTTCCTTGTTAAAGATGAAGAAATATTCATTCTTATCGGTGATAACGATAATGTCTTGCATTTATTGCAATATGACCCAGAAGATCCATCATCTTTGGGTGGTCAAAGATTAATCAGTAAAGCATCTTTTGCAATAAACTCTACGCCATTGTGCCTTAGATGTTTGCCAAAGCATGAGGATGGTAATCTTTTGGATACATCATTCCAATCTATCGGATCCACTGTTGATGGCTCACTTTTCACAGTATTCCCAGTTAATGAAGCTACATACCGAAGGATGTATATCCTACAACAACAACTAACAGATAAAGAGTACCACTACTGTGGTCTTAATCCTAGGATGAATAGATTTGGTAATTTGTCATTAACTGGAAACGATACTAATAACAAACCTATTCTTGACTACGATCTTATTAGACTATTTGCTAAATTGAATGAAGAAAGAAAGAAAAACTTTACTAATAAGGTAAGTGGAAAGAATAGTTATCAAGAAATTTGGAAAGATTTAATAGAATTTGAATATGTACTTAGAAATTTATAGATGAGAGTATATGATATGAATTCTAAAAATAATGCGACATTGAAATCTTGACATTTAAGTCAACCTCTAAGATTTGCGTAATAATATCTATATACTAAATTTTATATTGGAAATATAGGATGTCCAAACCTAAATTACAAAGAAAACAGGTTTCGTTTCCAGAGATTAAAGATGAAGAAACTAAAAACCCATCTATATCTCTTCAAGAGTTTCCAATTTTGAAAAATCCTTACTTGTGTTTACCCATTCATAACTTGGCGATTTTAACTTCCCTCTTTAAGTTTGGCCTTACATCTGCACCTATTGATGTGATGTGGAGGAGTTTAGGTTTGGTAATAGTTGTACAAGCAATCTATGGGTTCGTGTTGATCAAAAATATCTCGTTTAATAAGAAAAAACGTAAAACAGATGAAGAAAACATACTATTATTATTGATATGTAGTGGATTGATAGCGATAGTGATTTCAGTTCCTTTGTTTGTAATTTTGATCATTCTTGGGGCCCCAATGGCCTCTCATATACAAGAAACAATGTTGATGTCAGTGCATTTATCATTAATAATCTTTAATCCACTTTTAATTTTCTTCAGATTAGACTATAATCTTTTTTTCAAAGTATTTGACTTAGATAAAAAGTACAGATTCATCTTTACTAACATGGTGTTGTCATGTAGCTTTTTGGCTATCATTGGTACCTGGATTGGAGTTATTCCAATTCCATTAGATTGGGATAGAGATTGGCAACAATGGCCTATCACCCTTTTGTCTGGTGCATATATTGGATCCTTAGTAGGAGGATTGATCACATTGGTGGTATCTCTTATCTAAATGTCCCAATTCTCAATTAGTGTCCTTAAACATCATATTTAAAACTACATA
Source organism: Schwanniomyces vanrijiae var. vanrijiae (assembly GCA_030556805.1). Taxonomy (NCBI): domain Eukaryota; kingdom Fungi; phylum Ascomycota; class Pichiomycetes; order Serinales; family Debaryomycetaceae; genus Schwanniomyces; species Schwanniomyces vanrijiae. The sequence continues at coordinate 290,282 of JAKTUS010000011.1, read as the reverse complement.
TTTAATACATTTATCTATCATATTCTATTTGATACTTGTATCAGTATATATATATTAATCATTGTAGCACAATTCAGGTTAATTTCAATTCTTTTAGTGCTTATATAACCAGAGACATAACTGCTTTATTTTATGTATTCAGGTGATCTTCTAAAAGAATATTCTATTACGTGTGGCTGATGACCGGAATAAAAATAAGTATTTAAAGGGAGCAACACCGCTTTCAATTTACCTTCTAATAAAAAAAAACTAATTAATTTTATTCACTATGGCTATTAAAATCGGAGATTCCTTCCCAACTGACACCCCATTAAAGTATGTTCCATACTCTAAGGAAAATGCTAACATTGCTGCTTGTGCAGGCCCTGTTGCTTACGAATTAGCTAAGGAATTGCCAGGTAAGAAGGTAGTTATCACTGCTGCTCCAGGTGCTTTCACTCCAACATGTACTGAACAACACATTCCAAGTTACATCAAAAATATTGATCAATTTAAGGCTAAAGGTATTGATAAGATTATTGTATTAACCGCCAATGATCCATTTGTTAACGCTGCCTGGGGTAAGGCTTTAGGTTGCACCGATGAATCTAACTACATTATTTTTGCCACTGACCCTCTTGCTAAGATTTCTACTCAATTGGGTGAGGATTTTCTTGTTGACTTGACTACTGCTGGTTTTGGTCTCAGAACTGGTAGATACGCTGTTGTTGTTGAAGATGGTAAGGTCAAGAAAATTGCCACCGAAGCTGGTGGTAGTTTCAGTGAAATTTCTGACCCAAAGACTATTTTATCCCAATTATAATCTAATTATTTGTACTTAAAAGTTTATGAATAGTAACAAAATAATAAATAAATTGCTTTCATATAGAAACATCACTGTAGCAAGTGTTAATAAAATCAAAAAATTACCTAGAATTGGTAAGTATATATTATTTCAATGTTCATAGGAGTTAGTTATATTTTATTTTATATATGTCTCTATATACTAATTTTGTATCAGTAGAACCCTGGACCATTTATGTTTGAACTTTCATTTAAAGCATTGATTAAATTTGTAGCAGCCAAAAAAAAAAAAAGCGAATGCGTCTAAATAAAAGATTCAAAACATAACTACAATTAGTAGCACATATACTGTTTTGATAGACAAAAAAAATGACAGGTTTTCCAAGATTACCATTACTGAATGGTGATAATGATGAAGATATATCACTTCATTTACACACTCAAATTGGACCTTCTGCACCTCTACCATCTAAAAAGACCAACCAAGATGAAGAAATGCTTAGACTTTTGAATGATGATTATAATAGTCAAGATGATAATGATTTCAATAAATATTTTAGGATATACCAGCGTACTGGAAAGATAAACTTAAATGAGCATGATGAAGATGAAGATGAAGCAAATAGCATAAACAATGATAATCAAATAAATGATGATAATGAACCAGAGACTGAAGATGAAGAGGAAGATGAATATAAACCCCCATTAAATGATTCTAATATAGAAAATTATAATGATTTGAATAATTCAAAAACAGAAAAGCCCAATCTGATGTTATTCAATGAATTTAAGAAAGCTCAGGTTAATCAAAGCTCAGGAGGAGGTAGAAGCGGTGTGATATTATATTCTACAATTGCCTTTGTTATAGCATTTGGATTCACACTAGTAGTATTAAATATTATCCCATCATCAAGTGTTTCGTTGGCTGATGGTGTATATAATGGGTTAAGTAAAAGAATTAATAACCTTGAAAGTGGAATTAACACTCTCTCCCAGGATCAAGACAAGTTAAAAAGTCAAATTGAGGCATTGGCTATGAGTCTGAGAGAAATGTTTTCTTCTATCAATATAAAAATTAAAGAGTTGGAGGGCAATACAGTTAATAGTGAAACTTTAAAACATATTCGATCAGAATATCAAAAAATTACGGAGAAAGTGGCAAAATTTGATGATTTTGAAATAACTTTAGACGTTGATTCAAAGTTAAATGAGCTTAATAAAAAACTTGACAATCTTAAAAAAATCAACGATGATATTAATTACATAAAAGATGAAGTAATTGGTGAATTTATTTCATCTTTATCAGATAATATTCCCATTTATATAAATAACACTGATAAAACTATGCATATAAGTTCTGAATTTCAAAAATATGTATATAAAATCACTGAAGAATCTATTAATAATAAAGCATATAATTGGAAAAGGTTTTTGGAAGAGAATGAATCAAATTTAAAGGATTACATTAGTAAAAATGTTAAGACAAGTACAGAAATAAAAAATATTAATAAAACTATTTTAAGCGAGCTTATTAAAAGTGAATTTAATGCTTTAACAAAAGAATTTGAGAATAAATTTAACCAAAAAATTGATACTTTACCTATTGCTCAATCTAACGTAAGTACAGAAATGAAACTAGAAAATATAAAAACATTCTACTTAGATAACTTATTAGATATTTTTACAAAGGGATCTTTAAGGGCAAACTATGCTGATTATAATCTTGGTGCAAGAATATTAGGATTTTTAACTAATTCTGGGTATATGGATAATAAATCATTCCTTCGAAAAGTTTTCTTAGGGTGGTTTGATTTCTTAAATACAAATGGGTTAAAATCAACTAAACACTGGAAATTTAATGCTAATAACGTACTTCTTGATAACTCACGCAACTGGGAATGTGGATCTAATTATTGTACATTGGGCATAAGACTTTCAAGCCCTGCTATTTTAACTGATATTGTCATTAAAACACCAATTGAAAAAGCAACAAAAAAGCCAGTAAAAGCTTCATTGTTTTATAAGACTACAAATTCTCATTATGAAAAACTCGTCAACTACTATAACAATTTGAAGTTTAATTTTGCATCTAACACTAACAACAAGTATTTAAAAAATTTTGTTAAAATTAAGGAAATAGAAATATATCCAGGAACTAAAGTGATAGAATTGCCTAAATTATTAATTAATGAGAGAATTCCAGTCAAAGACCTATATATTGAAATGAGATCCGAAGATAACCACATTGAATTGAACCACATACAAATGTATGGAATTAATGAATTTAATTCCTACAAATATAGTGAAGAATTTCAAAATATAATAAATGACATCTCGCGGAGTGAAAACTATGAAACTGGGGAATATGATAATGTTTATGAAATGTACAATGATAGGGAATTAGGAACTGATGAGAAAATGAATTGAACTTCCTAAATAGTAATTGCAATAGTTTAGAATTTAACTAGAATGAAAATATATTAAAAATGCGAGAAAATAAAATATAAATTTAGAATAAAATCCTTATACAAAATGAATTAAGTAAATTATCATTAAGGTATTATCGAAAAAGTTAAATTTATAATAAGAAAGAACCAGCAGCTAATAAACCAGCGAAAACTGGAGCAACCTTAGCAGCACCAGAGTCAGCAGTAGAGACAACTGGAGCAGCAGAAGTAGATGCAGAAGTAGAAACAGATTCAACAGTAGTTGGCTTAGCTTCAGTAGATGAAGCAGCTTCAGAGGCTGGCTTAGATTCGGTGGTTGAAGCAGCTTCAGTGGTTGGAGCAGCAGTAGTTTCACCGGTTAATGGACAGTAGGTAGTGTAAACAGTGTCAACATCAGTAACAGTGGTTAAACCAGTGGTAACTGGGACTTCAGTACACTTGTTGTCAGAACAAGAAGTGATAGTGACAACAGTGGTAGCAATTTCAGTAGCAGTAACAGTACCGTTGGCTGGAGCGGAGGTTTCAACTGGAGCAGCAGAAGTTTCAGAAGATAATGGACAGTAGGTAGTGTAAACAGTGTCAACATCAGTAACAGTGGTTAAACCAGTGGTAACTGGGACTTCAGTACACTTGTTGTCAGAACAAGAAGTGATAGTGACAACAGTGGTGGCAATTTCAGTTTCGGTTAAGGTACCGTTAGTGTAAGCAGCAGAAACGACGGCTGGAGCAGCTAATAATAAACCAGTAGAGTACTTCATTTTTATATGTGTATAGCGAGAGAATATAAGTAAGTTACTTTTTAAATAAAATTCTGTTCACAAATTCCTGAAATCCTTGTCTATTTATACCGACAGATTTATGTTATGATTCAGCCTCCAACCTCGATGCACTTCTAAACTTAGCTTGCAGTAATCAATAACAAACCTGTAGGCACATTTCGCAACGGATTTTCCAATTATGGGCAATTTCAAACTAACGGTTGTGAACAAGTCCCCAGACAAATCGTACAGTATAATTACCCTATTCCGGAAATCATCAAATTAGATGCAGAGAAACCCGCATCATATGAGCCTTTGAGGTAAGGATTCTGACTTTGTAAAAAAGACATTTTAGGAGGTAAACCAGCAAAGCTGAAAAGATTAGAATATTTAATTGAATTAAAGGATAATCCATGGTATCGGTATGATCAAATACATCTCTAAACTACCCGCCATCTTACGCTTTCTATTGTTGTAAACATGGAAATAAACTATTTCGAGAAGTGGAGACTATGTAGACTTTACCTCGTACCTTACAGTTGTGATGTTTATTATGATAACTGAATAATAGGAATTGTCGCGACAAAAGCATAAGGAGGTGCCGATGCAGTATATATGTCATGTTTATTAGGTTGGATGGAGGTGATTGGCTAGAAAAAAGGAAGCGAATAGGTTACTACGGCAGTGGTGTAAACACGACATGGTCGGGTTTCTGCGTGGCGCAAATTGTCAAGTATAAACATAACATAGGAGTAATTATGCTTTTGTTTGTTTACAATATTAGATCTTGCAATACATGCAATAATCTAATTGTAATAGCAATTATAGTTCTATGAAACCAGCAGATTTAGTATTCCATATGAAATGTGAGTTAGCATTACAAAAATTCAATTATCCTAACAAGCACTGTTGCGCAGCCCTGGTTCTTTGGACGGTTTGTGTCGGAATACAGAATGGAAACCAGTCATATTAGAAAGTCAATGACAAAATCTTACACATCTCGGCCGAATTGATCCTAAATGGGAGAGGATCAAGATATAAATGCAATATTAAGGGTGTCATTCATATGTAGGATCAGAAAGATCGTTCGAGCCCATGCTTGATTTATCGACAAATTAGGTAAATAGCAATTAACACATGCTAGATATTGGTTATCTAATCCAACAACCTCTAATTAATTTAGTTGGTTCAGGACCATGGGGGACAACTGTTTATATCATAATTACTTCTACACTAGGAAATACATTAGGTAAATAAGAAAGACGACTTTTTTTTTCTTTTCAACTAAACTATAAAGTAAATTTGTAAGTTGCTATTTCAAAGCCTTTCAATGATATGTTAACCTTGTTATTACTAATTTTCATTTCTTCAGTTTCCATTTCCAACGCATTGGTTCTGAAAACCTTCTTAACAGGAAGAATAGCTGGGTTTATTTTTAGAACACCAGAAGAAGCACCTCCTAAAGATTCGTAAACTCTTATTATGAACGACTTTTCATTTCTAGATTCAATATTCTCATATTGATTGGTATCTGAGTCATCTTCAGATCTCTTCAAATGCGAAAGTATCAAATTTGAAGTTCCATCTAACTGGATTGCACTAGTAAGCTTAGGTAAGATTGATGAGTTAACGTAGTTTTCTAATCTGTAGTTAAAATTGTATCCTAATTTGACGGTTTCACTTCTTAAGTAATGTGCATGTGGATAGATTGCATATTCAAAATCATGGTCGCCCATATCTGCTTTTTCATCTGGTGCCTTGGGAGCTCTTAATAATGAAAGGCGCATCAAATTACCATGGATTGCACCACCATATTTGCTATTATTCAATATTGATAATCCATAAGTATGATCACTAAGATCCATGAATTTATGATGACAAACCTCAAACTTTGCTACATCCCAAGATGTATTAAAGTGGGTTGGTCGTTGAGTTATACCAAATTGAGTTTCATAATTAGCTTGTGAGGCTGTAAAAATAGTTGTAGGGAATTGGACTTTCAAAAACTTGTATGTTTCATGCCATTTTACATGACATTTAAACTTAATAAAATTATTTCTTACTATACCTTTATCATCTTGTAAGCCTTCAATCGAGATGACGGTTTCAATGGATGATTGTTCGGAGATAACATTAGTCACAGTCAAAGAACTTTCAACAATGTTATTTATCAAGTTTGAAACTTTTCCGTTATTCAAAAATTTGAATTTATTTAGTGAATATAATTCAGTATCCCATGCTGGGAACGATAATGGCTCATCATCAAATAACAAAAACTGGTTACCTCCAACTACTTCTGCATTTGTTTGTTTAGTTCTTGTAGGATCAATAATTTCTCTATCGTTTTCGATATCATACACAGATGTCAAAATACCATTTTTTGAAATAGTGGCCCTTAATAATCCATTTGACAATACAAAGCCATTTGATACTTCTTCAACATAAGCTGGGTATTTGATGGTTTCTTTTTTGTTAATAACTGTAGTTCCATTCGTCGTACTGACATTGAATAAAATTTCAGAATCTGTAATTTTCAAACCGTCTGAATGATCCCTCAAAAGATTGAAAAGTTCAGGATTTTCAAATTCTCTGACTCTAATGATTTCATTCCTATCCCATGGTAATGTATTTAAAAAGTGAACGTTCTCTGAAGTCAATTGCACTTCTTTAAGAGAATTCAAAGCTTCTCTAGTTAATTTGTCAGCATTTTCTAACACTTTCGTAAGCATTGGTTTCACTTCTTCATAATATACCATCCCAATACAACTACCAGGAAGAACATCATGAAATTGACATAAGCATAAATCCTCCCATAAATCTTGGATTTTTTTGGCAGGATACTTATATTTGGAGATAGTTAATGAAACTAAAGTAGCAATATATTCCAAATCGTGTAATTTTGTCTCACCTAACCTCATAAATTTCTTTACATCAGCTTGAGAGGTATATGTACCTCTATGGAATTCAAGATATATTTCACCACGCCAAGTTGGTAAATTGATACCACTGTTTGTATTTTTTAGTATATTTTCATAAAAATCATCAACAGTGTTACCTACATGAACTGTGGGAATCAGGTGGGTTTTATCAGCTAAACCTCTGCATCTTCTTAATTTTTCAAGCATTTCTTCTTTTGGACCACCACCCCCATCACCATGGCCATATAATAGCATACCAGTTGGGTCATCTCTCATATTCTTATGTTGATTTTGGGACCTAACAACATCACCAAAATGTGCATTGGCAGTGTATGTATTTGCTGGTGGCATATGTACAAGAACTTGGGATCCATTAAGTCCAACCCAATTAAATGTAGATAATGGGAAAGAGTTAATATTATTCCATGATAACTTTTGAGTTAAAAATCTAGATATACCAACCAGTTGACATATTTGAGGAACTTGTGAAGAATATCCAAAGGTATCAGGTAACCAAAAAGTATTTGCATAAATTCCAAATTCATTAAACTGAAACCTTTGACCCAAAAGAAATTGCCTAATTAATGATTCACCATTTGGCATATTAGTATCATTTTCAACCCATGAGCCACCAACAGGAATGAATTGATTTGTTGCAAATTTTTCCTTTACTTTTTCTAAAATTTCAGGATGATACAATTTTAACCATTTAAATTGTTGCATCTGAGAGGCCACAAAAACATATTCAGGGTATTCATTTGCAATTTTAATTTGAGTAGTCCATGATCTCACAATTTTTCTTTTTGTTTCCGCAAATGGCCATAACCAGGCAGTATCAATATGACAGTTTCCAATAGCATATACATTAATTCTACTTTTCAGATTAAAAACTTCTGAAGAATCAACTTTGTCGCCTAGTAATGTTTTTGCAATTTCTCTTCCTTTTTCCACTGAAGAAGGATCATCAGGGTCAAATACATCCATGATCCTATTACAAATCTCTGCAGCTTGATATTTAGCCCAATTACCAGATAATTCTCTAGCTGCATCACTTAAAATCCAAAAGTCTACATAAAGACTTCTAGCACTCAAGTTTGGCAAAACTAAATCACATTTTGAAAGATGAAAATAACGATTAGGGTCAGGGTTACCTTCTTGACCCAATCCAAACATTCCATTACAAGCAATTTCTAGATAATAGAGCTGTTTGTCTGAATTCCAATTTTCTTTGGGAATTTTATAAATAATTCTTTCATTACCACCTGAAAATGCCTGTAAAGGCATTCCCAGAGAATCGTATATTAAGCCCTCATTATTACAATCCCATTCAAAATGAATTTCTCTTGTATCATCCTTGATCCAATGCTTCGGAATCTCCCACTCAATCTTAAACCAATAGGTTTTCCATGATGGGCCAAAGTTATTGCCCTTATTTGCACCCTTCCATTCGATATTGTTCCAGTCAATATCTTTGAATAATGGTCTTTGGGTACCTCCATTAGCATCATCAGGAACCTTGTATACTTGGATATTGATGTATTGGGAGTTAGTATCCACTCTTTCAAAGTCATAGAACTTTGGTAAGTTTAAGTTGCGATATCTACCGCCATTATCGATGAATTGCCGCAATCTATCTTGGAAGATGTGATCTACCGGTTTGAAGTTAGGCTGTAAATTAACACTTGGGTATTCGTTTTCTTGTTGCATATTATAAATAACAAGAATACTTAATAGAACTCCTAGTCTCCTTTTAGCATTATTTGTAACACGGGGTAAAACGGTCATACACAGGTCGCATCAAGTAAAATAAGAAAAAGGATCCTTTTAAAGCTACAGTCTCTCCCTTGAAGCTAAAACTACAAATATATCTCATAACGAATACGATATTATTCAATTGATTATAAAAATGTAGTCTAATTATCTACCAAAAAAACTAGTTTGGGTATCTAAAAAAGAACCGAGTATCAAGATATAACATTAAAGTAGATCTACTCTATTGAATTTTAACTTCCTTATCTTCTTCAATAGTAGCAACATTAGCATTACCACGAATTGTTTCAGTATGGATATGTGGTAATTTAACAGCAAATCCCTTGATTAAGGAGAATTCAGAAGTAATAGAACCTCCTAATTGTTTTATCTTTTCCTTGACAATACTAACATCAGCTTCTGATGCTTGTTCTTTTAAAGTGATGATGTAGTTCTTCAAGGACATATTGTTTATTCTATTGATTATATTTATAAAGATATATAATAATATGGAAAAAACTAAAGGATTTAAATGATACAAATAGCTTTTTTTCGCCACTCAGCAATCGCAATCGCAATCGTAATCGTAAATCAGGCAGACATGGCGATAAAATGATAATATCAAATTTCTATAGATTTTACAACTTTCAGTCTATCTAGTGTAATGTTTACAATGTATGGTACATTCATCGATAAATTCCTTACAAAAATACGAAGAAACTTCTTTTTCTATTATACTACCATTATCGTGTTATCTACATCGTATGTGTTTTATCTAATATCAACAATGCCACAAATTCCACCAGACCCAGAAAAAAAGAAAAATGCTAAAAAGTAGTCATGGATTATTCTATACTCACTACTATGATTGACTAGTATATGTAGATAATCATTGACTAAATGAATGAATTCTATTGAAAATAATACAATTTTCATCAGTGAGACAATAGTTTAATGAATAAGTAGAGTATACCTTTCTATATAATGACAAAAAAATAGTTTGTGACAACTCTGTTAACCCATCTAAATTATTCTTTAGTGAAGACTATAATGGTTGGAAATTCTACTAGGTCATATTGATATTAATATTCATATGGGTATATATTTGCTATTATGTTTAGTGAATGCATATAATTATCTAATAGGTGTTTATGAAAGAATGATAGAGCTACCCTGGGGGTTATTTGGGGTCATAATAATAACCACTACAGTTTAATCTGACTTATATATAAGGACATTTATATATGATACTTTGAGTATCAATTTTTTTCATTTCTATAATTTACATGTATTTCTAATTACTCCAATATTAAATTCAACACTCCAGTTAGCTATATATCACATAAAGGAGAGACATTTTTTCTAAAAAAATATATGACTAGATATTGCCCCCCTTAATATAAACCAACAGTATTCTATAAACTGTTTAGTGTGTCTAATTAATAGATCACACGTTATCAATGACTAGTTTAATTATGCAAATCTGGACACCCTATAGGAAGAGATGGAACAAATATGTAGCACTTTTGTGTCAAGTTTATGTCATTCAGCAATCTTATCAACTACTAATGACATACACTACCATTACTATTGTCCTCATAGGACTGAATTGCCACCGCGAACTCCACACTAGTTTTCCGTAAGTGTAGGAAGGTTCAAGCGGATTGGTCAAGAATTCCAAAGTTGACAAATCACATGGTTACAGGCGACTGTTCTGACTAATTCTCATTGGGTTAAATATAGGAGAGCCGATTTTATGATTTGCTCTTTGATATAGTTTAGTATATTTTACTGATTTTCAAATCAATTCTAATAATTAAAAATGGTTAAAGCAGGTATGTTACAAGTATTAATAGCCCAATTGGGTCTTAAAGAGTCAATTGTGTAGTATGACAGACTTAATGTGATTTTTCGTCCACTTTTATACTTGGAATGAGCAGATTAATATCTCATAGAGGTAATTAAAAATGCTCACCCCTAGATTGCAACAATCACTATAATAGTTGACAGAAAGGCTTGGGTAGTGACAATCGTATATCATGGCTACAATTGATTGTTTAGTCTACCTGTAATGCTATTGCTATCGCAATGGAACGTTTTAAAAGTGATAAACTCATCTTGAACGTTGGGCGGCTATTTAGAAAAGGGATTTTTTAAATTGTGGGTTGTGGGTAATTGGAGATGTCTTTTAATACACATATTAGCGGTTATGGTTTCCAATTGGCTTTAAACTGATGTAATATATTACTAACTTTTTTGTAGTTGCTGTTGTCAGAGGAGACTCTACTGTCTCTGGTGTCGTTACTTTCGAACAAACTTCCGAATCGGAACCAACCACTATTTCTTGGGAAATTAATGGTAATGATGCCAATGCCTTAAGAGGTATGCACATTCATCAATTTGGTGATAACACTAATGGTTGTACTTCTGCTGGTCCTCATTTCAATCCTTTCAGTAAGGAACATGGTGCTCCAGAAGACGAAAACAGACACGTTGGGGACTTAGGTAACATCACCACCGATGGTTCTGGTGTTGCTAAGGGTGTCAAGCAAGATCTCTTAATTAAGTTACTTGGTCAAAACTCTATCTTAGGTAGAACTGTTGTTGTTCATGATGGTACTGATGACCTTGGTAAGGGTGGTCACGCTGACTCCAAGAAGACTGGTAATGCCGGTGGTAGACCAGCTTGTGGTGTTATTGGTATTACCCAATAAATATAATGTGTATTGAAATTTTGTATTTTTTACATATTTTAAATGAATGAGTTATTATTTTTGATGTATTAACAATGTAAAATTCATTGTGGTTATATATATGTTAAACTGTAATTGTTCCTTCTATAAATACTCTTGTTGTCGTTTCATTTGTGATCTTGAGCTTGAATTTATTGTTATCTATTTGGCCGCAACAGAGTTTGGTGCTTTGTTCAACAAAGCAAGGTTCAATGTTTTTGTAACTAAATGATTTGAAGCTTGGGATATTTTTAATATTAGAAAACCAATGTAAAAGAAGAGTAACCATAAATGGACCCAGAACAATTACATCAGGCAAACTTTCTATTTGCTGACAATAATGTTTATCATAATGAATTTTATGCAAGTTGTAGGTTAACATGCTATATTTAAGAACATCCTGAGCCAGTATTTTAATAGTTGTAGTGGTGTCATCTGTGGTATCTATTGCAACTTTAGGACGATTTAATGTAAATTTTTCATTAGTATAAATGAGAGTTCTGCTCTCTTCGAATGATAGATTATCTTCTTTATAAAATTGACGCTGTATATTTACAAATGCTGAGCCTGCTAAGTATCTGACTGATGATATACTTTCTTGACAATTAATTTTATCGCCAACATTAGGAAATGCATTTCTATTTACAATAACTCCCTTTACCCACATTCTTCTTGCAAATAATGGTTTATTTGTTTTTATACTATATGGGGATTGGTAATTATCATACCAATCTCTTCCAAGATTGTTATTTGACTGGTTATTAAAAAGAAAGTGGAACCCCATAGGGAGAGATTGTGAGGACTGACTTTCTATTTTTGGCACTTTTAAGTTACTTATAGAATTTAATACATCAATTAAGTGATTAACTTGACCAAATGAAATCTGATCGGGGAATGACCAGGATTTTAGTTTGATATATTTGTACCATTCACTGACTTGTAATCTCATTAAGTGTTTTTATCAAATTTCATTATGTGTAGCCGGTCAACTTTATCTCATCGTAAATCGCATTTAATATTTTTTTTCAATCTCATCTCCAATAATAATATCATTCATTATTATTGTTCACTAATAATATCATATTAAATATGAGTTCTAGTGAGGCATTAAAGAATATTAAAAATAAGCACAGAAGACAAAAGGTCTATGCTGACTTAAAGCATGAAAAAAACAAAACTAGACATAAATTAAGAACTGAAAGAGCTAAGGAAGAAAGATTAAACCCAGAGTTAAAAGAAGAAAGATTGGCTGCTAATGTTCCAGATACTATAGAAAGTAAGAGAGTTTATGATGAGACTATTGCCACAGAAGTAGAAGGTACTGATGAGTTCGATGAATATTTCAAAAATGCTAAAGATCCAAAAATCTTGTTAACTACAAATAAGGACGCAAAAAAACAAGCATACGAATTTGCTGAAATATTGATGGACTTCCTCCCAAATACCACATTTATAAAGAGAAAGAATGAATATTCCATACAAGATATGGCTAAGTTTTGTAGCAATAGAGACTATACTGATTTGATCATAATCAATGAAGACAAGAAAAAAGTCACCGGTATTACATTTATTCATTTACCAGAAGGTCCTACCTTTTATTTCTCAGTATCTTCTTTGGTTGAGACGAAGAACATTGAGGGTCATGGTAGAGCCACTGACCACATCCCTGAATTGATATTGAACAATTTCCAAACAAGACTCGGTAAAGGAATCGGTAGATTATTTCAGTCCCTATTCCCGCACAACCCAGAAATAAAGGGAAGACAAGTCATCACTTTGCATAACCAAAGAGATTATATTTTCTTTAGAAGACACAGATATATTTTTAGAAATGAAGAAAGAGTAGGTCTACAAAACTTAGGTCCCCAATTCACTCTTAAATTGAGAAGAGTTCAAAAGGGTGTTAGAGGTGATGTAATTTGGGAACACAGACCTGATATGGAACGTGACAAGAGAAAATTCTACCTTTAGTTTATATATCGATTATTATGTAAATATACGACAATCTTTTTTATTAATTTAACTCGGTACTGCATATATTTAGGAGGTTTCTGTGAGCACTCAGGTCTTCAATAGTTTATTTATCCGCCTCTCATAATTAGTAAAGAACTTAATTCTTTTTAATAGCTAATTCTTCATCTTGTGCTAAGGTAGTAAATTCTCCCTTTGTGACGAATTATTGTAAATCAAAAATTACATATTATTGTTGAATTAAAGAGTTTGTGTTTCTTTATTGTTTATTATAGGGTATTTTCTCGATTTGTGGTGTCATACATTATTAGCTATCTAGGTTAAATCTACTAATTGAAGCTGACACAGCTATACAACTTTGCACCATATATTTATTATATTAAAGAAAGAATTAGTTATATACTCTAATGACCATGGATAGCAGTGGAGTAAATCAAATTGTCGAAGCGCTTAGCTTTATTTATGACCCAACTACATCTAATGATCGAAGAAGGGAAGTTCAAGATTTCTTAGAAAATATAAAGTCCAATGAAGAATCGCCATATTGGGGGTATCAATTGGCATTGCCAGAAAATAATGGAAAAAATTATATTGTAAGGCATTTTGGCTTATCACTATTACAACACTCAGTCACCAAAAAATGGCAAACGTTTGACTTACAAAAGACACTCACAATCAGAAATTGGATAGTTGATCTTGCTAATAAAATAGACCAAGACGATCCTCATTATGTTAAAGAAAAGCTTGCATTTTTGTGGGTATCTGTAGCTAAGAGAATTTGGGGTAGTTATTTGATCAAAGCAAGAGATTCTCCAATAACAGAAGAAGATTCCGACGAAGGCTGGGCATCAATGGATGAGGATATATGGAAGTTATGGAACAAAAATATTAAATGTCGTGAATTGACACTTATTATTATCAGAACTCTTTTCGAAGACATATACTTATTGGATGACCCAATAGCATCAAAGCGGACTGTTGTTTTAAACCAATTAAGCGTACTCATAGTAACTCCTGATGATGTTTTGGAGACTATATATGAACCAAACAATAAAATTTCTATTTGTAAGAGTTCTAAAGGTGGGTGGTTTCTTGAATGGTGTAATTTCTTGATGGAGATTTTATCTAGTAGTGATTTTGAAGGAGAATCATGTCAAACCTTTGCCCCTAAAATACTTTCTACATTTAAAACTTGTTTACATTGGATACACCCTTCTGTATTAAAGAACCAAAATATCATGCAATTGTTAATAAATATTCTCACTGTACCGAACATCAAGCTTAAGACATTGGCTATCGATTGTCTTCATATATTATTCACCAGAAGTTATAGTAATGATGCTGATTTTGATTTTTTCATTGGAAGTATGTTTACTACTGAAGGAATTAATAAGTTATCACAATTTTATCATTCTTTAGAAATAGATCCGGAAGATATTGATGAGCAACTTTACTCATTAATAAAGAAAACAGTAGAAATGATTGTTTCTTTAAGTGAATATTTGAATATTTCATCAAAATGTAAAGTTTCTTGGGAAGATTCTGATATTGATGGGTATTTGAAGTTGGTATTAACAACTACTAGTCATCCTAGTTTAATTATTAGCGGACTATCTTTACAAATGTGGGTAACAATATTGCGTTATGATGAGTTGAGTTCCAAAGCTCCAATAATTAAAATTTTACCAGACTTATTAGAGGTATGTGCTAATAGAACGGTGAATTATGCACATGAAGAAGGAATTACAAAGAATTTCTTAGAAGTTGATTTTGATTCACCTTCCGATTCTAGTTCTTTCTTATCTAACTATAAAAAGTTTAACGAAGATATTGTTAGAATATCTATTTGTAAAAAACCAGAGGAAGGTTTAATGTGGCTTGAGAATAGACTCCAGATGTTTTTTAGTTCAGAACTAGGTGCTATATGCATAAATCAATATAAATTAGATGAAAAATCAAGTGCATTAAATTATGGAATTTCTCAATTTGATGTTATTGAAAATTGTATTAGGGGTATATCAAGATGGAGGATATGGTATATTGGTGATGACTTCGAATCAATAAATGATAGATTAAATAAATTAGTTGAGAATCTAGGTGAAAGATTACTTGCTATGAATTTATCTAGTCCTTTATTGATACGGAAGCAAGTTCAAACATTAGTTCAATTCGCTCCTTTGTTAAAAGACGTCAGTCCATTAATGTTTTCAGTACTTGAAAAAATATTAAAGACTGCTACAATTGAATACCCTCAAGATAACGATGAAGAAAAGGAAATTATTAGAGACTTAAGAACTAGTTGTGGAACGGAATTGAATAGGCTTGCTTATATAATGCCAGAAACTTTGAAAAAAATATTTTATGATCTTGAAAATGTTGTTGCAAATATTTTATCTTCTAAGAAAGTAACTGATCATGAAAATGTTGCTTTTAAGTCTTTCTTATTGGTAATTGCTTCAAGATCTTCAATTAATGACAAAGATGAATTATTTGCCAAGATTGTTGATCCAGAACTTGCCGCATGGTCTGCTCCAGAAACTGAAAAAGGACTATTAGACTTACATTGGTTCATGGAAAGAATAGGAATTGTTGAAATTGCATCTTATTTCCAATCAAGAGGCATAACGGCCACTACTAATTTGCTTGAAGCAAAAATGGACGAAGAGGGTAGACTATTAAAGACAAATCTTAAAGACCACTGGTCATCTATTTTCCCTATAAGAGCAACAAGAATTTTTATACAATATAGTATAGAAAAATTAAATCATGATTCTGCAGAATATTTAAACTTGTTGAAATTATGGAAACCTAGAGTCCAACCAATTGTCCCACACATTTTACAATTATTATCACAAATTCAAGCTTATCACAACCCATCTAATTGGAAAGATTTACCTGATGCGGTACAAGCATTTGTGAAGTATAGTTGTACGGAAAGATTTTGGCAACAAGGTGTATCTATTCAGTCAAAAGAAACATTTATTGAAGAAAATGTTAAAGCAGCTTTAACTCTTAGGGATTTTGCTGATTCTGTGGGCCATTTAGTAAGATATACAAGAGAATATGCATTTTTAACTATTGGATCATTATCACAATTAGAAGATACTTTATATGAGATTCCAGGTATTGCACCCATGATATGGAAGGCAGTTGCTGGTGATATAACCGGCGTAACATTGCATAGTTGGAAACATATGATTAATAGTTGTCTTAGAAGTGTGGTAAGAAATTGTCCTGTAAAATTTGTTGACGTTGTTATGGCTGATCTATTGCCTTTAGCTTTTATTGATATTGACAAATTATTGTGTGTAAAATGGGAAAAGGTTTATGGAAATGGATTACCTTTACAGGGTAAAGATAACGATGAAGCATTATCTGAAGAAATGATGGAAGAACATATGCTTAGACAATTAACTGCAACTGTTGTAAGATTCCTTATGGATGTTGCTAGCCAATATAATGCAAAAAGTATGACAGATACACAATTTGCTTGTAAAAGACTTATCATTGAAAATAAAGAAGTTATGGCTCCATTTTTACAAATATGTTGTCATATCATAATGTTTAAGGATACTAAATGTTCATTTAATACGATTTTGGTGGTTAGAAATTTATTGTCGGATATTGTACTCAAAGATGATGAAGTCGATAGATATTTATGTGACAATTTAATCAAGGCTCTTCTCCATGTTTTAATGGAAGATTATTTTGTGGAAACCCATTCTGAAGCTGCGTTGGCTCTTACTACATTATATTGCGCCTTAAGATCGAAAAATGACTATCCTGCAAGAATTATTATTGAGTTATTGCCTAACATAACAACACAACATGTCAGTGACTTTGAAAATCTTTTAGTTAATTCTAAATCTTTAAAACATCAAAGGTCTGCTTTGTTGGAGTTAATTAGAATTTCCAAGGAAAAAGAGAGTAATGAAGAAGATGAGTTAACAAAACGTAAAAAACAACTTGAAATGGCAAACGCTGCAAGAAAAAAGAAAAATCAGGCCATTGATGTAATGAATGATCCTTTTACAGAAAATGGTGCCTTAAATAACCTATTTGGTGACGACTAACTATAATAAATTAAATATGTAAATATACCAATATTGATAAAATTGCATATAAATGTAAATTTGTAATATTTATAGTCGTGTTATTCCAAAACTAAACGAGACAAACAGGTTTTAATCACATCAACTAGAAATAAACAACAGACTACGAATCGAATCCATAAGATGCCAATTAGATCACTTGAATCATACTTATTCGAAAGGAAATTAGTCAGCACTAGTTCAATTGAGTTATTGCAGAATGCAACAATAGGGATAGATGTTAACCATTATTTGAGTAGAATCTATACATATAAAAAAGAGCAATTCTTAGCTGGTATTGGGGGTATACCTAGTTCTATAAAGGATTACATTCAATCAGATTTAGAAGTTTTTACAAATTTCAATATTAAACCGATTTTTATTATAGCAGGGTTAGATACTCAATTGCAAATAAACAGATTTAAAACAAATGAACTATCTCCACAAGAGCAACAATACGAGAATACTTGGTCAAAATTAAATAATAAACATCCATATTCAAACATAGAATCATTTAGATTATTCACTGATCCTTTACCATTGAGACCAATGATTAACGATTTAATTAAATATTTCATTGACATCGAAATCGACTTCATTGTTGCACCATATGATGCTTCCTTCCAATTATCATATTTATATCATAATAAATTCATTGACACCATATATGGCTCAACAGACTTACTACTTACAAAAGTTGATAAGTTCATTTTAGGAATGGAATTTCAATCTAAAGACTTCAGATTTATCGATAAACAAAAAGTTTTAGGGGAGTTAAATTTAAGTGAAAGACAATTTATTGACTTAAGTTTAATGGTTGGTTGTAATATTCAGCCTAAAACATTTCCAATTTTTCCACCATTACCAAAGCCAAATCCACTTCGTCCATATCCTCAATTAAGTCATATAAAAGTTGGGCTAGATATGATATATTCTTTCAACGCTTATAATAATTCGGGAGATATGCTTGGGTATATTGCAAACTTGAATGATCCTGAATTACTAGACTTATATTTTAAAGGACTCACTGCAATTAAATTTGCCCCAATTTTAAATAAGGATGGATATGTTGAACTTTACAATATAGAAATGGCTAAGCACGGATTCTTAGATGATTCTGAACTCATTACAAAATCTGGTTCAGAATTAAAGAAATCTGTGAAGGTTCCAAATGATCTACATGAAATAATATCCCAAAGATTACCACCAGAATTATATTATTATCAATCATTAGGATTATTGCCTATCGAATTATTGGAGTCTATAACACAGGGGCATTTAGATATTAGGCCTCCATTGGAAAGTGGTTTAAGTGATAGTTATAGGAAATTAATTACCTCAATACTGTACAGTAATATCTTGGATTATCAATATAATTTAATAACACAATTATTAGCTAGATATTATCAAGTTAAGAAGATTGAAGTTAAATTTTGGTTTAAGGATGAGATTCTTGAATTAAATAATAGATTAACTCCGCCTATTTTCAAAAGAATTGAGCTGCTTTTTTTTAATACAAATTCGTCCGAGAGGTTTGATTTAGTCTCATTCTTCAAAAACTTGAACGAAAAGGACTTCAGTACTAATGAACAGATTGAAACTAGTAGAGACATTGTTGGTACTTCTTTCTTGAGATCTTTGTATTTATTTGAAATTATCGATAACAAAACTTTAGAATTAGGTACAATTGGAAAGATTTTCAAAGATTTTGTAAAAAATGAAAACGTTAATGAAGAAGAGTTAGAGCAATTGTTCTTACTTGTATTACTTATTAAATCTAAAGCCTTGAAATTGACTGAATTGACTAATGAATTTCCAAGTGTTCCAAAGTATTTCAAAGAGCTTAATAATGTGGATTTATCTTCTGGCGAGTTCAATTATATTACCTTGATTTCTAGAGTTCTTTCACTTCATAAACTTAGAATTGCACCTATAAATTACCAAGGTCCAATTTCGAGAAATTTATTGAATTTTAGATCACATATCAAGTTTATATCAAATAACTTGATCAATAGCATCCAATGTTGTTTGGTGGATCTTATACTGCGCCAAGAAAAGAACAAATTCAAAATTTACAACACTGAAAAGAGTGAATGGTATAAATTAATTGATCAAATTCCCTTTTTTAAGGATGTTAACAATACTTTGCTTGGTGTTGTTTCAGAAATTTACTTTGAATATGCTGCCAAGTTGGCCAAATCTGATATCCAGAAGGAGGAAATAATTAAGATTACTCAAGAACATGTTTTGAACCATGTTTACCAAATTAGCAACCCATCTTTCAATATCAATGTGCATGGTGTTAATAGTATCACTTCTGAACAATTACTTGATGACTTCAAAGGTGGTATTAGCTTTTGGAATAAATTTGTCAAATTATCTGAAATTATTTGGAATCAGGATAAGTCATTAATTGATGATCATTATCATAAACAAATAAATGAAACAGATAAATGGTTGGCTAATTTGGTTTAAGTTTTTTATTTAGTCTATTAATAGATTAGATGTTTCTTACTTTTTCAATATTGCATATCTGTAACTTGTAAAATGACTTTCGCCAGTTGTGAGAAGCTCGCAATTTTTTGTAAATCAAAATATCAGAGAAAACTAACTGAAGAAAAATCGATCAGTGTATAAAAAAGAACTTAAGTAATATCAAAAGATTTCCTATTAGTGTGATGGTTATTGGTCAAAGAAGATATATTAGTTTCTTGACTAATTTAATAAAAGAAAAGTCACAAAATATTACTCAAGAAATTATCCAAAAACCAAAGGTAACTGGAAATGGTCCATTTGTAGAACAACCACATTTTGAACCTTTAGGAGATCCAAGTAGACTACTCAATATTAGAATACCACAGTCTTCAAAGGTTAATGTTAGAACTGGTTCAATTGTGGCTATTAATGGAGAAATATCTGATATATCTTATGACATTAAATCTTTATCATCTAGCACTCTATATCAACAACTTTATACGGATTCTTCGAATTCTTTGGTAATAAGCGGTGAAACCGGAAACTATTCAATTATTGAAATTGAAAATAGTAAAGAAGAATGGATAATCTTGAAAAGTAATAGTTTAATAGCTTGGACTGATTTAGGATTAAAGTTGTCAGAAGTTCCAATCCTTAATAAAATAACAAGTTTTAAGAGTTCTGGAAAGGGTAAGATAGTAATCGGTGGAGATGGGCCTATATATAAAGTAAATTTGGATACTAATGAAGAGTTACTTGTTAATCCAAATTCATTGGTTGCATCAAATAGCAAAATTGAGTTTGAAGTCTTTAGTCACAGATCAGCTAAGTTATCTACTCTTTCAGGTATTATTATTCGTAGTAGAGATTTTTTAAACAGATTCATTTTAAAATTGTCTAACTATGGCATAGGATCTGTCTTAAGAAACTCCCTTAGTAAATTCAGTACTTTAAAGAATAGAATCTTTCACTCTACTACTGAATCAATTAAAAATAATATCAAATCACTTCACTCAAACGATAGCTATATACAATTTAGAAACAAAGTTCATAAGCTCACAGAGAATATCTCATTAAGAATAGTGAATAATGTGTTAAATCGCAAACCTATATATTTTAAAATACGGGGTCCAGCAAAATTGCTACTCAATAATAATAACATGGTCTCTAATTCACGGATATTTTCTAAGGAAGAAATTAATGAAATATTCAAACACTACAGACGTAAATAGTATTTAGATCAATTATTTGTTATGTACCTGATTATTGATAGGTGAAATTTCTCGATTTAGATAAATTCAATAGTATTTTTTAAAATTCTCAAGTTTTATTTTTTACTAAAATCACTCTAAATATTTTTCAAATAAAGGCTTAAAGATCACTAGATTTAACCTAATAGCTATATTATGGAAATTTCTAAGATCACTGCACCATCAGATTGGGTTTATTTTGCTAAAGGCAGTGCTAATATTTTATTTAAATACACAGGAGATAATGACTATTTACGACATAAGTTGCTCAGAGTGAGACTCTCAAAGGAAGAAGACCAATATATCTCAACGTGTGAATTGTATGACTTTATTGAATTGAAATGTAAGCATCTATTTCCAAAACATATCATTGATATTCAATTAGTAGTATTAACTACAGATTTTGTGAATCTGTTGGATAACTGTGGTAACCCTCTTATGCTTAAGGAAAGATATGGGCTTTTAATTCCCAATATTTTAAGCGGAAACTATAGTAGACAGCCTCTATCTAAGAATTGCAATTTGTATACTAGTATTAATAATAATGATGCCGAACAAGTGGATTCGGTCATTTTTGAAATTAAGCCTAAATGGCTTTATGACAATACCACCACGTTATATTGTCGTACATGTCTGTTAAACCAATTGAAGGGTAATGAAAGGCATTATTGTCCATTAGACTTGTTATTTGGTGATACTATTGATCAAGGAATAGATGATCTTTTTTTCCCTATACCATCTAATTTATTAAACAAGATAGAAGTAAGAAATAAAATACCCTTGAAGAAGCTATTTAGAAATTATTTAACTGATCCTAATAATGTTTTTCAAAAATTGAAACAATATCAAAGAATTAACAATCAAAATGATCTAATTAAGAATCTCACGTCAGAAAATGATGTCCTGCAAAATCTCTCACTAGTAATGACACTCAGAGATGTTGGGTTGTTTATTAAATGGGAAAAATATGACATTCTGAACAATATTCATACTTCACATAACAATATTAATAACATTATTACAATTGACGGATATGGTAAATTTTTATTAACTTGTAATATTTACGATTTAGATTTAAAGTCAAGAATGAAATACAAATATTGGCTTAGCATCGAACAACAACTTCAGCCTATCTATAATTCTTTTAACCCAAATTGGAAATGTTGTGTTCGCAGTAATACGGATAAATATAATACAGAAGGTGTTTAATCAATTTTTTACACACATTCATATTTACTTTAATTCATAAATAAAAACTAGATATACACAGAAAAAAATATTAGAGGGGGCAAATATCTATGTATAAAATTAATTTCTAAAAATGAATTAGTGTAATAGCTTTTGTAATTAAACTTTATAGAGTAGATTTAGATAAGTACCCATTACCAAACATCTTCTTGGTATCTATTTTGAATCTTAAATGATCTAACCAACTCATTGCCTCGTTCTTCAGATATTCCTCTAGCTTCGGATATTATCTTCAGAATAGTACTTTGTACGTCTCTTGCCATTCTGGAAGCATCACCACATACATAAATGTAGGCACCTTCTTCAATTAATTTATTAATTGTAGAAGCATTTTCTGATAATTTGTGTTGGACATATACTTTCTTATTAGTTTGTCTTGAAAAAGCTGTATGAAGCTCCAAAGATGAACCAAGTTCTTTAGAGTACTCTGGCCATTCGTCTTTATAGAGGAAGTCTTCATTTTCATTTCTACAACCATAGAATAACATTGTCTTACCAATATTATTACCATTTTGCTTTTGAATTATTCTTTCTCTTATAAATCCTCTAAATGGTGCAACACCAGTACCAGGACCAATGAGAATAACCGGGACACCTGGATTACTTGGTAATTTAAATGTTGATCTTCTGACATGAACTGGCAATTTGAAATTCAGGAACTTTCCATGTGGACCTTCTAAATCGTATGAAACATTTGGCTTACTATCAGATTTATTTTGAACAATTTCGATATTCTTCAACAAGTTGGTTACAACACCTGTAATTAATTGGCCTTCAATCTCTTCAGCTTCTACAACAGCAGTAACATGAATACTTTTCTTTTCAGACATAGAAGATGAAGAAATGGAATAGTAACGAGGTTGCAAGTGTTGAATATTTTCAATTAAGAATTCAAATGGAACATCAGTCCATGGAACACCATCTGAAATCTTTAATAATGCATCAGCAATATTGTATTTCTTTTCATGGATTTCACTAGCAAATTCTTGTTTATTAAAAGCTAAGCGTGAAATTTCTTTCTTACTCTTTTCGTTTGGTGCAAATCCAGCGATAGATACTAAAAACTGCCTAGATATACTACCAGTAATTTCTAAATGATGTCTTATAGTAGCACCATATGTGATAGGAGTTGGGAATGGGATAGAAATAGTTGAGTCTAAAGCCTTTAATTCAAAAACTGTATCAGCCTTGGAAGATAAATTGAAAGCCTTTAAGAACATCTCAACATATTCATTAGCATTTGATGGCCAGATAGCTAAATGGTCACCAGTAGAATATCTTAAATTACTTTCGGAGATATCAAATTCTGCATGTACACAAGATCTATCTTTAGAATTAAACAATTCTTTGGTAAATGAAATACTAGATAAATAAGGATGAGAATGGTCAAATGGACCCTTGCTTAAATCAGTTGTATTTGATACATAAGTCTTGTTTGGTTCACCTAATGAAACAAATTCATCATCCTTAGTAAGACCTACATCCTCAATTAATTTCAATCCCGGTTCGTAGGTTAGTTCGCGTTCATCTAAAGATAAATTGTTTTTCAATGATTCAAAAACTTCTTCTTTCCAACTTATATAATCTTCATCCATTGTACCAATACCATCATCACCAGCTCCATATGGTGAAAATCTTTCAGCACCTAACTCTTCAAGTTTCTCATCAGCTTTCTTACCCATAGCATTATAGAATTCATAAGTTGAGTTACCTAAACCAAAAACTGTATATTTGAAAGGTAAGGTTTCGGATGTTTCATCTAAGTAGTTGTAAAATTCAACCGCATTATCTGTTGGTTCACCTTCACCATATGTTGCAACTAAAAAGAAACATAAGGTATCTTCTGGGAGTTCGTGTAAATTGTCGTAGTCATAGTCAGCAAAATCAACAACGACAGTTTTTAAACCGAATCTTGATCTCAACTCTTTGGATAATTTAGATGCGTAGTCTTCGGCGGTACCAGTTTGAGAGCCAAAAAAAACAATAGAGTTCTTGTCATTTTTATTTAACATTTGAACAATATCTCTCAGGCCACCGTCACTACTAGTGATAAATCCACCTTCATTGGAAGCGCCAGGCCAAATCTTGTCCTTACCAAAATATAAAACAATAGCAACAGCTATTGCCACTAACACAGTGAAGTCAAATGTATCAAGTGCCATAATAATATATATATATATGTATGTATATTTTTAATTAATTTACTACACTCGTGTTAATCGTATAGGAAAACATGAAATATATATTCAAAAATTACACCATGGATTTGATTTCCACTTTCGGGAATTGTTCGTCGTTTCCTGTACTGATGATGTGGTGAGATAGCGAGCATCAGTTAGCCATCACATGGCGAACGAAATAAAATCAATGTGAAATTCAACATAAATCAGGCATAAATAAAAAAGTGACCAGTGGGGTTAAATTATAATGTGAATTTTCAATCTAATGTGAATTTTCTATATATTTAAAATATATTTAGTACGAATGTGATTATTTACATTAAAGATACATAGCATCTCATTTTTCTGGTTGTGGCAGCACCTCTGTAGTGGTAATAGCGGAATTTATTTGAGATACTGAATTTGATTCAGTATTGGAACCTAAATTAGAGTTATTGTTAGTTTGTGGTTGATTATAGAAGTCATATATGTCTAGTTTCACTCCATATGCTCGTTCAATAGTAACAATAAACTTCTTGGCGATTTGTTCATCAAATGAGTCTATAAATAATGTTTTTAAATATTCAAACATGGATTCTGGAGGAAACTCAATTAAAGCACGTTTTCCTAGGTAGTATTCTGTTATGTTCTCTGATTCAATAGATCCCTTGATCACCTCTCTCTCAATGTAATCCTTTTTCCGAAACTCTGCTAGTAAATCATATAAATTTAGATTTAGATTACTATTTCGAATATTAAGGTTATCTGATATGCCATATTTTTTGAGAGTTTTAATTAGTTCTACCTCAACAATGTGATTTTCTGATATTACTAGTAAGGATAAAACTAATAGTAGAATTCCTGATTTTACTAACTCAATATTCCTCATAGGTTCATCATTTACATGTTTGAAAAGGAAATATTGACTCTCATGTAATTTTCTAGTTGTGGGCCATTTGTCAATTTTCTCACTCCAAATTTCATTCAAAACTTGCTTAGCTGCTGCTGAAAGGCAGTTGACAACACAATACACTTGTTTTGCTTTTTTAGTCTGATTTTTATCTGATATTCTATTAATTTCAGATACTAACTGTAAAGTTAATCCATATACTTGTTCAAGCTCTTCATTAACAATTTTGACTAAGGAATCAAATCCAACTCTGTTAGTTCCTATAGCTTGAGTAAAGTGCTCTCTTCTAATTAGTTGGCCCTTTAGATTTCGAGACATTACCATTCTAATAATATTTCTAACAGCTACTTTTTGATCTCCTGACATTCTTTGGGTCGAGCTCATCACATTTTCTATTCCATTGACTTCTTCTTCTTCGTATTCGCTCTCATTATCTACATCTGTATCATTTGCAGTTTGGTTAAGGTTTTCTTGCTCCTGAATCCTACCATTTTCCATTTGTGATCTACTTCTTTTCGCCATATTTTTTATATTGTTCTATCGTAACTTATGGTAGTAAATAAAGATTCTGATTTAATCAAAAATCTCGCGACATGCATTTCTATTCAATGTTGCAAAATGCTAAGAATCTCTAATACTTAAAATCTCTTTAGGAATTAATCCAATAATTTTGTTATGATCATATAATTAGATTATAGTAGCTATATTAAAGGCAATTATATAATTTATGAATTGTATTTTTTTAAAAAAACAAAATTAGATAAATTGGAAATATAGAAATTTTTATTTTTTTTAATGATAATTAAAAAATATATTATGGTTGTGAATTTCACATTCATGTAAATGTCTAAGGTTCACATAATTTCAAGTTTAATTAAAATCATCATTTTAAATATAATTTATTTATGAAAAAAGTAAAAAAAAATATGGGAGGTTTAACTAGTAAAAATATATACTAACTAATTATTCATTCAAAAAAGTAAATAAGAGAGTGGTTGTATAGTGTAGTGGTTATCACTTTCGGTTTTGATCCGAACAACCCCGGTTCGAATCCGGGTACGACCTTTTTAGCGATATTATTTTTAATAACTACGCAAATATGAGCATATGATAAGTTTTTATCATATCAAAAGATATTAGTACGATAATATCAAGAGGTATGAAATAAAATGAAGCAAGACAATGATGGAGAAGCAATAAATAAAGAGTTTGATGGAGATCAATATGATGGAAGTATAGATATAGAAGAAGTTAGCTATGAAGATGTCGACATATTAAATTTTTCTACTTCACATAATATCACAGAAGAAAATGATTCTATCTCAAAGGTTGATTTAAGAAATATCAAATATAAATCGAATACTGATCACTTGAATTGCCCAATATGTCAACAACCATTTATACAACCATTAACAACAATATGTGGTCATTCTTTCTGTAAAGACTGTATTTATGAATGTTTCAAGATGGCGAGTGAAGGTGAAGAGGCTAACGAATCCTCATGCACCTGTCCATTAGATAGAACACCACTTAATCCTAAGAATACTAATGATGTATTCCCAACACCCTTAATAATATCAAATATGATTGATGATCTTCATGTTTACTGTTTAAATTATAAACGTGGTTGTTCTTGGGTAGGTAATAGATGGGAAGTTGAGCATCATGTCCTTGTAGATTGTTCTTATACTGGGATAAATTGTAATGGGACTAGAAAAAATCCCGAAGGTGAAAAGGTCAAATGTTCTTTACTTATAGAAAGGAGATTTGCTAGTGAAGATGATGAATGTGTCCACCGGCAATATAAATGCAATAAATGTTTAAAACTAATTTCAAAAGTATCAGAGGATTATCATTTATCAAATATATGTGATCTTAACTACCAAATTTGTGAAATTTGCTCAAATGATATGATTCCACTTAAAAATTTAGAGAAGCATAAAGAAAATTGCTTAAAAGTTGGGCATCAGGTATGCCCAGCGAAGAAAATAGGATGCAATTGGATCGGTAATAATAATTCATCTTTAGAAAACCACCTTTTACTGTGTTCATTGAATTGTTTTTTACCTCATTATGAAGCGATGAATGATAAGGTAAATATTCTCACAGAAGAAAACCAGTATTTACAAAGGCTGATAAACAAGATTTTGGACCTGGCAAGTCAAGGGAAAATTACAAATTTAGGATTTAGTGAAATTGTCGAAGAGATTGATAAGTATGGCTCAATAGAAGATCAGAATAAGTTATTATATATAAATTTTGAACTTGAACGGTTAAAATTCGATATGGATGAAAAAATAATACCATTCATTCAAAAAAGTCATTATAATGAAAGAGAATCAATGATAAACAATCTCATTAACGATAATATGTTAATGAAAGAAGATTTGAATCACCAGAGGATTTTAATGAATAGTATAAGAAAACAATTACAATTCTTATTATTTGCCAAAAATACATCAAGGATAAATGTGCTGATGACTGATGATCATCTGAATGAAATTTTTGATGGTTCCAGTAGAAGCAATTCTGAAGAGAGATTAAATTTAAAATTATAGTTTTGAATACTATATGTTTATGAAGTATCACCTGTGTAATCAATTTTAACAGAAAAATAGTTATGTTGCTTAAGTACAAATAAATGATCTTTTTAAGGATCTTTAAATAAATTATATATTTATTTATCTTTTTCCCTTAAGAGAAATGTGAATTAAATTACCACAATTTAGGAATATCACTCCAGTCATTGTTTTTTCTTCTATTCCAATAACCCTTTTCACCTTCAATAATGGCCCATTCCTTAGAATCAGGAAAATCACCATCAACTTCTTTAAAAAACATAGGTTCATATGTCTTACCGGATTGTTCTAATTCACTTCTTCTTTCTCTTTGATCTTGTTCTAAAATTACTTTTAATTTTTCTGCTTCATCAATATCTCCATTTTCGTAAACTTTTATATCTGGTCTTAATCTTGAATCATTAGGTGGTAATTTATCTTTTTCCAACTCAGTAATTTTGTTTAATGTACCAGCGAATTCAGTAAAACCAAACTTTTCTGCAGGGTTTGGAAGTAATTTACCTACCTTCCAGATTAATTTTTCTGTTGTTTTAGTCTTTAATGTCATTGACTCCGTCCATTTACCATCAACAGAGTACTTAAGCAAATCTTTTTCAGGTGAATATGCACTAATGGATACATCTTCTGATCTACCACTAAAAACACCCCCTTTTGCAAATTCAACAACAGCTTTATACCCACTATTAGATCTGACAGTTATTGAGGAGGATGGCTCAGAGTATTTTTCACCGGCAATCATATTTTTAAGCAATGTGGTTGGATGTTGCCATGTAAAAACTTCACCAGTAGATTTATCTATCAATTTTGCAGACCCTTTAGTAACTATTTCAGCATTCTTCCCCCATATCTTTTGATTAGGAGAAGGACTAAATGTAAATATCCAATCTCTACTTTCAGCATGGATAGCATAAATTGCAGGTCTATGACTAACTTTTTCACTTAACAATCTCATTCCAAGGTCTTCTCTAACCAATTCATAAGTCTCACCTAACAATGGTGTAAAAGGTTTTCTGCAATTTCTCAATTTATATCTCATTCCTGATAAGTATGTGGTTGCAAAAGTCGCTATTCTCAAAATTTTTTCTTCAGGAGAATTACATATATCTGATGACAAGGCATTATTAACTAAATCACAATATTCAAACATTTCTGAATATTTTTGTAAGATCGATAAAGGTTCGTTCATATCAACTGGCATTGCAATTGTTGATAAATCTTTACCAATGTTCTTACGAATAAATCCTAATATACTTGGAGGAGGATGTTCAAATGCTGGAATATCATGAATTCTTTGAACTGGTTTATGTGGCAATGGATATAAATCATCATGTGATACAGCATTTTTTTCATTTTTGATGTCGATTTCACTTTCTGAAGAATTTGAAGATACTTCTGAGGACGCTATTGCATTATCAACATTGTCCATTGCATTTGAACTGCTAACACCAATGCTATCATCAGATGGAAAAACGCTTCCGTTGATGAAGCCACCTTTAGGCTCTTTTTTCCCATTAAGTAATACTACTTCTGAATACATAGCGTCAATATATTCCTTAGCATCATAAAACTCATTAGCTGAAAGCATCGATAAAGCATCTGGTACATTAGAATGATGATTTTTAGATCTATTTGTCTCAATTGCTTTCTTTAAATCATCCGTCAAATAGTTAATTTGTTCGCTGATAGTCGACCTGGAATCTACCATACAAGATGATCGAAGGGATTCAAGCTTATTTAAAATCCTTTCAAACTCACCTGACAATTCCTTTTCTTCAATACTTTTATCTAATGATTCTTCAGGAAAAGAAAAATGATATCTTTTAATATCATTAAATGCATCAACCCATGCTTTAAAGTTTTCACAACTTAAACACTTAAGATCCCAGACTTCCATACCAGAATCTATTATAATTTCTTTATTCTTAGGGTTTGCGCTGATAACAGAGTGTTTTATTGGAATTTGACCTCTTAATTTGTTATCATTAACTCTAAAATATGATAATGTACTATACTTAAAATTAAGAACAAAAAATCTCTTAGTAAAGCCTTGCAACTTCTTTTTTCTTCTTTTTAATAATATACTTTGTAAAAGTTCACCATTTTTTGGTCTTAAAAGGTTATCTTTGCCATTTTGTTTTACCAGCTGATGTGCTGCATTATTTTTAATTTGATTATTACTAGATGTATTAATTAGATTTGAGAATTGTCTTATATGCGATGCTGTTCTTATATCAAACGCAGATTTTTTTTGCTCTGAGACAATAATCTTGGTACTAAATAATACCTTCTTTCCGACAGTTTTTGAAAAGGAATTATCAAAAATGAATGCAAACATTCCACCTTTAGTTACATTAAATTTACCATGTACTAATTCATTCGGTATTAATTTATTATAGTCTTTAAGCAATGTTAAATCCTTTCTATTCAAATTCTCCGAAAGTAGCAAGGAACGTGATTTTGTTTTGTATATACTTTTGGAGTCTGTTAGTTCATTAACTGACAATATTGAATTTGATCTCAATCTTGAGCTTTCATTTGTAATGTTTTGTGAATTATTAGTGCCTATGGGTTTTTTTTCATCGATGACAAATGGAGCTGATGGTGGATTAACTAGATTATCCTCATTTATATTATCAACAACATGGTTTTCATCATCTTTCTGATATATAGAAAGACTAATTGACTTCTTGAGTGGTTTAACTTGCCAGTCAATCACTGAATTATCGGGAGCATTAACCCACTTGACTAAGAAGTCCTTGGAACGAATGTCTAGTGTTTCCATCTCCGTTTAAATTACAATATCGAATAATATAATTCAAAAATTGTCAGAAATACTTTTAATGAAAGTTGTAATAATGGTTAATTAGACTTCTAATTAATATTATATGCGAAATATTTACAACTTCGAATCAATTCACATGTTGACCAGAAAATTCAAAACAATTATGTCATATACAGGATTTATTTTGCTTGCAAGTTTTCATGAGATTGCTCAAGCTCAAGAGGAGTGAATTTGATAAGGACAGAAAGCTATTTCTGTATATAGACAAATTAAAATACTCTATTATTTTTTTTTTGAGAAAACTCTAGGCTCAAAATTAATATTTCTCTATATAAGTTTACTCACTAGTAATGAAATTACCCCTCCAGCTAAATTGAGCTTTGTACCTGGAGAACCAAAGGGCAAGCATATGAAATTCACCGATGGCATTAAATCATATTCATTTATACAGTGTTTTCATAATTAACTCATACTTCTGGTTCAAAACTCTTCGTATCATACCATCTGTAAAAAAAAGGTTCGTACTTCTGATCTATAATTTGTCAAACCAACCTGCAAAATGCTTCATACTAAACTGGAAATTTTCTCATACCATCTTATATGATAAGTATTTTATATAAAAAAAATATTAGTATTGAATCTGACAATAACTTTATCTTCGAAGACAGTTTAGGTCACTTATTTGATAGAAAGTGTAGAAAGCTAATAACATTACATGTAGACAATGTAGACATGCCTTTAGGATCTTGTATGAGTTTCAAAGACTACAAGTTGATGACCAAAGATTGTAAAAAAAATTAAAAAAAAGTAGAAAAAGACCACAGCCAACAATTTATGATAGAATTTGGTCAAATTCAAATAGAATCAAAAAGAAATTGTATTAAATATTCTTTTGAGATTAAGCAAAAATTTCATAAAATGATGGTAGAGGAAGGTTTATCTGGCTGCAAATATTCTTGGAATTCTCAAGCAAACAGCTTATGCCTGGAAAAAGAAAGCAAATGAGCAGTAATATTGCGAATTACTCAGAATTCTAATTAGTTCTAAAAAGCTTGATAGAAACCCTATTTTGAATCAACTTCACAAAGATCATTTGTTCTCCATTGTGAGTGAAAACTCGACTCTTACTTTAGAAAAGAAGGTAAATAGTCTTCAGGAAAACTTTATGGACTTAAAGGTTTCTTCTTCCACTGTATAAATTTGTAAGAATTTCATTAGTTACATCGGCAAGAGTTCTGGAAAAGATGATTAATGAACGATTTGAATGGGTTAAAACTTAGAAACCGATTCTTGATTTTCAGGAAAATTGCGTCTTTATTGATGAAGTTGGTTTCAATATCGGTATGAGGAGAGGTGACTGGAAGATTGAAGGACAAAGAGCCATCAAAGTTGTTCCTGTAACAAGGGGAATGTGCATTTCCATTTTGGAGGACAATATGTGCAAAATGGCCTTACCAGTTTACAAGTAAAGAGTGCTGCATCAACTACAAACAATAAAAGAAAAGCACTAGAACCATCAAACATTAAAATAAGTGCTACAACAAATCACTTTTTCAACTTTATTTATTCGGTTATCGAAGAAATTAAGAGTAATGAAGAGTTCAAGGAAATGAAATACCTTATTGTCGATAATGCAAGAATTCACAAACGTGAAAATATCTACATTAGCTTCAAACAATGGACTTCGATTAGGGTATTTGCCTCCATAGTCACATGTATTGAATGCCATTGAAGAGTTTTGGTCAGTTTGTAAATCTAAAATTAAGACAATGAAGCTCACAGTGCGTAGTAAGTTAAGTCCTCAAATTAAAGAAGCATGTAATCAAATATCTATTAAAAGCTTAAGGGAATTTTGTAAACATAGTCCTGAGAATTTACAGTTATTTTTAAAAAGACAAGAGATCTAGATATTGGAGAAATAAAAAGAACGGAAGAGGAATCTGTTTTAAAGTTGTAAAAAGTCTACTTCAGAGGTATTGTAAATTTAATGTTATTACTAAATATAATGATATGAATAGTTTTGACAATAGTTTAAGGTATTGTTACTGCTAGTATGATTAATTTTGGAATTAGGTATGAATAATTCCTAACTGGTTGTTTGGATTGAAGATAAAAATGTTGTATAAAAATGAATTTATTCAAAAAATTAATATATTATGTATAATCACTTAATAGATATCGAAGGAATCTTAGGCGGTATAGCGTTATTCCTAGATACAAGAGTATATATTATACTTTACTAACTAACTATTATGTCAAACCGTTCACGAATAATTTTTTTAAACCTTACCATACTCTCTACTCTTATCATAAATTAATATACGTTTCATAAACTATAATATGTGTCACACTCTTCTGTTTTTAAGGAAAGGTTCTATTAAATTGCCAACGAACTTTACTTCAATTTTATGGAATAATTTGTGAACGTTTTTTCTTATTCTTCAGAGGTTTTTTATTGTAATTCTAACTAACGAATAAGATACTTTAGTATATATCTACGTATTGTTATAATTAAAAGATTGGCTCTTCAACTAGTCTGTTCATTCAAAATAATTATCTCAGTTTCACCACCACCTCTTTAACAAGCATCAAGAAAGGAATGTTGTCTGAAATGATATTTAGGTAATAATTTTTCAACGTGCTTAATTAAATATGGGCTATTTGATTAAAAAACCAGAATGGTTGTTTAATAGGTTTTTATTTTTTTTAAAATTCTATTTATATGGGTTTCAGCACCATATACCTTTTCAAACTTAAATTAATGATATCATTATATTTTTTTCAATGAAATTTAGACCTTATATTTAGGCTCTATAATATATATTCAAGTAATCCGAAATGATATTAATAATCTGGAAAGATACACTTGGTTTTACATATAGTGAAAGTAATATTACTTGATAAATAATTAATTAACAAAAATGAAAACATAACAAGATTCATTTTAGATGAGTTCAAAATTGTTGACATGTTGTAGAATTTCGTTAAAAACAGATGAAAAATACGTCTTTATTACAAAACATTGACAGGTTCAGTTTATAACACACCTAAATATCATATGAATCGGAATTTGCTTCACCACCATGGTCACCATTAATATTAATCATCATAAATAACAATAATACCATTAGAGAAGAACTTGTTACTGCACAAGATGGCACATTACCGAACCACAATCATAATTAATAGGTGCTATAGTTACCGTTGCGACTTTCATTTAGCTTCTACATAGTTGCTATCAGTACTAGGAGTATCTTCGTAATCCATAAAGAATGATACAATTTTGTAGGTCGCGTAATATCTTGCGCTGTTTGTAGTTAAGATTGTAATACATACAATTATATAGAGTAATAATAAGTCTATCGTGGTCGTAAAAATATTTTTTGGATCAACAAAACTTAAAATAAGCATGATACCAAGAAGAAACTAAATCTAGCAGATAGTTAAATATAATGGCCGAAATTATAGAAATCGGTTATTAGCAAGTGTTTATATAGTTTCTAGCTTCGATCAAACATATTCCTATGTTTGATCACAATTGCCAAAAACTCACTTTATTATCCTCCTTTTTCTATGTGTTCGTAACCATATGTACCTCCATTTTCATTATATTTCCATTAGTTAATCATTACTTCATCTATATAAAAGTTTAAGAAATTTATTAACATATAAAATATTAGTTTTCATATTAGGAACTATTAATAGATGGTTGTGAATTATTCAACTATACAGCATCTTAATCTCCTCAATTACACAATTGAAAAACTTATACAAGTAAAATGTGAAGTTTTGAATAATTAAAGCAACTATTTTGAAATATCATAGTTAGGTTTGAAGAAGTAATTTACCTTCAATGTATAAATTAACTTTTGCATATCAAAAACTATACACAGTCCCTGAAATCTACTTGTGTATCTGACATTATTGTATAATTAACAATAAATATGTTTAGAATTTTAGATTTAGGCATGGCGGCAAGGTCTGTTATAATCTAGCACAGTCTTGCTTATAAAAAAAAGAAATTATGAGTAAGATCAGCTTACAGGGGTAAAAAGAGAATAAACAATGTAAAATTGCCTATAAAAATAGTTGACTTTTAAAACTTTAGTTAGATGACTTTGTAAAACAAGACTTGATGTAACTGCTTGGCTATCACTTATCTACACCAGATAAGGTTTTTTCAAGTAACTGTAACATTAATTGCCTTGGTTATTTGAAAAAAAAAAAAAAAACCTGATTTAAAAGTGAATACCAGATTTATAAAGGATTGGAACAAGAAGTAGATTCATTGCTTAAATCTAATCCTACATCTTCAAGTGTTTCTGCATCTGCAAGTATTATATCTGCATATTAAATGTCTCAAATTAAATTTCTTATTTAATTTATATGACACAATAGTTTGTATATTGTAGATCGCTCAACTAAACTAAACTAAATTCTATACACAAAACAAATCCTATTTATACTTAGAGAAAAATTTCTTCGGCACAATACATGCAATATGCTAGATCTAGATTCAGTTATCTTATTGAATACATAGTCTGTGGCATTTTACGCCTTAAGGATATTAGGACGGTAATAAGTTTGTTCGTTTCTATGTTTGTTACATTTCAATTGAACTAGGTAATAGATTCCGGTATTTAATTTCTCACAAGATGGTATTGATATGTTTAATCAATTTCTGGTCGAATGTATGAGTTATTTCTGACCGATGGTATGAAGAGTTTTAGACCGGAAGTATGAGCTAATTATGAAAACACTGTACAATAACCTAAATAGGATTTAGAAATCATTTTGTCATTAAAAGTGGGCGAAATTTCTATTTGGTTGTGATTTTACTTTCATCATGGAAAAATTAATAGTAAATTGATATATTACATTACACATTAGATAAAAAATATAGGAAATAATTATATTATTACAAATTAGTTTTACTATGTCATTAGATGGTTTAATGAAATGGTTTCGTGGTCTAGTTGGTTATGGCATCTGCTTAACACGCAGAACGTCCCCAGTTCGATCCTGGGCGAAATCATTATATTTTTTTCTTAATAACTATTAAGATTGAAAGCAAAAAAAAGTATAAGCTCCGCGACGGGGAATTGAACCCCGGTCTACCATGCGACAAACGGTAATTCTAGCCACTAAACTATCACGGATATTTTTGCTGATATTAGGGTATATTTTCTTTTTACATATCTATCATTTGCATGCCCTGCATCACCTTATTATTTTACTTACTACTATATATATCGTACATGTGTTGCAAAACTAGTTAGATTTGTGATTAAGTTTTTTCTAGTTGTTATATATTTATATATTAATATAATATCGTTTCCTATATAATAACACAGAGTTCTATAAAGTCTATATAATTTATATATGATATAATTGCCATATTAGCCCTTATTTTTCCTACATTTAAGTATGCTAAGAGTTGTATTTCTAGCACCTTATTATTTTGATATGGATCAGATCATTCACCATATAATTTGTATATATTGGCAATCCTTTAGTTCATGCTGAATATCAAGTTTTTCCTTATTTATATATATATTATATAACATGATTATCTATATCATAATGTTTCTAAGGAATTTTTTGCGTAATATTTTGAGTCTATCTAATTAAACAGACTATATATGTTTACTAACAAAAGAAGTATGAACCCAGCACCCTAACTGATGTAATATCATATAAAGTTACAAATAGAAATGATAACTGGGTATTAAATATAATCTTATCTTTAAAAATAAGCCTTTTTTATTATTATAATAAAAGACATAAATAGTTAGTTTGGAGTATATCAAGAAAAAATTAAGTTCGGAATTTTTCATGTATTATTCGATTAAATGGCTGGAGTTATAAAAGTCCTAACAGACTGATAGTTGGAGAATGATAATATACTATATATGAGTACAATATTATTTTCAGACCTGAAATACTAACATTCCGCTTCATAAATCTGTATATGATATTAGTATTTCCATATTACTGGGATTGTCTTTCTTATCTATTTACTAATTCACTTACAGGCTAATTAAATTGAAACCATAAATTATTATTGTAACATTCAAATAAATGGTTAATATCTTGTAGTTCACTAATAAAAAATTATGATGGAATCAAAAAGCTTTAATTCCAGATATAAAAAAATTGGTTTATGGTAAAATATTCCGTAATATAACAATTATCCTAATTAGGCCGTTATCAATTCCGCACTAAGTAATTACCGTATTATTCAGAAATATTTATTTTTTCTCTCGTCCGCCAATTTTTTTTAAAAAAAGATATCATAATAATGATAAGAAAATGTCTCATCAACAT
The DNA here is from genome assembly GCA_030556805.1 of Schwanniomyces vanrijiae var. vanrijiae. Classification (NCBI taxonomy): domain Eukaryota; kingdom Fungi; phylum Ascomycota; class Pichiomycetes; order Serinales; family Debaryomycetaceae; genus Schwanniomyces; species Schwanniomyces vanrijiae. Next base: position 253,103 of record JAKTUS010000011.1, on the reverse strand, counting down.
AATCCGAATATCTTCAAAGATGTAACTACAGCAGAAGCTGGTGTTATTGCAAGTGATATAGCAGAAAATAGTGAGTTAATTAGTAAAAGTGCTATTCTGTCACATTCATACGGAACCATCCATAGAGATCAGGATGTGAATGAAGGTACAGAAGAAATTGACAATGACACCACATATGCTCTTCCTAAAAAACAATTATATACTGTGGTTTCTAGTTTATTTATGGCTTCATTTCTTGCTGCATTAGATACAACTGTGGTGACAACTTTGTTAAGTATGATAGCATCTGAATTAAATGCAGTGGCATATATTTCTTGGATAGCTACTGCTTATCTATTATCATGTTCCGCATTTCAACCTTTATTTGGTAAGCTTTCTGATATTTTTGGAAGAAAAATATTATTGTTGATTTGTTGTGGACTTTTTGCACTTGGATGTTTGATTTGCGCTACTGATTCCTTAGTATGGCTTATTATTGGTAGATTTGTTACTGGGTGTGGTGGTTCAGGATTAACTACATTAGGTACTATCACTATGTCAGACTTTATCCCATTAAGAGAGAGGGGATTATTCCAAGGTATGGCCAATGTATGTTTCGGTTTAGGTGCAGCTTCAGGGGGTATACTTGGTGGTTTGGTAGCTGATTGGTTGGGTTGGAAATACGTTTTTATTCTTCAAGTTCCATTAGCTATCGCTGTTGGTTTTGCTATTTGGCTCAATTTAAACTTACCTCCTGGATCACCAGGGTTAGGTGTTTATGGTGAAGATATTAGACAAAAGCTCAAGAGAGTAGACTTCTTAGGCTCTTTTTTCTTGGTAAGTGCTATTATGATTATCTTAATTGCTGCTTCATTTGGAGGTAAAGAATTTGCATATAACTCTTATGCTTTTATTGGTTTATGCTTTGGTGCTATTTTCTTTTTGATTGCATTTGTTTATACTGAATTGTATATCTCAGAAGAACCGATTATTCCAGTTGAATTACTATCTGAAAGAACTGTCTTATCTTCTTCCTTGGCAAATTGGTTTTATACTATGGGTGTGTTTGCTTACTTGTTTTACATTCCTATCTACTTTTCATCTGTTTTGAACTTTTCTGCTACCCAGAGTGGCGAAAGATTAATTTCTAATTTTTTCGGTCTTTCATTTGGTTCTGTTGGTGCTGGATTATATATGAAGAAAACTGGTCGTTATTATAATTTGGTTGTTGCAGTTGGTCTTCTTGCATTTGTTGGTTCTATTAGAATTTATTGCATTAACCCAAAAATTTCCCTTTTTGACCAATACACCCTTCTTTTACCTTGTGGATTAAGTTATTCTAGTATTTTGACAATTACTTTACTCTCATTAATTGCATCAGTTCCTGTAAAATACCAAGCATGTACTACCTCCATTCAATATACTTTTAGATCCACAGGTTCAACTTTAGGTGTTTCTATCGGCTCTGCAATATTTCAAAATATTCTTAAGAGAACATTAACATCTGAAATTCCCAAGGTTGTTTCTGACCCAAAGAAGGCTAGTAAGATAATTGGAAAAGCCCTAGATAGTACAAACTATTCAAATCAAGTACCTAAATATGTTGGAGAAGTTATTAGAGCATCATATGGTTCGGCCTGTAAGGGTGTATTAGCTTTTAGTGTTGCTACTATATTTATCGGATTTATCTGTTCATTATTTATGAGAGAGCATGTCTTACATACTAGTATCAACAGAAAATAATATTTTTTTATATTATTTTCATATTATTTAATAACAAATAGATTTTATAAAAATATATATTTACTTATTACTTTGGTTTGAATTTAGAACAGAAATGTGGTAGCGATGTTTAGAATCACTGTACACCATAAAATTTAATTTATCTTTACCTTCTTCAAAAGTATTGGTGTTATTAATGGTGTAAAGGCAAGGTGAATGGTTACTATTATACAATGGTGCAGATTCAGATGGTTCCAAAGATTGGTTCAAATTAAGTTTGGAATCATTAATAGACAGCATTATTTTGTCTTTTGACATTAGCTTAGGTGTTAATGATGTTAATAATGAAGAATTATTTAAGCCTCTATGGATTTGCTTATCTGATTGGAAATAAGGTGAATTGTTTAAAGAATTAACAGGCGTTCTTCCCATTAATGGACTTAAGATAGGTGATAAAACTTCGTCATCTTTTATTACCTCCTCTAGCACATTATCAATAACTTCACCAATAAATTCATTTTCGGAAGTTATATTAACATTAATTAGCACAAGTGAAACTATGATACTTGCTATTCCTAATATATATATATATGATATATTCGGAGATCCTGTCCCTGAGAGAGTCATTATAATATAATCAATAAATATTGTAATTGGAATAGCTGAAGTTAAAGATAAAGAAGTCACTAAAGGACTGGTCAATAACATTGCAATAATGGTAGAGTAATCTGATATGACAGAGAAAATCCCATTGATTAATACAGCAATTAAAATGTTATTATTTGGTGGTGGAAATTCGAAGGGTTCTATCTTAAAATAATGAACTAATAATAGCAGTGGGATACTAAATATAATTGAAAATAACCCCACAAAACCAAAAAGTTGTCTTTCATTAGTAGACTTATTTCCCATACCACATTTCACTTTCATCCAAATTAAATAAAATGCATAAAAAAATGCCCCTGTTAATGCTAATAAGTTACCTAAACGAGGATTCTTAGGTTGGAACTTACCTTCATTATTTTTATCACTCCCTCTTTCATTGTAATTAATTAAAAAAACACCCGTAGTACTCACTAAGATACATAATAATTTCTTTATTGAAAAAATATCAATCTTTAAGTATATTCCAATAAATAAGGTAAAAACAGATGACATTGTTCCAAGGACAGTTTGATTTGAAGCAGAAGTATATTGTAAACTCTGCATGACAGAGATATTGTATAAATTATAAATCATACTCATCTGAGCTGCTAACACTAATACTTCTTTCCTTGTGAGTTCTTCTTTTATTTTAAATGAATATTCATTATCTACTTTTTTTATTTCAGACGTGCTATTATATGACTTATTCTTTAAAATGGCTAAAAGATCAGGAATGAAGTTTAAAATAAAGCATGATCCTGTAATAAAAGAGAACATAAAAGGCTTCTTATAGTCATCACCTTTTAGAACAGCATTCACTAACTCGAGTCCAACTATCCAAGTAGTTACTGCTAGCAATATTAATAAAACCCCTAATTTAAAATTATTTGTTTCCTTATTATTTATTATTTCTATGATATCAAGAGGGTCTGATGTAATTTGAGTGTTAGTAGTTAATGTATCCTCGAGGTTAGATTTTACAGGCCTAATTCTATTGCTTCTAACTTCTGTATTTTCTAACATGATTTAATATGGTAATTTAAAATGCTTTATAAGATATTTACAGATATCTTGATTTTGAATGTATATGCTTTTCATTAAAAATATTAGTCCCTAAAATATAAACATTGGTCATGATCTAGATAAGATCTAATTCCGCTAGTCGCAAAATAATACCATTCTGGGCTAATCGATTACTCAATAATATACATTTTTTATATAATAAAAAAAACACTATGTACGTTTTTAGGCCCAACCATAGGTAGCAGCTAATCTCTTATCTAAGTGTTCTTTGGCAGTAATATAAGTAGTTTCACTGTTAGCACCTCTATTCTTAATTGCACGAACAGTTTCACTTGGCACTGGCTCTAAGAGAGTAGCATCATTAGGATGACTGAAAAAGACGATCGAATAACGATCTTGTCCAGATTCTTGTACCTTAGCTGGAAATTTTACTCTGTGAATTGTGGATTTTAATAAGCCCCCAGTCCAGTAGCTTAGTTGGTCAGCAATATTTACGATGATTGGTGGAGCCATACCGGGAAACTTATCATTAACAGGAACAAAAGGCACAGGCTCCCACTTTTTAGAGAGTGGTGAATATATTTCCAAACCTTCTTGGTTTTCTTGTTGAAAAAGTAATGTCATGGAACCATAATCGGTGTGAGCACCAGCTCTAATTACAGATTCTGGATTCAATGACTTTTGACCAGGGTAGTGTAAAAATCTGAAAGTAGTACCTGATGCTTTATCTGGAGCATATCTGGAAGAAAACCAGTCAATTCCCTTAATGTTGTCGCTGTCTTCAATTTTCAACGCGATAGCTAAAATGTTTAAAAGTTTGATAGAAAGATTGTAGAGCTTAACTGTAGTATTTCTGATAATCTCATCTCTCTTCAGATCTTCAAAAAACCAGTCATGGATCTTTTTTGAAGATTTACCATCGGTGAAATCCAAACAACAAAAGTTCATTGCTTCCTTTGGATCACCATTCTTTTGAGTTGAAGGATCTAAATTTTCTATTCCGTAATCAGTATAACCATGATTTGATTCATCAATAGGAATTTGACGTTTGTATTTGGCAGGCAAGTCAAAAAATTCTTTAGATGTTTGGAATAAAAGATCAACTTCATCGGCTGTGAAATCATGTCCCTCGATCATGAGGAAGCCCTGGCTACTAGCAGCATTCAACAATTTACTGGCTGTAGATTCGTCGATGTTGCTGATATCTATGACCTGTAATGGATTAGATGCAATTCTCATTCTATTTGGACTATTCTTTATATAGATTCACTAATCTATTGGAATATTTCGTCTTCATAGGTTTTCTGATGTCTTTATATATGGTGATGATTATAAAACAGAGCGCAATTTTGCAGTAGTTTTAGGAAATGCGCATCTTGGATCCTTCTGCAGCTTATGATTAAATAACTACAGATATATTGGTCGGAATTATATTTATTCGCTGAGGCAATTTAGTTATTATCAGAGTCTTTGGATGATACTAGTTTTGATTTTATTATCATATATTTAAATATCGATTGAATTTTGAATAGTACCCCTATGAAATAATTATGTATATTTTTTCTTTTAATTTATTAGTAGTTGGATATAAGCACATAGTCATATTATAAGTATATTTATTATATTAGTATAACATATTCATGTACCTTGTAATTGTTTTTTAAGTTTTTAGTTTTATATGTTAGTAAAAAAATTCTCATCTTTTAATTTAAATGAACTAATTTCTGAAAAATTTTGTAAAAAATATAATTTCAAATAAAAATAATAAAAACTACTTTTATACCTAAAGATATAAAAAATAAATATAAAAAATAACCTATATCAATTATTTCATTGTTTTGTTAATTGTGTTGTTAATATAATTCGTCCTGATACTTATCTTCTATTTTTATATAGTAGTCTGTAAACGCGTATTTGAAAATTTGTTACTTCAAGAAATATTTACATTAAATAAGAACAAACATGACAGATACAATTAACGTGAATAAAGATGTACCATATGTGGAAGCCAACCTTCTTCCAATGCACATTCAATATAGTGGAACAGCAAATACAGAAGAGTACTTTTCACCTTCCAAAAAATGTGAAGACATTATGGGAAAAGATGCACAGATAGCTTATTTTAGAGGGTGTAAGCTTGTAGGAACTAAACTTAGATTAGATAAACTGTTTGATGGATATTTATTAAATAAATCAGAAAATTTAGTAGCTACTGGAAATCATGATGATAATACAGCTAATGATACTTTTGATAACATGAAGTCAGTAAATAACTACACCTCCTTTGCCCGTTTTAGTGACATTATAATGTATGGACAAGACTCATTACCAGATCTGGATAACCAATGGGCCCTTATAAATGAGTGGAAAGAGATTGCTGATATAATCCATTCATAAAAATGGTTATGAAAATTAAAGAGAAGTATTATTGTACAATAAATAAACAATTAAAGACAGAAAGAATAAAAGAATTCCTATCCTATACATTGAAAATATTTTCAAGAGGAAAAATTAATTAAAATATTAATATTATTTTAAGAATAGCAATATCTGTATACTAAAATAAATAGAGATCGCGAACTAATTAATCATCAGATCTTTTTGCCATGTAATGAATGATAATAGAGAATTATTCATATCAGAGATAGATTCTGATGTATTATTAAGTGATGGAGAATCTTCATGTAAAAGAAGAATTGAAGAGATAGAATCAAGTGAATCAGATGTGGATTTTAGTGATTGGGAGGATGTACCCTTAGATGGATCAAATGATAGCTTTGATATAGTCATCAACAAAGCAGATCTAGAATATTTAAAGAGAAAACAAAAAATAAAAGAAATTAAGAAAAAAAGAGAAAAGAGAAATTGCATTAATAGAATGGCTATGGTTACTTACATTCTTCATGCACATATGAGGAATAAATGGTTAAGTGATAACATGATCTTGAAAAGATTGAAAAAACTACTTCCATTGAGTTTAGTGGATGGAAAGATCAAGAAGTTCCGATCCCAATTGAAAAAGTACAAAAAGAATCCAACAGATGAATTAAAGAAACTGCTAGATATACAGTTAGTATATATTTTAAAATATTTAATCAAATGGTTCCGACTTAATTTTAAAATCAACTGCAATGGGTTAAGGATTCTTGGATACTTACCAGAAACAGCTAGAGATGAAACGAGTAAGTATTTTCCTAACAATGCTACTCCAATTCCAAACATATTAGAATTTATGAAAATAATTAAGAAATTTAAACATAATAGAGATACGGGTGCACAGATATTCACAGGATTACTAAGATCTATTGGATTGGAGTCAAGGATAGTATTTTCTATCCCCCAAATTCCGATTAATTCGAATGCCACTCAACCAAAATTAGACGAAATGATTTCTCAAAAGAATAAAGATTTTGACCTTCTATACCCATATTATTGGACAGAGTTGATAAATCCGATTGATGAAAATGAATTATTTGTATTAGAAACAATTGCATTTCATGATGAAGAAAAACGAATTCTTAGACTAAAGAGAAAAGGAAAAGTTAATAACAATAATATTAATGGATTTTATACTGATATTTACTTCCCTACTTTAAATAAGTTTAACATGATGTCAATGCAATATGTAATTTCTATTAGCCAAGAGGGAACTATTTTAGAAGTAAGTTCAAGATATATGATTGACATATCTTATAGATGGTTTAAGACGTTAGATCTAAGAACTGATCTAGGTAGAAAGTCTCTATTATTTCAATCAATTATCAGAATTTTGAATTCAAGAAACGCTTATACAGAAAGTGAAATAAAAGAATTAGATTTGTTAAGATACCTTGGGCTAATAAATTTTAGGATTCCAAGTACTTTTACATCCATAAAGAAAAGTCCAAATTTTACTACATATAATTCACTTAGATATAATGAAGCTATTAATAAAGAGACAAAACCCATAGGCTATTTGAATATAGGTAGTACAAAGATTAACTTCTATTCTAAAGAAGATGTTATTACAGGAAAATCTGAACAGCAATGGAAATTTCTCGGAAGGTCAGTAAAAAGAGAAGAAATTGAAAATTGTTTGAAAATAACCACATCAATTATACCTAAGACATATTCTAGGCGAAAATTATATCAATATAATCTTGAAAACTCTAATGTTCAAAATGAAACTCCATTATATAGTTTTAATCAAACCTGTCCCTATATTAATGACAAAATTATTGATAATATAATCCCTAAGAACAAATACGGAAATATTGAAATATATCGTAAGCATATGGTTCCAGATGGATGTATATGGTTAAAATTACAAGATATTGAGCGTATATTAAATTGGTATTCAAATGGGAAGTTGGAAACTCCTTTGAAAGAGAAGATTCAATTTTCTCCTGTTGTAATAGGTTTTGATTTTAAATCAAAAGCTGGTATAGCTGTACCCATAAAGAATGGAGTAATAGTATTAAAAAGTGAATTAAATCTAGTTTACAGGATTTGGATGTATGGCAGAATTATGCTTGATAAAATAAAATCAGATAACAAAGAATTATCATCATTATTTAGGTGGAATTACATCCTCAAATCATTAAGAATTAAATCACGCCTTGAAAAACAATACTTATAATTATTTTATTTAAAATCAGGTGGGGCCAGTGAAACTTTGATATCAAACATCTTTCTAAATTTTCCAATTTGAATACAAGTTCCATTTGTACTCCCACCTTTTAATTTGGTTTTATTTTCTATAAATCGTATTTGAGATTTACTAATTCCCACGTTATCATCTGGCAACCATAATTTTGGAGTTTCATATTTAAAAGCAGGATGTAAATATAATAAGGCCCGATTCAGATAAAATTCTTTTTGACTATGTGATTGAGATTTCTTACTATTTTGATTCAGATTAGTACTTCCAATATCATTTAGATTTGAGATTGTTTTATTCTCATTCAAAATTGGAAGATAAATAGATCTTTTATAGAACTTATTGTAGACAGTTAAGTGTATGAATATAGTTATTAAAATAACTACTGGCATGAAAAAACCATGCGCTTTCATAGGGTAGTTTCCCTCATTATCCTTCAGTAATACAAATATGCCCATCAAACAAAATTCTAAACAATAAACACCAGGATATAAATGCAAAATGGCAATAGGATATAATCTTCCTTGAGTTTCTGAATTGTTTATATGACTATATATATACTTCAATGCATACTTATAATATAATAATACCAATATTAGCAAGAATATGATGAATATTGATATCATTGGAGATATGATGCTGTATGCAATCCCTATTGAAGCATATACAGAATAAACAGGATAAATAGTACCCCAGTTGATTTTTAGAAGGGTAGTTAACCTTTTAAACTTTTGTCTAGGTGTCTTGTCTAATAAAATATCGATTAAATAATAAGACACCAATTTGTCTATTCTCAAAAAATTATTGCCGCAAAAAGCAAATGCCTTAAGAGTGAGATACTCAAAAAAAAATATTGCAGCTTTTGGCAAGTTTACAGCTAAGAGAATAGGAATGGATGTTGGTTGATCAACAATATGTTTAAAAATAACAGTCAAGCTTGACAGAATTGTGACAACTAAAAATTGTTGAATAAATAAAAACGCAAAATACCATCTTTGAAGACTTAATTCTACTTCGCAACCAGTTAATGCACCTTTAAAGTAGGTTAAATATCTAAATGTCACAACTACAACTTCAGTAAAAATGGCAAGTAGTATAGATGGAAGAACACTTGCAATTATATTTTGAACTTTTTTAGGAAGATTTAGAACCCACAGTAAAAATGGCATATACTCTATTAATAACGGTAACCGAGAGAGCAAACCGATAAACGATACTGGAATTACGTATAAGACAATTATTGCAATTAGAACTATTGTGATTATATATTTTTCAATCAGAAAGGTGATAATGCTCTCTTTTGCAATATTTTCCCATAATATATCATTCGGATGTACTTCAATAAAACTTCTGTCAAAAGAAGGATGTATTTGTGAAAGTAAACATTGGCAGGCAATATTAGCACCGGTTTGTGTATTAAATTCAATGAACACTTTATTCATTTTTTTAGCTTTTCCCTCTGCTAGTAAAATTTTCTGCTTCTCAATATACTCCAATCGTTTCAGCAATTCTTCCATACACCACTCAGATTGGAGTACTTTTTTTTGTAACAAAAATATTCTTAGAAAACCAGGTAACTTGACTCGAAAATCTCTCTCAAAAAAAGAGAAATGAAACACCTTGTATATTGGAGGGTAAAAATAAGAAAATAAAGTTGGATCATCTTGAAATAGATTTGTCATATTAATATCCGAATTTAATTTTCCTTCAGAATTAGAGTTTAATCTATTATTTACATGTTTCTTTAAGTATCTTTTCATATATTGAATTTGTGATTCTTCTAATAAGTCAAATATTTCACCTGCTTCTTCAACAGCATTAGATACATTAATATAGTCGTAAATAAACCAGATATTATTAACCCCACCCGGTAATTCGTTGAACATATCAAACAAAGCTTTTTCTTCTTTTAGGTTTGAAGGAACATCAGTGAGGAGAACTGTACGGGCAATTATTGACCTACTATGAACTTCAGATAATAAATACGACTGTCTTATTTTTACAAAGCTTTGAAACTCATAATATACTAGCCAATTAAAGAACCCAATAGTTACCAAACTCATAATAAAATGAGAATTGAGACGCCTAACTTTTTCCGTAGAGATATTAGACAAACTTAATTTATCTAACCCATCCGCAGCATAATGTTCGCTACTTCCAGTTAAATTAATGGGAATTAAAACCACCATATTCAACGACCCAACAAATAGAAAAAAAAGTAATAGGATATTGATATACCTAACAAAAAAGTATGTATCTAAACCCATTGAAAGATAGTAATTAATATTATATCTAAAAGTTGGTATGATCCAATTAAAGAAACCTTTTGGAAGAGGTTCCATTCTTTCATTTCTAGGCACATAGTAACACCTTGGCTGGTACAAAAATTTGAATGTTGTTCTGAATAAACAAAAAAGTATTAATTGCAACGTACATAGACAGAGAGATGTAAATAAGGTTTTTAATAGTACTATTGGCCCAATTCCTGATGCTGAATGTGCCATACCTGATTGGGATGTATTTAAAAATTGGGTAAATTTCTGGGAATGAAAAACACTCATGTATGACCTAGTCATTGCAGAATAATCATGTTCACCTATTTCTATTGTCAGCATCTTAATGTGTGTAATAAAGTATTAAAAATTAGCCGCTAACGAAAATAATCGCATTTTTCACAGCTAAAGAAAGCTATTTACATATTTTCACTTAAACATTTACTTTTTTCTAAATGCGACTTCTTCTGGTAAAACAAAACTTACACAGAACATTGGCTTAGTTGGTGCAACCCTTCTAACAAGATGGAACTTACATTCTTCAATTGGGATTTCAAAGTCAATTAATTTAACTATTTTACTGTGTACTCTTTTGTGTAATTCTTCTAATGGCACTTCTGGTTCATGTGGAGAGTATTTTTCAAAGCAATGAACATTAATCATTGGAAGTCTAAAACCTGGAATATTTTTCACCGTAGATTCAACATCTGAATATAACCCAACAAATTCATCGAGGAATGTTAAAGCAGAATCTGGTAGGTTCATTACATAATTAGTGAAGTATTTTGGTATATCGACTTTCAAGACTTCATATTCCTTTATAGAAACCCTTTCTTTAGTTTCAGGATCAATTTTTCTACGCTTGATCATTTTAGTCTTTTCGACTACTTTCGAAGCTTCAGCCCAATCCAAAAGTAATTTAGGGGATTTTCTAATAAATTCTCTACCATCCAAGTTGAATGGTTTGACAAACTCATTCACATGATTAATATCAATATTTTCTGTTAAATATTTGAAAGATTCTGGGTTAAGATCATTAGCCAAAACCAAAACATTCTTTTTACCAGCAGGAATAGCAAATGGGCCAACTCCAGCAAAGACGTCAGCGACAACTTCAGTAGGTTTGAATTGATCAATTAATCTTTCATGTTCAGTATTTAATCTTGAATTCCAGTATACCTTACTAAAATCAAATCTAAAACGACAACCACTTTCACTATGTTCAACCTTTAAATCATTCTTACCAGCTAAGACATTCATTTTAAAAGTTCTGAATTTAGTATCAATACTTTCAAGTTTGTCTACTACAGTTTCTACCTTCGAGTTTTTATCAAGGATCACTTGCCCAATTAACCCTCCGTATTGTTTAAACTCATCTCTTAAGTTTAAGTGAGCAACATGCCCAGCTTGTGCGAAACCAGTTGGTATTTCATCAAGAAGATCTTCAGGTAATACTGCTCTAAGAATATCATCAGACTTCCAGAAATCATAGTCTAATTTCATGGTATAAGGCTTCGCTACTATATTATACTCTTTCATTTTTTCTTTAGTCAAGTCTGAAACTTTTGAGTCAACTTCTTCAACAGTTTCAATGTCACTTCTTAATAGTACACCTTTAGAACCATCAACTGGGACAATATGCTTAATGGAAGGTAAGTATAAAATATCTTTTTTACAGGCTTTAACAAACTGACCCAAAAACTTAGGGTCTGGAAAATAAGCAACAACTAAATTTACATCTTTCTTAAAGAAGGAACGGTCTAATTCCTTCATATATCTATTTGTTGGTGGTCCAAACTTGCTCATCATGAAAATCCTTCTATCTGTTTTATTTATTTTATGGAAAAACTTTATACTTTGAATTGGACGGTAAAACAGCGATGAATTAATTGTTCTGCTAACACTTCTTAACATGAACAGCTTATATAGCTACTAAAGACTAATCTCTACATTATGCTAAAAAATTCCTCGAAACTTTTTAATGTGCGCATCACAAGTATTTTTCAAATTATCGATGAGTTTTAATATATAAAAGCCCTCTCTATATATTAATAAACAAAATAGTAAATAGAATGGTAGAAATTTCCGATGTTATAACTATTACAAAACCAGAATCAATGTTGAATGACATTGATTCCGATACTGATATGTCAGATGTTGAAGATGAACAGGATTTCAAGAAATCTATAGTTACTCCGGGTGAACTTGTTACTGATGACCCAGTTTGGATGAAGGGGCATGGAACATACTTTTTAGAAGATAAGACATATTCTGCAGTTGCAGGTAATATATTAAGAGTTAATAGATTATTAAGTGTGATACCATTAAGAGGTAAGTATCAAGCTGAGACTGGTGATCATGTTGTTGGTAGAATCACTGAAGTTGGCTCAAAGAGATGGAAAGTGGATATTGGATGTAAGCAAGATGCTATATTAATGTTAGGTTCCGTCAATTTACCAGGTGGTGTTTTAAGAAGAAAATCAGAAAGTGATGAGTTACAAATGAGAAACTTTTTGAAAGAAGGGGATCTTTTGAATGCTGAAGTTCAAACTATTTTCAATAATGGTATTGCATCTTTGCATACAAGATCATTAAAATATGGGAAATTAAGAAATGGTATATTTTTAAAAGTTCCACCAAGTTTAATAATAAAATCTAAAAATCATTCTTATAATTTACCAGGAAATATTAGCATAATTTTGGGAATTAATGGTTATATTTGGTTAAGTAAAACAGTAAATTCATCGAACACACAAGTAAATGCAAATACAAACAAAGCACAAGCAGCTATGGAATCTCTGGGATCTTATACCCCTGGCCAAGGCTCTGTTTCTATCACAAGACTTGAAGAAGAATCATCATGGGAAATTTATTCTGACAAAAATGATCCTAATATATCTAATTCTATCCGTTCGAATATTGCAAGATATTATAATGTTATCAAGGCATTAAGTTATGGGGAATTGGGTATCACCGAACAAAGAATTATTATGGGATATGAAGCTAGTTTAGCATATGCTAATGTTGGAAGTTTAATTGATAAAGAAACTATGGAAAGTCTTTGTGAAGAAGTTATAAATAATGAAAAAATGAGAGGTTCAAACTAATTTTATTAAAAATAATTAATAAACTGAATTATATATAGTATAGATGCCAAATGGGCATCAATTCATTAAATAGCATTCAATAAATTGTAATTATTTATATTTTACATGGTTTATAAAATTCCTTTTTTTTTAAGAAATCTTCTAATAACAATAACTTGGAAACCTCCGAAAATACCGATGATGACGAAAATTATAATTGTGTTAATGGAATATGAATGAAATATTTCTTCATTTGTATTTCTTAATTGAGATTCATAATCAACAAGAGAATCTAATGTCAGCTGGGATTTGTCTAAACTCTCAATAACAGCATGTAACTCGTCCTCTAATTCAGTAATGGTCTTATCGAAATCTTCCTCTGTGAATGATTTATGTGGATCTGCATTTTCTTCTCCTTCATCATATTTTTTGGCATTGAAATATTTGGCAAATGTTTGATAGTTCGTTTCTTTCATTCTAGTCATATCCTTAATGCTAACTAACACCTCAACTTCTCTTTCACGAGGTTTAAAAGACCAGGACTTATCGCTATATAAGTTATCAAAACAAATATTAATAACAGATTTTCCATTTATTTCAATAGATTTTTCTTCAGAATTTTGGTGCATCTTCTTAAAAAATGAAGATCTCTTAATTTGGTTTAACACGTCGCCATTTTCGTTAATTTGCTTAGGATTATTAAGGTTTGTAAATATTATATCGAGATCATTCGCTATATCATTAGAAGTTCTGATAATATTATTGTCGCTATCAAAAATATGCAAATTGAGAACCTGAGAACCTATTCTATCTCCACTTTTTATTCTGACTACCAATATATCATCCTTGACCGTTTCATAACTTACACAGTTAAACATGTAGTCCAAACTCGAATGTTTACTTTTATCACCTTTCAAAGAAGGTTTGATATATAATCCAAGCCCATGGGTTATCGGTATTACCAACAGTATCCATATTATGAATGAAATATATCTTAAAGACGCCATATGTAATATCTTGAAATCAAGTGAATGTATGCTAATATTCTGCGTCAATGGTCCAAGCGAATGCCGTTATTCTTCAGTTCATAAAACTATCAAAGTCTCTACTATATCGAATTGTCACCAACCTCGAAGGAAATTCTTCTACTTTGTTCTTTAAAGTTAAATATCCACCAGTTAAAAAGGAAGACTACGTATGACTTAAAATTTTTAGTTTTCAAGCAAATTATAATATTCTAAAAAAGGAAATTCCGGTAAATATCTTTTGGGGATACCGGATTTCGGGATGATACAAATTTCATTGTAGATCAATTATATCTTATCAGTTTAGATGATTCACATGGACTACTCAAAAATCATTAATTGTAGTTGATATATACATTGAAATAACCCTTCCAATATTATATTATGTTGTATTGTTTCTAATATACTCTAATATTCTCTATATTGTATTTGCAAAAATAATCCCTAATATTTATGATTGTCGCAGGGAACCTACCTAAACTATTACACCAGAACTACGAATAATTGTTCAATAAAATACTATGTACAAGAATAATCGGTCTTAAGAAAGTCGGTCCTAATTTTGAACAAAGGTGAATAATTTTGGCGTCGTTTTGGGAAATAATTATCATTTCAAACGAGCAAGAATAAATGCAGTACTGAATGCCGACACCCTACAACTATAACCATTGGAAATAGCATAAATCAACTCAAATCTATATAAAACATACCCACTATACATATCATGTGTATAGAAAATATAATATTTACTATAGTGAATCTAAGGTATTGATCCAAATATTGAACATATTTTAATTCAAAAGTAAATGCACTATGTCTTATTAGTAGTAATAGGGTTTAAAAGCTCTGACTTAAACCATTAAAAAAACTATTACATTCTATGGGTTATATTAATATTCACAGTTTCTAGCTTATTATTGATTTCTATGTGTGTGGCTGAAGAAAGTGTGTATGTGAGTATAAGTTATAATAACAAAGCAAAGCAAACAATAACCTGAATACATATGTTCCTTTTCCTGTATGACAGTGAGTCTAAACCTATATTCGGCTTTATGCTATCTAAAAATTTATCTTATACTGAACCTAGGATAAATATAGTCGAAAAATGTTATTTAATATTAACGTCATTGTCTATGGAATCTGAAGATGTATATATGTATGTTATTTATTATATATATTCAACTATATCACCAATTTCTAACTTAGAAAATATTTTAAAAAATTCAAACTAAACTGTGCTAGAGATTTTTATATCAAAATTAAAGGCTAAAATATTCCATAGATATAAATTTGTTATATGAAATTGACAATAGATCAGAAATTGGTTATACATCGTGTGCCAGGATAGCATTTCGAGATCAAGGGTCCCAATCACAGTCGGAATTCGAATATCACAATAGTAACAGGGAAATAAATGATTTTATTTACAAGTGGTATATACATATACTAGCTCATTTACTTTGTTCTATTAAAAGCGAAAGACGCTCTTCAAATTCATATTGTTCTACATTCTCAATAATATCCGTAAGTTTGTAACCTCCCATACATCCTTCAAGATCATGTAAGGAATAACCGCAACGATGGTCGGTGACTCTATTTTGAGGATAATTATATGTTCTAATTTTGTCAGATCTATCAGTAGTTGTTACTTGGTCAGTTCTAAGTTTCTTTTGTTCAGCAATTTCTTTTTCCCTTTCTAATGCAGCTAATCTTGCTCTTAAAATAGAGAATGCCTTTGCTTTATTTTTTGGCTGGGATCTTTCATCTTGTTGTTGAACTTGGATACCAGTTGGAATATGAGTTAACCTAACCGCAGAATCAGTAGTATTAACATGTTGACCTCCTTTACCACCAGCCCTCATGGTATCTATTCTAACTTCACCTGGTTTAAACTGACGTTCATCATCCTTCAAAGAACTTTCATTACCTTCTGAAATCTTCGGTAACACTACTACAGCAGCAGTAGATGTATGAATCCGACCTTTTGTCTCTGTACTAGGAATTCTTTGCACTCTGTGGACACCACTTTCATGCCTCAAAAAATTGTATGCCCCAGGATGGTCTATACTGATGATAGCTTCATTAATAAACCCATTATTACTTTTAGTTTCTGATATTATGGAGTATTTCCATTTCATGTGATTTGAAAAATTAATATACATATTTAATAAGTCTCCTGTAAATAATCCAGCTTCTGTACCACCAACACCAGGACGTAATTCCATGATAGCTGGCTTATCAGCATGTGAAATTGGAGGTAATAGTCTAGTTTGTAATACGTTTATAGAATTCAAAAGATTAGGAAGAGTTTCCTTAAGTTCATTAGAAGCTTCCACAATAAGTTCTGGATCTTGGCCTGGCTCTTGTAAAATTTCTAATAAATTAGATATATTTTCCGAGTCTTGTAAATACTTATTATAATTGTTTAATATAACAGATAAGTTAGAAAATTTAACGCTAGTTTCTTGATCAAATGTACCATCTGCAATCTTCTTTTCCAAATCTACAAATTCTAACTCCATCAGCTTGGCTCTTTCTAATAATAATGGGTGAATTTGTGGTATCTTGTCGTATAATATGCTTTCATTTCCCAGAGAATAAAGTCTAATAGAATTTACCCTTCTAATAGATGCATAGCTTTTCGGTATTCTAGTCAATATTCTGGTGAACATGTCTATTATGATCAGAGTGTCAATTATTACTTAAATCGAATGCGATTTTGTTTTTTTTTTTTTAAATTTTTTATATTATCGTTTATACTAATGTCAGCTGAAACTAAACCAATATTAGCCAAAGATTTTGAATTGGCTATAAAAGATTTATCAGATGAAGTTATACTTTCTTTAAAATCTCAACTTTCTAATTCAATAAATAAACTTAAGGAAACTAATGACGAATTAACGGATGAAATTAAAGTTATAGAAGAGAAACTTAAGGGATTGAATGAGAATAGAAAGCAAAACTCCCAAGAATTGACTGATGATTTAAGCTTATATAAAGCAACAATCGAAGAAAATATAACATCAATTAAAAATCAAACTGAACGTTCAGAAATATTGAGAAACGAGTTAATACGAAGAGGATTAGAATCTACTACTAATAACGAAGAACAGGGCATATACCTTTAATATACAAAGTATGGATATTTTTCTATTTACATATTTTAATTTTAAAACATCACTTAGTTTTGATTGGCTTATATTCAGTTCCGAATAACTTATTGATGAACGGCTTTTCTTCAATATTGTAAGGATCCTCTGGTCTCTTACAAACTAACAACCAAGTAGAACCCAAATGTACTCTTTTTTCATAAGTAATATCTAAACCGGCGTCATCAATTAATTCACCTATATCTAAATTCCATCTGCAAGCCCAAGTTTTCATTCTCCTTTCACTTCTGAAATCTAGATGATTGTTAACAAAGTCCCAGGTACTTCTACCATGCTCAAGAAGAACGATTCTTCCACCTGGCTTTAATAACGTGGACATATTCTTTAAAGCTTTCACAGGATCCTCATGAGCACATAACCCAAATGCTTCAATAATAGTATCATATTTAACAGAGTCAGTACCAGCTAATTCAACCAAATCTTCTGCCTTTCCAACAGTGAAAGCAGCCTTGTTAAACTTTGGGTATTTTTCTCTAAACTTTTGTTGTGTAATATTAACCATATTTTCAGAGGAGTCAAGGAAAGTTATTGAATCGATATTTTCAAGATTTAAGTAAGGTAAATTTCTTCCGGTACCACACGCTACCTCCAAGACATCACCTCTCAATTGATTCATCAACCAGTTTCTACGCTTACCCATAAACATACCTCTTTCTTCCCATTTGATTTCATCGTCATAGGCTGCAGCTTTTTCTTCGTAGAATTTTGTTGTATCTTCTGGTTTCACAATATGGGGATTGGAGGCATTTGTTAATTCCACTTTGTCTTCTTCATCATTATCATCTAAAACTGGTGCCTTCTTAACAGTTCTTCTAGCTTGTTTACTGTACCATTCTTCTAATTCTTCTGGAGTTGGGTTGAACATCACATCTTTATCAAAAATGTGCTTTCTTCTGAATTCTTTTCTCATCATTTGATATATTTTGAATTTTTTCTCTTCTCTACTCTTTAATTTATCACCACTCAAAACTTTCAATTTCAAATATTCATATTCACTTAAACTTGAAGGATCATTTTTATATTTATCTCTGATATGATCCATTTGTTTGTCCTCATAATATCTATCTCTCATATAATAATAGAATGAAACAAGCATCACACCGAAACCACCAATATAATAAATAGTCATTCCTCTTTTAAATTCATTACTTTGGAAATATATAGCCCATTGCTTCCACTTAGGCAAACTATCATGTTTTTTCTTTTCTATAGATTCTTTATGGTTGATAGGAAATGGGGTTCTTGCATAATTTCTAGTGAAGTATAACCCAGAAAAATAAATAGGATTCATATTTCTCAAACCAAGAGCACTAAATGCCCTTTTAATGGGTATAGTCTTTATTTTCGAAGACATTACACTTGATTCTTTCTGGCTGTGGTTAGACAAACTAAGTTTAAATTGAAAAATTAACTTGTCTATATGTGCGGGTAATGTCGCTTTACGCACACAACACGAACTTAAGAAATCAGCTTTGATGGCAAACTTAAGCATTTTGATAGTAACGAATTTACGTAAACCAGCATCAATAATATTGTACAATGTCATCATTATCCGAAAACTTGATTGTAGCTAGAGATGCAGCTGCCAATAAGGATTTCAATGCTGCAGAATCAAAGTATTACGAAATAATTCAGACTCCAGTGAGCCAACAGTCTAGTGCTAAGTCGCTCCAAGAAAAGGAAACAGCAATATTAGAATTAGGAAAGATATACCAAGAAAATGGTGATAGTACCAATTTAAATAAATTAATTAATGATTGTAAAGCTATTTTAGGTGATTTTGCAAAATCAAAGACAGCAAAAATAGTGAAGACTTTAATTGAAGATTTTGATAATATTAGAAATGCGCTGGATATTCAAATCCAAGCTACAAGAGATAGTATTGCATGGGCAATTGAAAGTAAGCTTACCTTTTTAAGACAATCTTTACAATTGAAATTGTCAACATTATTATATCAAAAAGGATTATATAAGGAGGCATTAAAGATTATAACTGATTTGTTGACTGAATATAAGAAGTTGGATGATAAGTCTTCTTTAGTAGAAGTTCAATTATTAGAATCTAAGATTTATCACTCTTTGAGAAACATACCAAAATCTAGAGCTGCATTGACCAGTGCAAGAACCTCAGCAAATTCCATATACTGCCCTACATTACTTCAAGCTGAATTAGATTGCCAAAGTGGTATTTTAAATGCAGAAGATAAAGATTATAAGACAGCCTTCTCTTATTTTTATGAATCTTTTGAAGGGTTTAATTCTCAAGATAATTCCAAAGCCATTGTCGTTTTAAAGTATATGCTTTTGACTAAGATTATGTTGAACTTAATTGATGATGTTAATAATATTCTTAATCATAAGAATGTACTTAAGTATCAATCTAAGGATATTGACGCCATGAAATCTATTGCTACTGCATATTCTAATAGATCATTGAAGGACTTTGAAAGTTCTTTAATTTCATATTCCAATGAATTAAAATCCGACAATATTATCAAAAATCACTTTAATGCCTTATATGATAATTTATTGGAACAAAATTTGCTTAAAATTATAGAATCCTACAGTTGTGTTGAGTTATCACACATTTCGAAGACAATTGGGTTAAACTTACAACAAGTTGAGGGTAAATTATCACAAATGATTTTAGATAAAGTATTCTATGGTGTATTAGATCAAGGAAATGGTTGGTTAATCATTTATGAAGAGCCTAAGAGAGATGCAGCTTATGATGCATCGTTAGATTTGGTAAAAAATCTTTCTAGTGTTGTTGACTTATTGTATGAGAAAGCTTCATCACTTAATTGATTTGTTTACCAAGCTTATAATTTATATAGTTATTATATTAAAATATACATTAGAAAATGTCATTTAAATTAATTTAAGCAGAGTGTCCCATAAAAATACCTTCAGTACCTTTCTCACCTGCAACAACAGCTAATTGTCCAATTACAGTTAAAAATTCTTCTAGTCTGTTACAATTAACAAAACATTGAAGAAAATCATTCTTATTCTCATCTGCAATATCATTAACTAAGTCAAAAGCCTTACCAATATAATTCCAATCATGTAATCTAGAATATTGATAGATCTGTATTAATTCCATTATAAAAAACGGTACATATATTGTTCTGAATTCACGATATATTTTTGCTTCTGGGGAGCTAGTAATCAAGTCATTTAACCATTTATGGACTAATTGATTTATCTTTTTTGTAATTTTTTCAATTGAATTTTCAACGTCTTTAGATTTCCACATCACTGATTCTGATGATACATTATCTAATTTATTATCAATTAGGAACTTTTTCCAATCATCAATTAAAACCAACACTTCTGTAAATACTTCATATTCTACTAATTCTTGTTTATGCTCTTCGGTAATTCTACTAGTAATATCAGGATTACTAATAGTCTTTGTATGAAAATCAAAATCAAAGTCTTTGATTAATTTCTTAAAATTCTTTCCATTTGAAAATTGTTTAACTGCTTCAATTTTTCCACATAATAAGAATCTACGAATTACTGTAATAGAAGCTATGATTGCATCTTCATACATAGAACTTTCATAGAACCATTCGACTGCACTACAAAGCTTTAAATCTGTGCTATCTAGTATATCAGATTTTGATAAAAAAGCAGCCGGGTTTAATTTATAATGATTTTGACTTTCTGACATAATTCTCTCAACCATTCTTCTCAAAACATTTTCAAATTTTTCTTCATTTGTAACATCTTTGCTATTGGTTTCAAATCCCAATGAAATATCCATATTTCTAGCAATTTTAATCTGTTTAGAACGTTCTTCAGGATCTGTTATTGAGGACAAAAATAATGAATAGGTCTCTCTTGCATCTTTTCCGTTTGGGAAAAAAGACAAATAAAGAGGTATAATATCAGTTTGTCCATATTCAGATAGTTTAGAAATATATAGAATTATAATTTTAGTAATTTCCTTATAATCATTTGGACTATCAATTAATAGTTGAATTATTGCTAAGTGTGCTATAACTCTCACTAAGTCGGGTTGATTAACTAAATCAGACATTTGTCCTTTGTTGATATTATGCAATAATGATGGAAATTTGCGGATCATAACACTACCACTTATTATTCTTAAAGGATGATTACTTTGATTAGAAACAACATTATCACCCTTCAGAAGTGTGTTCAATATATCATCTACCGTAGAAGATTGTGGAGTTGGTGTAGGGAAACTTAAAGTTTCATCATTCTTCTCGATTGAATTCATATTAGAAATAATAAATTGCTCCAAATTGTATATGAATAACTGGTTGAGGTAGAGTAATAATGTAGTTTCCCAACTTTCTTTTGCTTCATTAAGATTTTCTTTTATTTCGCCTCCACTTAAATAGTTATATATTAATTTTTCATATTTATCAATTTGGGATTGTTGGGATAATTTATACACAGTCTTTTTCCACAATAATTTATGTTTCAAACCTGATGCCTTGTTTTGTTGAGAGACCGTGCCGTCTAAAATATCATTATTTCCACCATCTAATAAAGGATCGATATAATCTTGATTTGCACCAATTAATATTAAAGCTAATGTATAATTACCTGTGTCATTTGCAAAGTCGATTGCACCTTGTGCATCGTTAGCTAACAATAACTCGTATATTTTTTTGTAATTTTCAGTATCAATAACTTGATCAGATGGATCGATTTTCTTTCCAGACCTTATTGGAGAATCTATATCTAAATCATCTAGTAACTGGTTATTCTGGGTTTCTAATAAATTTAAATTCTTATTCTTTGATGCCATTTTAGTTTTTAACCATTTACTCAGAAACTCTGTCTCAACCTTAAAATCTACAGTTTTAGTATTCAGTTGTAACCAGCCAATGATCAAGCTAATTTCTTTCAAGTCAGAATTTTTACGTAAGAAATTTTCTTGTTTAACACTTGTTGAAGATGCTTTATACTCTCTTAATAATTCTATCTCGTTATAATATCTAAAACCGTATAAAATTTCCACTAAATGCCATAACTTAGTCTCAAGATCCCAATTTTCAAACATGCTTCTATTATTTTCATCAGATGGATCTTCTGATAGTTTTTCACCAATTGATAATGCTTGAGAAGCACTAATAGACTTAAAGCTTGAAATAATATCAAGCGGATTTTGCATTTTTTTTTGATGAAATTCCAGCAATACATTAGCAAATTGATTTACAACGTCATTTCCAATGACTGGATTATGCACCACTTGCGTCTCCATGTCTTCAATTCGACTTAGATACTAAAGTTATCAATTGTTTTCGCTAATTGAAAGAAAAATACAGAAAATGTCTTCTGTTCTTCTCTGTGGTGATGAGACATTTTTATTCTGAGATATGTCGTAGGTACATACAGGAAGGACATAACGTCAGTTATCTACAGAGTAACTAACTATATTAAGAACCCCAATTAACTCAATTGAAGTTAACTCAATACAAAACAGTATTTGCATATATTATTAATACTATTTATTGAATTGATTAAATAAAGAGAAATTAAATTAAAATGTCGAATGATAGTGAGACCAATCCTCACATAACTGAACCCTCTTTTGAAGAGACTGAAGACAATAACCCATTTTCTGGACCCATGCAAGGAATGAATAGATTCATTGAAGATGAAGAAGATAATAAAGATAAAGAGAGAGTGGATGTAAGTGATTCAGATGAAAATGAATCTGTTTTGTTATACCGCTCTTTATCTAAACAGGATGCTAAAAAAGTTGGGGATACTTATAATGCTATTCAAATTAATTATCAGAGTAGAGTAACTAAATTACTAAAACAAAAGGAAAATATTGAAATACAGATAACTGAAGCAGGTAATTCTAACGAAGGTATGAATAATTCCCTGAAAAAATATGTCGTATATACCATAAAGTTGATTAATAAGACTGATCCTAATGACGAAATTCAAACCAGAAGAAGGTACAGTGATTTTGGTAGTTTAAGAGAAGTATTGACTAAAATATTTCCTCTTATTATAATTCCTCCTATCCCACCAAAAAATTATTTTAACTTCACTATGCTTAATGGATTGGTCAATCAAACGAATACAAATGGAACAGAAGCTAATGCCAGGGAATCAACTTCTACATATTCCTACATCAACTCAAAACATTTGAGTAAAAGTAAATTAGTTGAACATAGAAAGCGTTTATTAGGGAATTTCTTGAACAATTGCTTGGAAATTCCTAAAATCAAAAACCTAGATTTTTTTGCAAAGTTTTTAGATCCGAATGCTAATTGGACTGATGAAATTTCATTGATAACAAGTCAGCTTCCAAAATCAATTTATTTACTGAACCCTGAAAATGGATTGAAAACAGATTCAATATATAATAATCTACCAAATCCATCAAGTAACCATACAATATCATTTTTGAAAGGAAACAAGAAGAAAATAGCGAATAAAACTAACAAACTATTATCTAGCTCAGAGAATAATGCCAATAATGAAACAAATAATAATAGCCCAAAATCAGACTCTTATATTATAAAAACATCAAGTTTGGATGATGTGAATAAGCGTATAATGGATAACTTCATTGGTATATCTAATGACTATAATGAATTAGGAACAGCATTTAACTCTTTTTCTCTCATATTATCAGAAAGTTCTGGATCATCTAAAATCCAAGAAATATCGTATGAAGACGAAGTGAAATTAAATATTCTTTTTGACAAGATTGGCCAAGTTTTTGATAGATCATATATTACTATTAATTCTATGATAAGTGATTTAGAAACCAAATTCTCAGAACCATTAGGTGAAATTGTGCAATTTTCTGCTGTATTACAATTCATTGTAAAGTTCCAAGGGAAAAAATTACGTCAAAAGAAAATGCTCGATCAAGACCTCAAAGAAAAAAAGAAGGAGTTGGAGGAACTTCTTAAAGCAGAAGAAGAAACTGGAAGAATACAAAATGCTTTAAATAATCAGGCAATAGCTAAAAACTCAAAGTATGACCTTCCAAGCTCTAGTAGTACCCAAGACTCCTCAAAAGTACTGAGCATATCGTCATTCAATAAATACAAATTATTTTCAAACATGTATTCTTTCAAAAAGATTACACAATATTTAACTGATATTATTGACCAAAATCCAGAAGAAGCCAGAAAACAAAGAATCTCTACATTAAAAACAAAAATTTCATTATTAGAGAAATGCCAAACAATATTGCTACAGGATATTAATTATATCACTGTTGAATTGAATAAAAATTTTAAAGAATTTCACGCTAAACAGTTAAGAATAATATATGATATTTTATTAAGCTATAATAACTTTTTGATTAGTTGGGCTAGAAAGAATGTGGAAATATGGGAGGAAATTAAAGTAGAGGTTGAGCAAATATAGGTGCCTATCAATAATGAATATTTATTTAAAATATAAGACGTATTTATTCTTGTTGCAAATATTTAATCACAGCAGGCCCCCATTCCTTTGAACGCTTATAAACAGCAATTTCATCTGGGAGTCCTTTTATTGCGCCAGCTAACCTATCACAAACTTCTCTGCCTTCACTCTTCACTTGACTTAATGGAATTAAGTAAGTCCTTATAGTGAAAACAATAGCTCCAGAATTTGGTAATCTAGTCAAAGTCTGTCTTTCGCTTCTAAAATGAACTTGCGTATCAAAATCTAATTCTTCGTAGTTAATTTCTTTTTGAACATAACCCACTGGCAAATTATGACCTTTATTTGTGTCATCTGTATATAATTTATTATTTGTTTGCATAGAAAAATTATTTCGATTAACAAACTGACCAGAATTGATTCTTTCAAAGAATCTATTCATGGAAACCTTTAATTTATTTTCATAACCAGGAATTGGATGATGTATGAATGTTAAAGGTTTATCAAACTTATCTTTAGGATTAAAACCTGCAGCAAAAGCAAATACACCGCCTTTGAAAAAATATTCACTACCATCTTTTTCATGTTCTCTTGTTGGATCCTTGAGTAAAATAATAAAATCTTCTTCAATAGTCCCAACCAAATGATATAAGTAGTTCTTTGGATCTTCTTCTTTATCAATTTCTGCAGGAATAACATCTCCAGTTATTAAATTATGTATTTTTTTACCGTCTCTCTTAAAATACATAGGATATTTCTTGCACACATAGTCTATAACATAAAGATAAAGCTCATGAATTGCAGGAATCGCTTCATCCGTGATAAAAACTGTATTAGCATTCAAATCCTTATCTTTTGGATAGTCAGGATGTTTATTGTTTATTATTTTTTTCTTATTGTTAATTTGGGAAAGGTATGTTGGTTCTATTAATAGCCACTCATTGAAATCAATAGATTTAATCCCCATAGTCAATTTATATTCTCCATCCTTAAAGTGAAATGGTTTAAACGGTTCTACTTCATCCCATTTGAAGTCTTTCAGAACTGGCACGACATCATCTATAGTTTGCTGTGTAGATAAGAACTTTGACTTAATTTGCAGCTTATTATCTACCTTGGGTTTTTTCTTCAAGAGTTGAGATATCAAGAAAACCACAACTATAGATAGTAATGTCACAGACAAACTATAGTTATCTCTAAGAATATTCAGATTGAACATGTATACCTCAGAAATGTTTTTATTCATTGAATATCTGCTACATCCCTTAATTTATTTGATTTGAAAGTCAGTAATGAAAATATCACTTATCTAAATGCGGTTATCATTAGCGAGATTGACTCATTATTATTAAAATTCGGAAAGTCTCTTCCGATTACAGATCTAATCATCACACATTAAGAAATAGATTATGATTCGCTAGTCTACTTCATATACTCAATAAAAAAATTAATATTCACTTGATATATTATAATATACCAAAGGTATAAAATACTATGGACTAATCTAATACCTTGGAAATCGAGCAACTATAATGATGTTCAATCATAAATCTTCACATCAAGACTGACCACCCCAAAATATTTTATTTAGAAGCAACAACTTCTTCATTCGCTTAAGAAAATACTGATTAAATTTCTACAAATCTATTGTTGCATTTAGGGGGGGTTCAAAATTGCATATTTCCGCTTCAACTATGATTAAAACTATATATTAAATATTTCCAACAAAGTCAAATAATAAGTATAATAAAATAGGAACAATTGATTTTTTTTACCCTTAATGTATTAGGAAAACCAAAAAAGGCTTTTGATTAGTTGTTTCAAATCCTTAAATCTAAAGTAAATACTTTTCTTATCTCTGTATTACAGCACGTGATCATTAAGATCATCTCCATCAAAAAATTTTCTGAAGAATTTACTAGTTAAAATACTTAGCTCAATTCATGGTTCAGGATGTCAACCCTGATATCTTTATTCTCAAAATTCTTAGATAATGCTAAGAAAAATGAATTAGCATTGAAATTGTCTGAAAATTTGGAAGAAAATTCCGAAAATGTTTTAGTATTATGTGAGTTGATCAATGAATTAAATTCAGATTCAATTTCATTGATCTACCCAAATATATTATCTTATTCTATGAATTTATTAGTAAGATCTACTGAATTAACAGACAAAGATTATGACAATTTATCTAAAATTGTCAAAAAATTGCCTCAACTATTTAGAGATTTAGCTAAAAGAGTTCAGGACATCTTATACTCTTACATCAGCAACTACCAAAATAATTTTGTCTTAGATGTCAGAAATATTTTAGAAGATATTAAATTAGGTAATACAGAGAATGCACAAGATTGGGATGTTTCAGCCATCCTTTCATTAATGCGGTTATTAGATAACTTATTTATATCTACTCAACTTGAAAACGATGTACTTGATTCAATCTTATTATGTTTTCTTGGTATTTCTGATGAGGAAATCTCAAAAGCTGTATCAAAGTTATTAAGGTGGAGAATTAAGAATATTATCAAAAAGACTTCTTATAATGATAGGATCTGGAATATCATTTTTGCATTGGATTCAACTAACATCAAATACCATAAGAGTCATGCTTACATTTTATGGTTACGTTATTTGGATAATTTTGATGCTAAGGAATCTCAAACTTATCAAGACTTGATCAAAAAATCTAAATATTGGTCTATATTACAAAATGGTTTAATTAGCCCATCTCATGAACAGAGAAAGCTTTCTTTATCTATTTTACAACTTTCAATACAATCGATAAATACTTCTATTAATAATGACATCATAGTATGGGATAATGAAAATACAGAAGTATACTTAAAAGAATGGTCAAGGTTTATCACTTTATTTGAGATTTTAGCTATTGATACCTCATTACATCAAGCTGCAGCAGGTACAAGTGATATTATTGGTTTGATCTCACCATCTTCATTAATTCACCCATCTTGGGGGCTTTGCTTATTGTCTACTGGTTTTAAGGCTACGATGGATTCAGTTAGAAAATTTTCTCTTAATTTATTATTATCTATTCCACCTGAGAATTTATACTTATTGAAGTATGGTCTTAAGCTATTGCAAGATGTTTTCCTTCCTTACTCTATGATCGCTTCTCATTTTTCTGTCAGACCAATTGATGGAAAAAATACATGTGAATATGGTTCTAAAATTTCTCTGTTCATTGCTAACATCATTTCTAACATTGATAATGAAAATGATATTGAAAATGTTGTCTATTCAATTTTAAAAGTCTTAGTCAATTTAAAAGAATCATTTGATCCATCTCGAATTTATGTCTTTATGGGATTGTTGGATGGATTATCATCAAGAAGGGTTCTCAAGTTTGGTATTCATGATGAATTAATTTCTAAATTATTTATAAATACTTCTGAAGGTGAACTTTATGAAGTTACAACCCAAACAATTAATTTAAAACTTTTATTACATTTCAAGTTTACTACAATGTCTGATTTTTTGAATATTTCACGCAAATTTGTAAATTTAAATGGGTTAGAAATATTTGTTAACAATTTGTCTGATATATTTGACTACTTAAAGCTAAATAATATTAATCAAGAATTCTTATTAAATAGCTTAAAAGATGAAAAGAACGAAGATAACAAGCTCATTATTGTTACATTATTAGAATACAGTGAAGATTTGGCTAAAATAGTTTGTTCCCAATCTGATTTAACTTTTAGTAAGATTTTACAAATTCAAAACAATTTTAAATTATTAAATGATAATACTGTCATTTTAAACATTAATAGAATATTGTCTTCTGTTTTAAGTGGATCAGATGATTTAGAATTATTTTCCAATTTATCTAAAATAAATTTCGATATTATTAATATCCAGAAAATTGATATTCAAGAATATTGGAAGAGTTTACAAGAATGTTCACAATCTTCTGAACATTTCCAATTAACTTTATTGTCTTATAGATTTAAACTCTTTAATAAATTATTGCAAAAGCAACCAGATGCATTGGATGTTAATTCGATTTTTGAATTCTCTACTGTTATGTTAAAGAATTCACATGAGGTTGCTAAATCTGTTAAAGACTTTTATAAATTAAGAGAGGAAATCTACAGTGAATTCTACAAGACAATTTCTCTTTTGTCTACAAAGAGATTAATTAGTACAGAAATTAATGTGAAAAAAACATTAAAAATTCTCACTCCTAGCTTACTTCACTATGAAGGTAATTGTTCAATTGTTAAAACTTTATCGAATTTTATTTTATTGAACTTATCTAATGAGTTGATTGAAGATATTGTGCAACTTTTAGTTGATTTATGGGAAAATTTGAACTCATCACGCCTTCAACTTAACCAAAAATATCTTCAAATTCAATTGATTGAAACAATATTAAAACAATATGTTTTAAAATGTTCAGAAACCAGCGAATCATTGAAAGTAAATATTTCAAAATTCTGCTTGTCAGTAATTGATAATTCACCAGGACGTAGATGTTTATTACCAACTTTAACAAAATGCTTTTCAAGTTACCAGATTGAAGAAAATGCCTCTTTTGAAAAACTTACGTGGGTACCTGAAGTTTTAGTTAAAGCATTTGTATTATTTCAATTAAGAAATAATGTATTTAAACTTGAAAGTATAATAGGTGAATTATACGATTCTTCTCTTTCTAGTTCTGAAACCTCTAATATTTACAAGGAAGTGTATGGTGAAGAAGAAATTAGTGCAAAAATCAACTTGATGGCTATATTGAATTCTATTAAATCCCAGGAATTTGCATTAAATACTTTTGAATACATTATTGCCAATGAAAAGAAGTATAACTTTATTCAAGTTATCCGAAATACTGACGGTCTTGAAGAGTGGACGAGAATCCAAATTGGAACTATCATAGTGTCACTTCTTAGAATGATTGACAAATCTTCATTTAATAAATACTTGGATAGATTCATACTATTATTGGAAACTGAACCAAGTCCATTGGTAAGGGTTTATTGGGAATGGATTATAATATTGAATATGACTGAAAAATTAATGGACAAATTATTTAACTCATTAATAACAGAAGGCTCTACTTTAAAGCCATCAGTAATCACTTCATACGAAAGAGTATTATTTATCCTGATCCAACAATTACCTTTTAATGAAAAAACGATTAATCTCTCTAAACTATTAACAATAATTATCCCTGGAGCTACATCTAACAAGGCTACAACAAGGCATTTTTCTTTATCATTGGTATGCTCAATCTTTAATGAAATTACTACAAACAACTTGAATATCGATTCTGAACTTTTTAAGCTCGTCAATAATATTAACACTACAGCAATGGGATCTGAATCTTATGGACAATATAGAAGTGGTGATGCCTTATTATGGAATGCAACTAAAGATTTGACACTTGTTAGCATATCAGGAGGTATTTTATTCAGATTAAGTGATAGAGAAGATTTTGATTTTATTTCAAAGGAGGACTATACTAGGTTTTTATCAGATAACCAAAAGAAAAGTCTTAATATACCAATTGGCGAGAATATGAATGAATTATGGATTAAAGAACAGAAGAAGGTTAAAGTGAGAAATATCGCTACTGCAAATACAGCTTCGCCATTGCAAACAAAAAGTGGAGCTTGGACTGCAGTTTTGGATGTTGATGAGGGATCGCGTTCTAGTGAAGTAGTTCGTAGTGACTTGATTGTTGTTTCCTCTTTAGTGGATAAGCCTCCAAATTTGGGTGGTATTTGTAGACTTTGTGATGTATTGGGTGCTGGTTTACTTACTTTGCATGATATAAAAGCAAAAGAACATCCACAATTTAAGAATGTTGCTGTCACTGCTGATCACTGGATGCCAATGACAGAAGTTAAACCAGAAGAAATTAAAGATTTCTTACTTAACAAGAAGAAAGAAGGATATACTTTAATCGGTTTAGAACAAACTGACAAGTCTGTTGAATTAAACAATGACTTTAAATTTCCACAAAAATCTTTGATTTTGTTAGGTGCTGAAAAAGAAGGTATAAGAGGAGACTTACTTGCTGAATTAGATGTATGCGTTGAAATCAAGCAGGTAGGTGTGATTAGATCTATGAATATCCAAACTGCTACTGCTATTATTGTACATGCTTATTCTACCCAGCACTGTTAATTATAACTAGATAAATTAATATATATTAGATATTTAAGGTACTAAAATATTGTTCCATCTGTATCGTCTTCTTCGATAATGCTCTCTAAGCCCTTGATAATGAATCCACAGTACTTATTACACATGATTGTACTTTTAATAATCATTTCTTTATTTACGCCCTTAAAATTGGAATTATTGGAATCCAATGCTAAATTAATATTGTTTATTGGAGTGATGACTTTATCTTTTTGAAAAGCAACAATCAATCCATTCTCTAAAACTTGTTCTTCCTCTACTGATGGATCAAAGATTAAATTAGACCCCACAACACCTAAAACCAAAAATATAGGTGGATGAAATTCTTCATTAGTAAAATATTCTGATAATGGTTTGGCAGCATCCCAGTCATCGGAAAATGTAGGTTGCTCTTCTATTTCTTGATCATTTACTTCGCTTATTAAAAGCGGAAGTTTGGTAGTTTTCAATGCTAAATAAGTTGTTAACGATATTAAACTCAAAGGATATGAAGAATGACTAATAACAACACAATCAATGAATAGTTTAAATGTATATTTGGATGTTAATTTTAAGTTTTCAGATTGGAAGTTTTTCTGTAATAAATTGGTCATGTTATATTTCAAATTAGATACAAAATTTGAGTCATCCCTATGTCCTGCCACATCTATATCAATATCTATCAATTTCGATTCTTGTGATGTTAATACTACTTTAGATTTGACACTCACTATGCATTCACTTCCATCCATTAATCTAATTCTTGCAGATCCATTTGAACTAGGTAAGAATGATGTCTTCGCCTCTAAAGGTCTTAATTGATATTCCACCCTGGAATCAGGTCTCAATGGAGGTTTTTGTGTTAAAGAATCATAAAGATACTCTCTTTCAGCCGGTGATAATAACATATTACTTAGTCTATTCTATAGTAAACTTCTACTCTTAACTAACCTACAAAAATTTGGAAAAGCGATGCGACCAACGTTATGGTTATGTACAGGAACAAACAAATCTTAAAAAAATATCACGAAGCATCAACATTCATAAATAGGATAGTGACATAAGACACAATGAGTACATTGTTTGGCCAATCCAGCCTTCAAAGCAATGGTTCTGGAAACCATAAACACTTAAATACTAGGGAACAACCTGCTTGGTTTCAAAATTCAAAGAAGAGAACCATTCCAAATCACCTAGTTCCAAAGAAAAAAGTTGGATTCCAAATATCTACTTCCACATCATCTAAAGGGTCGAAGAAAGGCATATCATTACCTTCAGACTCAGATTCATCCTCAGCATCATTCAATTTATTATCTTTTGGTAGTAACCAACATAAGGCCGGCAGTCAAGCTAATATATTAGATAGAACAAATAGTATCGGATTATATGATACAACTTCTGGTGACATTGATGAAACTATAAACAATACTTTAAATGAGGAATTTTCCTTATATTCCAACAGTGAAGATGCCCCACCAGCGAGATCTCTTTATGACTTGAATGACGAAATTTTGGTTTCTGCTAATAAACCTACCCAACATGCAGACTCCTTTATCAATAAAAATCCGAAGGATTTTAACAATATTTTCAATCATAATGATAGTGGCTCTGAAGTTAAACCAGCAGAAAATCTTAATGCTATGAATCCATTATCTAATAAAGAATCTGCTATCTTAGTATTTGGGTATCCTGAAAATATGTCGACTCAAGTAATTCAACATTTCAACGAATTTGGGAATATTTTAGAAAGATTTGATATAAAACAACAAAAAAGGAATTATTCTAATTTATCAAATACTTCTAAATCTATTCCTATATTTAGCGGTAAAAGTTGGGTTAAAATTACATATGACAACCCATCATCTGCTGCTGATGCTTTACAAGAAAATGGTTCTGTTTTCAATGGCGCGTTATTAGGTGTTATTCCATATTCCAAAGATGCAATTGAAAAATTACTGAAAAGAAAGATAACTGATGAGGAGGATATCGGAGGAGGTGTTGAAATTTCATCTGTCCAAAGTAAATTAAATAAAGAAACTGAAGAATTATCGAACCAGAACACTTCATATACATCAAAAATTACAATTAGAGATGGATCTAAGTTTTTCTTAAAGCCACAAGAAGTTAATAATATAGGAAAGCCAGTAGATAAAAAAGAAGACGAGAAATTGGGCTTTATGGGTAATGTTTTTAAATATGTCTTCGGTTTTAATGAATTGTAATTAAAATTTTAACCTATAACAAATTTATAGATAATATATTATTAAATGTCCAAAACCTTGTAATTATCGCCATCTTGGTTTTGATTCAAAAGATTTATCAAAATATCTATCAGCATTGGTACTAGGTGATCTGTTTGGATTAGAAGATTTCATTGGGGGTGATTTATTCATTTCAGACCGTAAAAAAGCTGAAGGGCTGAAATTATTAGTTCGTAAAATTGGCGATCTTCTAAAATCCGTATTTCTTATTTCAGGTGATAGGTCTGGCCTACTTTGAAGATCTGACCCCTTTAAATTAGGACTTCTTTGAGGAGTTCTACCATATATTTCCGAATTTCTTCGACTTGGAGACTTATACGGTGATCTGACAGGGCTTGGGGTTCTTTGAAATGACTTTGTTGGACTAGGAGATCTACTTGAGTTTTTTGAAGGACTAGAAGATTTGGTAACATAAGGTGACCTGAATTGAATATTTTGTACACCTAAGCTTGGCATAGTGTTCAAAATTCTATCTCGACTCATTTGTTCAAAATTTCTTGAACTAACTGGCGTAGATATAGAATTTTCATCAAATTTTTCATTGAAAATATCCGATTGCTTTTTTAAAGAATTTAATTGCTTTTGCAATTGTTCATTTCTAAATTTCAACACTTCATTCTCCGACTTTACATTATAAAAATCATTGGTAGGGGTTCTTGAAGATTGCAAAATATCATAAAATCCAGAGTGATTAGAGAGTGTGGTATTAGTTTCAGGTAGAAATAAAGATTTTGAAGTATCAAAATGGTAATTTTTGATTTGATTTCCGTTGGCATCATGTGTAAGAAACAATTTCAGTTTAGTGAAAGAATATGGCTTTATATTAGTAAGGACTGTAGATCCATATGGTCCTTTTGTTGAATCAATAGATACATCTTTTTTTAGTATATTAGTTTTAGGCCCAACAAATTTATTATTAAATTCCGAAAACATTTCCTTATAAAGTATCTGTTTATCATTGACCAATGTGAAAAACTTATGAATTAATGTATATATCCCAAAAGATATTAAAGTAACAATAGATAAAGTTTTCAATAAAAAAAAATTAACAGAATAGAATTGCAATACCATTAAATTAAGTGGATTGAATGCAATCTCTAAGTAGAGTAAGAACTTTGATGGGTTCCATACAATCAACTGATATATTTCTTTATCAGCTAAGTCAATCTTAACTTCATCTGTTTCAATATTCTCATCAAATAAACCACCAAATTCTAAGAATTTCTTTATTTTTTCATAGAGACTTAATTGATTTAATTTCAATCTTCTAACAGATGGAGTATTTGGTTTATCAGCACGGTATAGCAAATTATAACTTCTGGAAGATGTAAAAATAATATAGCACAGTAATATTGATGAAATAAATAAAGCAATATTAATCCATTTGAGTACATGGACAAATGTATAATTATAGCTATTTACCGTGATGTTTTTCTCAAGCAACCTTGCTTTTAGTCTTTCATAATTATTATAATTTGTTTGGAAAAGAACATTTTCAGATTTTGAATGAACAATATCATAATAGTTTAGCACTTTAGCAATAACTAGGTAAAATATTAAGAGTGATATACCTAATGTAAGTGCTATTGTTTCTGCATAGTCATCCCACTCTATTGATAGTCTAAATTCGTTAATATAGATTATAAAATCAAACGGATAGGATTTAATTTTGGAAAGCAATGGTTGCTTCCGTATAAACTTCTCACGCATAACCAATGGTAATAATTATCTCTCTCAAGTGTATAATATTTATATTGCCAGCCTTAATGTAGATAAGATCGTTTTGAGAATTGTTTGCACAACGCGCTCTTAAAAATCCTTAGTAAACAAATACAGAAATTTCCCAGACCACAAAACGACATAGCTCTTAGACTTGTATAGTGTAACTAATATGGATGATACTATAGATCTAATGAGAAGTAGGAACAGTGAATTGAAAACTAACCTCAGAAATTTAGTGAATAGTTCAAGAGATGACAATACGGAAATGAACTTAATAAAGCTGTTTATAAATGAAGATAAAGAAAATTATCCCAATTCAAAGATGAAATATTTTAACAATTTGAAAGAACAAGTAAATGATATAAAGAATACAGAATATGATCTACCATCAAGAGCAAACAGGACATATTCAATACGACCAAAAGAGGCATATACACAAGAACCAGAAATCCTTTTACATCAACAAGGCTATCCAAGTTATAAGCAAGATACCAATGAGATTCGAAATCAGGTTGAATCTGAGGTAAAAGGGACCCCAATAAGGAGAAAGTTTAAGCATTCGGAATGCAAGGACATAGAAGAAGATATTAGTGATCCATTATCTGATATTGCCGCCCCATCACCAAAAAGTAATTTATTATTAAAAAAAGTTTTGCACCAAAATGAAATAATAGAAGAATTAAGACATCAATTGAATGAAACTAGAAATAAAAACTCGAAATTAATGGACAAAAACCACGAACTTAGTACGTTAAATGTTAGTATTACTGAATCAAAGCAAAACCAAATAGAGCAATTAAACCAAGAATTAAACAAAATAAAATTGAACTATATTGAACATACTACTGTTGATAGTCTTCAAAATAAAATTAAAAAATACGAAAGTGAAGTTAATCATTTAAAATCTAAAGTGGATAATCAACAGAATGAAATAGAAACATTGAATAATGCCTTAAGAGATATAACAATAAAATTGCTCGTTTATAAGAATAAGCTTAATTCTAATGAAAACATAAACTATGACTTGCGGGAATCATATAACAACTTAAAGTTCTTAGTAAATAAAGATCTTGTGCAGTACGGCAACCAATTTGAAATTTTAAAAAATCTAGTTGAAGGCCGTCTTCAAGAAAGCGACGTGCCTTATAATTTGGAACAGGATAATACTACTGATATATTAATAAATGATGGGATTACTAACCAATTAATCAGTCTGGATCACAGTAGAAGAAAAGGCGGCCTAAATATAAACAAACTTGTCGCAAGGCGGGAAAACGAGCATCTGCCAAAAAAATTGAAGTCATACATTCTAGCTACATTATTCATCATTAGAACCCAGCAAAAATTATGCATCAAAAAAAAAAACAACTCAAAGATACATAACCTAACAGACAATATATAAATATTATAGTATCATTTAATAATATAAGAATAAGCATGTTTTTTTTGACTGGCCATTTCTATTATTAGTTTGGTATTTAAGCATATATTCCGTACGCAATCAGTATCCACTCTTGTGATACAAAAATATCAGTTGCAAAATACCAGATGCAAAAGCTAATATTGTCAACTGCGCCCTTAGTTTGTTAGATTAACTACTACATTTAGCGAGGTGTCCTAAAAATAGTTATATCAGACATACCTAGTTGTCAGCTATTTCTCTAAATTAATAGATATTCACTTTGGCTGGCATGGTATGAACTGTGTAATTTATCATGATCTTATTACTATTCTACTAAGTAAATATATAAATATATAGTATCAACACCATCGATGGATAACACATTCAAAAACCAAAAGTTTCAATCACACTGAAAATTTACCACATTCCTACCTGTGTTTCGAACCATAATATATCGCATTCTTTGAATATTGTCGTTCGATTTATGTACAGGATAACTTATTTTTAGAGACATTCTAGAATTCGCCATGACGTAATAAAAGGGCCCCAGATTCACACCACATAAATAGTATTTAAGATGACCAACAGGTATTATAAAATTAGTAATATATAAACTAACAAATTGACATTTTAAGGCATATAAACCAAAATAAAGATTTCAAGATTGATTTTAAAATTATGGCTACAAAAACCGCTAACTTTTGTTTGCCACAAGATGTCAATCGAATAAGGAGCTTTGAAAGTTTGTCGGAATTTGATATAATTATAGATGTTCGGGCCTATAACAAATATATAATTTCGCATTTAAAGAACTCTATTAATATATGTTTGCCTTCAACATTATTAAAGAGAAAGAATTTTGATTTGCTTAAAATGTTGAATTGTGTTGACAGCACACCAACCATACGGCAAATAGTGACTAGTGTAACACAATCAACTCAAGAGAAATTATCAGTGCTCATATATGATACTAATTCAACAGATGAAAATATAGGATTTAATTTGTATTACACAATTGAAAAATTTAACAAATATTCGAATACTTTTAAAATACATTATTTAGTGGGAGGGTTTGAGTCGTACATCGGAAATATGGATATAATCGAATATACGTCGGGTACACCACCAATATCGCCGATAAGGGATCACAATAATTTTTCATGTTTCCAGCTTCCAAGCTCTACTCCTACACAAGAAAAATTTGTTTCATCAATAAAAAAGAATGCACTACCAAAATTAGATATAAATTCAATTCTAAAATCGAGTCCAAAAGAGACTAATGATATTTTTACTGATTATGATTACAAAATAATACTACCAAAAGATTTCAATGAATATAGTGATAAGATACCTCCATGGTTACAAATTTTAAATAAAAATAATGATGTGATTATTAATGAGTTATATCATAATTTCTGCAAAATTGAGAAAAGAGAGCATATGAGACTTAAAACTGTTATAACTCAAGACTCAAAATGTCATTCTCCATCTATATGTACCCCTAGAGGACTATGTCCAAGTTGTGATGAAATCAAATACGTAATGCCAAGAGGGGTTGAATATGGGTTTAAAAATAGATATCACAACATTTGGCCTTATGAACACTCTAGGGTTAAATTAATAGATGCCCCAGATGATTATTTCAACGCCAATTATATTTACAACTATATAGCCACACAAGATCCTTTACAAGATACACAAGAAGATTTCTGGAATATAATAAGAGCAAATAATATTTGTGTAATTGTTTGTTTAAACGATAACTTTGGACAGAATTATTATGACGGTGGAAATTTTGGTACTATTGAAGTGAAAATTGACTCCATTGAGGAAAAAAATGGGTATACAGTTCGTAAGATCCGCTTAATAAAAGAAAGCTTATCAGAACATATTGTATATCATCTTAAATATAAGGAATGGCCTGATTTTGGAGTCCCAAAGAACTTTGATTCATTAATGGAATTGATAAGCTACAAACATAAATTAATTGAGGATAATAATTTGAATGACAATATTTTGGTTCATTGTTCTGCAGGTTGTGGAAGAACAGGTGTATTTATTACAGTAGATTACTTAATTTCGGAAATTTTTAAAGATGATCAGGAATTCTGGCAAGAAAGTGATCCAATTTACAAATTAATTAATTACCAAAGAACTCAAAGAATCTCTATGGTGCAAAATTTTGATCAATTTATAGTATGCTATGAATTAATAGCACATTTTTTAACCCAATATTTTAAAAAGGAAGACAATCGGATAAAATTAGGCATAGATAATAAATAGGAACTACTTAATAAATAGAATAATATGATATTACATGACAAGATTATAAAACTAAATTAACGCGATTACCCAATCAGGAAATTTTGGTTAAGGATATTATCCTAAGCGCTATTATATTTAATTAATAAATTAATAGTAATATACTTTTAAATATGATAATAATCTGGAAATAAGATATCCAAATAATTTTTATTAGATAATATGATGGTTTAAATAAACCTAATTTATATAAATTAGAGAACTAAAGGTCAAAAGAGTATATAATCCTGCATATTAAAATTGTAGTTAAGCGACTAAAGCAACTAAGCGATTAAGCGATTAAGCGATCTATGGCGCTTAGGCAATTAGCTATTATTTATTGAAGTTTTCTATGTATAATTTTACCAAGAATTGCATTATTTTATAATATTATAGTATTAATGTAATAATTTAAATTTAAATTATTGTAATTGACCATAGATTTAAAAAGATACACTATATATGATCTATACAGACTATATTGTTGATAATCAACCAGAATTTTGATTTGAAATGATAATAATAGAACCAAGCAATACTAAATAAAGTGAAATTATACTCTTATAAATTACTTGTTCATGGCACATTTA
The DNA here is from genome assembly GCA_030556805.1 of Schwanniomyces vanrijiae var. vanrijiae. Classification (NCBI taxonomy): domain Eukaryota; kingdom Fungi; phylum Ascomycota; class Pichiomycetes; order Serinales; family Debaryomycetaceae; genus Schwanniomyces; species Schwanniomyces vanrijiae. The sequence goes on along the minus strand of JAKTUS010000011.1, from coordinate 213,735 downwards.
ATATATCTCTATTAACACATTTTCTGATTTTGTACCACTTAACACATTCTATTTGAATTATATCAAAGGTTAATTATAGGTGGTCTGAATGAATAAGAAAAAAGATCAAGTATCATATATTTTGAACCTTTTAGGAAAGAAAAGGGCATCAATATTTAGTGAAGAAATTCTTAATTCACCAGATTGGGAATTTGAAAGTCAAGAAGAATTATTATCTACAAATATGGATACTATACAGCGTATGCTAAAGTCTGTTCCAATTGCAGATGACTTATGTGAATCTAAAACTAAGGAAGCACAATATGAGGTAGAAAATGTAATAAGTGAAATTTATAAAAAAATTTTGGATGGTGAAGAAAAACCTAGCGAATTTAGAACAAAAGACCACTTGAAGTACATAAAAAGAAGTTTAGAAGTTCCGTTACCTCATTATTTTAAAGCTCTAGATGCAAGTGGTGGATGGTTAATCTATTGGTTACTTAACTCTTATGTTCTTATATCTGATAATGAAATTAAACAGGAAATTAAACAATTGGTAAGCAAGAAAATAAGAGGAAATATAGTAAATGAAGGTTTGGGAGGGATTGGTGGAGGCCCAAACCAGATAGGCCACGTAGCATCAACTTATGCATCAGTATTATCACTAATTATCATTGAAGATTTCGAAACCCTTCTGATATTAAAAAAAAACTTATATAGCTGGTTCTTGTATCTAAAACAACAAAATGGGGCATTTTTAATGCACGAAAATGGAGAATATGATACTAGATCAACATATTGTGTTTTAGTTGTGAGTTCCTTATTAAATATACTCACTGATGAATTGACGACAAATACACTTCATTGGATCAACCTGTGTCAATCATTTGAAGGTGGGTTTTCAGGTGTACCAGGGGCAGAGTCCCATGGAGGATATACATTTTGTGCCTTTGCTAGTTACTTTTTGCTACTCGGTAACACTGGAGATATTCTAACGGAATTAGAAAAAAACATAGATGTAAGTAATTTAATAAGATGGGTCGCTATGAGACAGCATCTTAAAGAAGGAAGTCTCAGTGGAAGAAGTAATAAATTAGTTGACGCTTGTTACAGTTTTTGGGTTGGTGCTATTTTTCCATTATTAGAATGTGTGGTTAAATTTGATTCTCTTTTTGACAGGGATGCATTAAAGGTGTATATTATGAACTGTGCTCAAAACAACACTTTTGGTGGGTTCAAAGATAAACCAGGTAAGCCTGTAGATTTTTATCATACAAACTATTCCTTATGTGGTCTCAGTGTTTGTGAATATAAAATTTACCTCTCTTCTGGTTATTTCTCCAAAATTGATTCTCTTGCATACTCCTTCGAAAGCAAAGAACGCAATAATGAGACTTTTACTAAACCTGTCAATCCAGTATTTGGTATAACTTTACAAGCAGCAAAAAATGCTCGTAAATATTTTTCGTAAAATTAATATACATTTTTGCATTGGGTTCATAATAGTTTCTATTTATGTGAATATATATAGTATATAACAAAAATTTAAAAATAAGATAGTTACATTTTATGTAACAAAAAAATGCGATTTCTGTGGATCGAACACAGGACCTTCAGATTAACTGGACTGAAGTTTTCTTCAGTCTGACGCTCTCCCAACTGAGCTAAAACCGCAAAGAGAACCCACGGCGGGAGTCGAACCCGCAATCTTTTGATTAGAAGTCAAACGCGTTAACCATTACGCTACGCAGGCATTACTGCTGAGTTAAATTCTTTAGAAATAAATATACAGCTTATATATAATTACTTTGATTCTCATTTTATGTTATCTTTAATTATACTTATTGTATATTATATTATTTTAATAATTGGGGCTCTATAATAAATATGCCTGATAATAATAACACAAATAATAATTGGTTTCGAAGATTCTTGGTTGGAGACTCATACAATGTGCTTGGTACGTCAGAAACATCACCTATAGTTAATATGCCAGGAGGATATGTTAATGAAGAAGTTAACACTCAACGAAGGAATGTAATAAATTCACAAACTCTTAGTCATTTATCAAAAAGAATCTATCGATGGGTAAATATTATTATAATAATACCTGTCATCAAAATAATGGTATTATTGTTTAGAGCACTTGCAGGAATATTAAACATTATTTACTTCAAGGATACACATCCAGGATCTAGTTTATCAGGTAACAACCATACAAATGATCCAATAGATAGAGCGGCAAAATTTCTACGTGATATGGAGGATAACCTTAAACCAGAACAATTGCAACATGAAAACAATTTACCTCCATTCTACCAGGGTAGTTATACCCAGGCATTGTACATGGCAACTCATAGGGCAAAATTCTTATTTATTTATTTAACAAACCCTCAAAACGATAAATCTAATCAATTATTTCAATATGTTATTACAAATCCGAAATTTATTTCTCTTTTTTCAGAGAATTCTAATGTGATTATATGGGGCGGAGATCTGGCAGGCCTGGAGGCATACCAACTTGCCAATAGTTTAAGAGTAACTAAGTTTCCTTTCTTAGGATTACTTTGTCTTACTAGATCAACTACAATGTCACCAAATGGTCCTGTAAAGACTGCTTCAAAAATATCATTGGTACTGAAATTGCAAGGTGGAATCCGTGAAAATATTGATGTAAATGAATTAATTACCACAAAATTTCAATTGACAATGGATAAGTATAAGGCCGAATTAAGTTTAATAAGAAATGAATTAAGAGATAAGTTTATCAGTCAGGCACTTTTGAGACAACAAGATATAAATTACCAAAATTCCTTGGCAATCGATTCAATAAAGAAACAAAAAAAGTTGTATGAACAAAAGAAAAAAGACTATTTATCCCAACAAGCATTATATTTCAGAAAATTATTGCAAGAAGATACTACGGGGAGAGCAAGAATTGCGATTAAACATTCCACCGGTGAAAGACAGACATTCTTTTTCCCACCTACCAACAAAATAGAAAGTATTTTTACATATGTGGAATTATATAAGGGTGGATACCTTGAAGAAAATGCTGTTGATAATATCACAACTAATTTTCCTGAATCTTATTTCAAAGATTTTAAACTATCATATAACTTTAAACTATCATCACCTTTACCACCAAGAATCTCACTCAATGATCACCTAGATAAATTGATACAAGATGTTGATTGTGTTTACCCTAATGGCCTTCTTGTTGTAGAAGATTTGTAATTCAAAAAATTATCTATATTATGAAAATAAGTACATATTTGTAAACTAATATACACATTTGCTAACAATTTTACTTGGAAATTTTAGCTTTCTTAGCTTTCTTTTTATCTTTTTTCTTCAATCCAACAAACCCAGTTTTGATAACTTGTACGTATTCAGTCCAGAATTGATCCAAATTATTACTTTCGACAACTGTAGAAATTTTATGTTTTTTCTTTTCTTTACTATCTCCGTTCATAGCCACTCTTATTAAAACAGGATATTTTGTACTATTTTCAGTGAATCTTTCAGTTTCTATCACATTACTTGAAAGATCGTTAATGCCAGTTTCGTTGTCTTCCACTGGGGTATGACTTAATCTTTTTTGAGTTAAATATACTGAAGAATTACCCTTATTTTCTTCTAATATACTTCCAAACTTGGTCAAAAACTCGTTATTGCTTAATCTTCCCATTTTTATCTTACCACTATTCTCGTATTCAATGCAATTTCAACGTTTAGTTTCCACTTTGATAGTGAAAAAAAATGAGTTTGGTAAACGAGTAACAAAATCGGGTAAGTCCTGTCTGTAGTCCACAATTCGTACGATAGGAAATGAGATACTGATAGTGAATTTTTTGGGAAAAGAGGACCTATTCTGATCCCTAGTAGACTAGAAATTATAGATATATAGATATGGTACATAATACTAGTGAATCACATCTTACTCCAAGATTAGCTACTTTAGTTCTATCTTTTTTAGTTGCATTAGTTTCTGGTACTTCTTATCTCTATGGTGTTTACTCTCCGCAACTTATTTCTAGAGTTGGGTTGAGAACAAGTGATTCTGCTACAATTTCATTGGCAACAACTTTAGGAAGTGGTATTGGTGGGCTTCCTGCTGGATTTATCATTGATCATGAGGGTCCTAGGATCTCTATTTTAGTGGGAGCTATTTGTATATTTTTTGGGTACTATGGTTTATATCGATGCTACCAAGACATTATTGCAAATTTAGGATTCATAAGTATTGCTATGGTTTTCATTGGGTTTGGATCTGCTATTTCTTTCTATTCCACATTGAAAACAGTACAGTCAAACTTCCCATCCCATAGAGGAGCTGCTGGGGCTGTTCCTGTCAGTGCGTATGGCTTATCTGCTACCATATTTTCAATTATAGCAGCTGCGGTATATGCTCAGAACACTGGAGGACTTTTGAAATTTTTAGCCATATCATGTGGATCAGTAATGTTTATTAGTTGTTTTTTCATAAAATTGTATGTTGATGTTGAAATTGGAACCCATCTTGAAGAAAGCGACGAAGAGAGTGCAATAATACCCAGCAATTTGCTTAATGAGAGTTCAGCATTAATAAACTCACTATCTAAAAATCCAACTAAAATAACTAGAACTCTATCTAGAGATAGATTAGATTCTTTAAGAGGCTCTATGTCATTTTGGGGTACTGGAAGTAGAACTCCCAGATCTTCTACTAGTTCTGTGATATCTGTACCTTATATTATTCAGAAATTGCGTCTACAGAATACAGAAGCTTCCTCCCAAAGTAGTCCGTTTCTTTCAAGAAATAACTCAGATACCAATGTTGATAATTCAGTAACAAACTTGAAAAAGATACAGATTGCTAATGAATTAAGTATGAATCAGAATAATAAGAAAAAGCCTATAGAAGTTATGAAAAATTTACTTTCAACTAGAATATTTTTACTTCATTTCCTTTTACTATCTTTTGCGAGTGGAATTGGACAAATGTATATCTATTCTGTTGGTTTTATCGTCAAATCTCAATATGAATATAAGAATGTTGATGATAATATAATTATTTTTTCAGATATTGGTTTACAACCATCTGCAGCCGCATTACAAGCATTGCAGGTTTCAGTTATTTCACTTGCATCATTTTCGGGCAGGTTGTTTTCTGGGTTTTTATCGGATTTCATTTACAAAAAATATCATATTCAGAGATTATGGATTATTTTGTTTACAATTGTTACATTAGGCTTAGGTCAATTTTTAGCAATTATTAATGTTAATAATTCTACCTTAGTAACTTTCACTTCAGGTATAATTGGAGGAAGTTATGGTTTGTTATTTGGCGTTTACCCTGCAGTTATAGCAGACCAATTTGGATCGTCAACTTTTTCTACAACTTGGGGTTTAATTTGTACAGGCCCAGTAATTATATTGTTCATTCTTAACAAATATTTTGGTATCATTTACGATAGTCATACTAATAAAGACGGTGTGTGTAACTTAGGTAATGTATGCTACAAGGACGCTTTTCATTTAAGTTTTGGGCTTTGTTATTTCCTTTTTGCCCTCAACCTTATTATAATTTATTTACAACGCAAGAAGTGACAAATCATATATAATTTAAATTTATGTACAATAATCATTAAATTAGTATTTACAGTTCAACCGATAATTAATCAACTGTATTCATATTTTCAATATCAATCGAAGTTACAAGGTCTCTTTGGTGTTCAATTTCAGTCAATAATTTATGAAAATAGCCATAACTTATATCCGCATCTTTAATATCCTTTTCTAATTCAGCCTTTTCCGAAGATCTCTTATCAATAGTAGTTTGATAATTATTCATCACTTGTCTGATTGGATAATTTAAAACATGACGACATTCCTTGGATATTCTACTAGCATTAATGTGAGCGTAATCTAACTCTTCTATCTTATTCTTAATTTTTCTAGCTTGCTTTCTTGGGAAGGCATTTGGGATGTCATTGATCAAATAATAAACAGTGAAGCCTGCAACACCCACTAAAATAGGAAGAGCTGCCTTTTTCAAAAGTGAAGGATGTAATAAAGAGGATAACGAATATAACTTACGAATCAAAGCACCTGTAGTTATCATTTTACCAGAAGAGTAAAGGGTTTGTATAGTTAATTGTTGTGGTAATGTATTTTTTAAGGATATAATATTGGTAGAAAAATTCGTCAATACGGATAATGGATTGAAATACGAAATTTGCTGCTTTGTATTTGAAAGATATTCATTAGGAATACCAAGCCACATCAAACAAGAATCAAAAGATGGATCGAAAAAATCTTCAATCTCAATTGGAATTTGAATATTCTTAATTAAGTCTTTCTTTCTTGAGAACATTAAATTAGAGTTAAAGACCAGATCGTTTAAGAAATCTTCACCCAAAGAATCTTGTCCTATTTTAATAACATTTTGAACGTTTTCAATAGTAACAGATTTGGCATTTTCTTCACAATTTTCTACACATGAGGAAATAGTTCTTAACATGACTTTTTGGGTTTCATAGGCGTATTCATATAGATGCTGTAAACCAAGGTATTTTACTATTGGCTTATCACCAAAGTCACGCAAGGTGTTTATAATCTCATTCTTTGAAAAATCATAAATCTTTGTACAAGTGTCCTCCATCAATTTATTTAAAGTATCATTAACCTTAACACTTTGAGATATTAATACATCAAATTTTGGATTAACAGTATTATTTAATTCAGTAATTTTTTGTTCCTTTTCCTTCAAATAAATTTTTTCGTTGATTGTTGATAAGGTTATTAAATCGTTTAGTATATTCTTTAAATAATTCTTTGCTGGCAATAGTTTAGAAATTGCTCTCTTTTCTAAAATAAAATTTCTTAATGAAGCTTCTAGGTGGTCAAAATTAGGGTTATCACGTCTATCACTATTTTCACCATCATCATCACCATTATCGTCTGGACCTGATCCAGGACCTGATCCATCTAAAACTTCAGATGAACTAACAAAGTGAATGAAATCTTTAGCACTTTTATAAGTATCAGGTGACAAGCTTTTTACTTGATCTAAAATTTTTGAAATACATTTTTCTTTATCTCTAATATTATCAAATCTATTCACAACAATGAAAACATATCTTTTTTCTGCAGCTGCAGCTGCAATAAATTCCTTTGCTGATAAAGTAAAATGGTTTTCAGAATTTACAACAAAAACTACCAAATCAATTTCTTCTTGTCTAGAGAAGACCTGAGTAGTTTGGTACAGATCCATATTCAACCCTGGTGCATCAATTAACTTGATATCAATAACACCATTACGAAGTAGACTTTCTTCAATGCTACGGTTATCAAGAACATAAACATTCAAGAGAGAATATTTGTCACATTCGTAGACTAAATCTTCTAAATCTTGCAATTTATAAACTTCATAAGATGATTCATCTCTAATATGATACTCTTTACCTATTGGAACTGCATGTACTTCTTCTATCCCACTGTTAATTTTTGCATCTATAACTTCACAAAATACAGCAGTACATGGTTGTTGATCTTCAGGCAAGACTTTTTTTCTTAACAATGCGTTACAAAATGTCGATTTACCAGCATTTAAATCACCAGTAACAAAGACTTTTGATGAAGTATCATCAACTCTATCCTTTAAATTGAATAAGTATTTAATTTGTTGATTAATTTTTTGATCCAACAATGTCGCAATGGCTTTCTTATCAAGGGCAGAAGTAATATTATCTGCGCTTTTAGTGTTTCCCATATTAAGACTAATCTTTAAAATCTTAAATTCTGGCAAGGTTTCCTCTTCATCTTCAATCTTTGCTTTACTTAAAGATTTTACACTTTCTGAATTTTTGACAAGAGCGATATGTGCCTTTGCAGAATTTAAGAGTAACAGATTATCATCTTCAATTTCGGTAGGATAAAACATAGGTCTTATCTTATTTTCTGTTGCAAATCTAGTTAAGATATCAACTGTTTGATTTATAGATCTATCTAACGCAATCTTATTTTCATTGTACTGAAGTTGTTGGATAGATGATCTTACACTCTGTTTCATTCCATGACTAATATTACCCTTAGAAGAACTACCAGATGATCCATCTACTAACGTATTAGAATCCGTAGAGAATGTACCTTCTTCTGGGATGTACATCACACTAGTGGGCTCCACTGCACCAAAATCACTTTGTACAATAGTTGACTTATCCTCATCATCACTATCATCTGCAATACCGCCTTTAAGGTTAAAAAATTTATCTTTATCCATTTATGTATGTTAAGCTGTTTTGCATATATATTAATATAGTGCCACCATCACAATCAATATTTATTTTAAACAATTAGGCAGGTCACATGATAGATTTACACAAAATAAGGGATTACAAAAATATAATTAACATTGATTAACTAACATTGGAGAGTTAAGCTAAATACAAAGTAACTAGTTATGATACTATTACTAGCGACAGATATTTAATATCTCTTTTGAAATCACCTGTTGGCATATTTTATAATTTAATTCTGATTGATATGTAATGTGATTAATTTATTAACTGAATTATGTTTTAATTTGTATTCTGACTAATTTAATTCTTTGGAATTTTGTCCAATTGTATCTTACCGCTTTCTACCCAGAATGGATCAATAAGCTTTTCCTTTTCTTCATACATAACTTTGTATGATGTTTTAATAGTACCGTCGCTAACACCAGTTTTGTCAGCAATTTTCGACGGTTGAAGGTCTGCACCAAAAACCAAAGCAGCCATATAGATAACGGTGGCAGCAATTGTTATTGGTGAACGACCAGATAAGACACCAACTTCTTTACAACGTCTTGCAATATATTCTGCGGCATTGGCTACTTGAGAACTCAATCCCAAATGAGAACAAAATCTTCTGATTAAATCTTCTGCAGTAGTTTGAGATGCCTTGATATCATCCTCAACAAATACACCATTAGGATTGGAGGCATTCTTTTCCTGAATAATCTTATTCATGATCTTGAACACCTTCCCAATTTCCTTTCTTGGAACATTTGTTAACGCCCATATTTCTTTGAAAGAACGAGCAACTTTAGCCTTACGACATCCAATGAATATGGCAGCCGCCATTATTGATTCTTGTGATTTACCTTTCAATGGACGTTCTTCGTATACAAGCTTGTATACTTCCTTAGCACCATCTTGTACAATCTTTGGTAACTGGTAACCATCACACATTTGGGAGATCTTGGCATATGCAGCAGCTAAAGCATTATCCTTTTTATCAACTAAGGATTTCGATTGTGCTCTATTCAATTCTCTTCCCACCCTTGTATTATCAGGAACATAAGAAATCATGGTAGATAAATCCTCAGTATCAAGTAAGGGATTACCAGCATCACCCACACGGCTAGGATCATCTCCATTTTGATCATCATTACTAAAGGTTCTCCATTCGGATCTAGTATCTACAACTCTATCACTGAGAACTAATCCACAACTTCCACAGACAATATCTCCTTCACTGAATCTTTCGACTAAATCCGGGGGAAATATTTTGCATTCTGGACAAGTCAAAGTAATATTTAAATTAGGCCCTGTGAACACTTCATCTGTGGAGCCAGTATTACCAGAAGGTGACATACTCAATTCAATAATTATATCGCTCTTATGACTTAATTAGTAACCAATAATAAAACTCCAATCTAATGTCTTTTTTATAATATGCACAGGTAAAAGACAATATATAATAGATTGTATGATTGAAAGGGTATATGGGATAGAATATGGACAAAAAGATGTGATTACAATTGATTATACTCATGGCTGACATTAAAATTTTTAATATACTCAATTCTGAAAGTCGTGCGTAACACCAAATTATTATGGGGGATGAATATCTAACCTGCTTATAAATTATTAATACAAAGTGGCATAGTGATCTGAATGTGGCATTATCATTATTTAGTATCTCTTTGTGTTGTATAAAATACTAGATTCTAGTTTTTTTCCCATTTCTGGTATTTCAATAATACTTTCTCTGCCATTAATGTCTATTTGTCACCATCACTTACCACAGGATAAATATTAATATATTATACTATTATAATAAGATTGAGATCTTATTATAATCACAATATAATCAATCAAATATCCATTGTGGCATTGAAATCAATGTAGGTGAGAGTTGTTAAAACAGACTGGTAACCATCTGTTCAGAGGATATTTATCGCGAGAAAAACGGTAATTAATTTTAGTTTCTTTAACTATCTTCTTTTTAACAATGAATTCTAATCCAATTGAAGATATCAAAGGGTATAATTTTGATCATATATATAATGAAGCTATAGGTATTGTAGATAGCATAGAAAACACTTGGCAAAAGGGTAAGAAATTTAATTATAAACTAAACAAAGATTGCAAAATAGGCGTACAAACATACCTGAAAGGTAGCTTAAATAATGATTATTGGTGTGCAAGAGTGTCTAATTTTGAAAATATAAATAATTCTGAAAAGAAGGTATATTATTCAAAATTGGACAAGTATATTCTTGGGTCAATGCAAGGTATTGAAAATACACATACACACTTTGAAAAGGAATACATTCACGAATTGTCAGACTTCAGATTATTCCCTAAAAATATACACCAGGAAGAATCAGATAATAATCTTGAGTATAATTCATATATTGCAGAACTTACTTATACCTTCCAGTTTCCTTTAAAGACAAGAAAATTCTATGAAATAATTTTCATATTTAAGAAAAAAGACTATAATGAAGGGTATGTTGTATCTCAATGTATATCGCCATCAAATTTTGAAAATGTTAATACTTCTAATTCTGTTACTGGGAGGTACACATCAATTGAAAAAATTGAATATGACAGTGATAAACTGAATCTTAAATGGACTATGTGCACCTGTTCATCTCCTGGTGGCCTAATACCAGAATGGCTAACAAAGCTAAGTTTAAACAAAGCAATAGCAAAGGATGTTCCTAGCTTTCTAAATTGGGTTGATAAGAAAACATAAAAATGTGTCCAATATAATATAATACAGACTAGGTAACAAGAAAATCTTAAATAAAGTGATAAAAGTGTACTATATTTGAGATGAAACAATCTTGATTGTGAATAATTTTATAATAAAATAAGGTTTATAAAATTATATATGAATATAACCAACGGAATAAAAAAAATTTTCGTAATATTTTAACAACTATTAAAATAATATATACTTGAAGAAATTAATTATCAGTATTATATTAATTTAATCATAATAAAAAACCAATACATACTATTTTTGGTGTTTCCTCTCTGTGACTTCTAACTTGTCATAGATAAGATAAAGTTTATATACAATACCAATAGATCAATCGCACATTGCCGATATATAAGAGATACAGGTTTCCTTGGTGAAATATTATTCCAATATTCTATATAAAATGCCGTTAAAGACATTTCTGGTATCAGAACTTAAATTTATTGAAGCAGAAGAATTAACTCCTGAAGCCTTTCGTCCATATGGTGGTATTTTGAGTGCTGATCATCAAATCAAAAATTCCAAATACTCTGAAGCCAATTATGGGACGGCCAAAAAACTTCATAAAGTATCACCAATTGTGAATAATTTTAATAAATGTAAGAGTGGAAATAAAGCTACAGCAAACTGGAATATATTCAGATGTTCTGTTCCAAAGCATATTATAAAAAAATCTGGAGAAAAAAATATATACACTTGTAATGTGTTAGAAAGACATCCTTATAGTACTCAAACTTTTATACCTATGGGACAACATTTAAATAAGGCTTCATATATTGTAATAGTAGCAAAAACAGATGAAAGATCACCTGAAAAATTACCAGATCCATCACAAGTGAAAGCATTTATATGCAAGGGCAACCAAGCCGTTACCTATGGAGCAGGAACATGGCATGCACCAATGGTTGTAATTGATGAAACAGTTCAACATATTGATTTTGCTGTGTTAATCCATGAAAATGGTGTAGCTAATGAAGATTGTCAAGAATGCTATTTTAAACCGGGTTATAATATTACATATAAAAACAATTTAGATGCAAAATTATAGACATTTATAAGAAATCCATTATTTCTTCGACTGCTTTATTTACAAAATCTTGTTTCTTTTTACCTTGTAGATTATTAGCATGTTCCTTAACATTATGAATTTTCATTAATACCAGTTCAAGATCAACATTATCAGAACCACCATTTTGGTTAGGGACAAGTTCTTCCGTCATTTCTTGTGCTTTATTTAGTTTGTTTTTCTTATAATTTTCATTCACATCATTCATATTCATATTTCTCCATTCATGTGTTTCCAATATTTCTTTTAATCTATCTTTTCCTACTCTTTCCATATACTCATTTCTACCAGCATTTTTCATATTCAAAAACTCAAATCCATGGTCTAATGCCAAATCTTCAACATCTTCAAAATTCTCATTTGTCTCAGTGACCCCAGCTATGACTAAAAATCCCCCCCATTGTTCCTCTTCAATATTAAGACTTTCCTTAAGTTTGAATAAATATTCAAAACTTTTTTCAATATAGTCTAAATCCATATCATCTAGGTTTACTGTGAAAATTATCCCATCCAACACCTCCCTTAATTCACCATATTCTTCAGATACAAATTCTTTCAACCAGTCTTTTAATCCCTGAAGCCTAATTTCTTTATCCATAACTTCTTGTCTCTTTTCAGGATATTCATCAATAAGTATATTCAAGTTAGTAGAATAATACTTATTACTAATAGAAGTTTTAATAATAATTCCACTATGAGATTTTTCATCTAATTCTAATTCACTACTAGGTGAAATTGCATTTGCCACTCTTAGTTTACCAGTATTAGGCAGTCCTAATACCAATATATAATTGGGAATCATGTTTTATTTGGAAATATTGGTAAAGTTCTTCTGGTGATATAATATACAGTCTAATATAACATACCGGGAAAAATCAAATTGGTCTTAATGTGGATCTATTGAAATATCTTTATCAGTAACTACGAAAATGACATCAGTGTCTAATGGTTTTAGTGGATCAAATGGCGTAAAACAATCTTCTATTGGATTAGATGAAAATATTAGAAATGGGGTAGACAATTTAAATGCCGTTCACCTTGAGAACTTGTTAATTAGAAACAAAGATATCTTTCAGTCGACCTTAAGTTCCGAAGACTATTTAGATAGTTTAGCTCCAGTAATTAAGGACTCATTAAAAGTTAATGGTTTATCAGAATTGATACAAAAACTTAATGCTATTGTAAAAGATAAAGAAGAAGAATTAACTAGCGTGTCGTTAAACTCAACTCAAGATATTAATTCATGTATTGATTCAATTGACAACATACATGCAGAATCATATGAATTGAATTCAAAGTTACAGAAACTAAACCAGAATCTCAATAAATCAGTATATGAATTGGTGAATAGAAAGAAGAATTTAATTAAGTCAAACGAGGTTAACAGCAAAATCGGGGAGACAAGTATGGTTCTCAGCTTATGTATCCAAGTTTTAGAAATAACGAATAAGACACATGAACTCATTAGTCAAAAGAAATATTTTAGTGCTTTGAAACTTATTGATGAGCTTACAAGTATACATTTACCTAAGGTTGAAAATTTTTCATTTGCTATTAAGATATATGACTCAATTCCTCATTTAACAAACATGATTAAGGAAGATTCTTTTGAAAATTTAAGTAAATGGCTTTCAATAAATTTAGAAAGGAAAATATTAAGTGTTGGTGAGTCCATTTTTGAAAATATATTTTCTTTGCAGGAAAATTGGAAGAAATTAAAAGCTAATAACACAACTTTTATGTCACATAAATTAAACTCACCAATAGAAATTTCTCTCAGAGATCCTTCATTGTATTATAACATATTTCAAGATAATACTTTACAAATTAATTTATCTACTCTATATGATGCTGTTTTAGTTTATCAAACGTTAAATGAAAGTGAATTATTAATTAAGATGTATAATAGGGAGTGGATAAAAAAATATAATAGAATTATATATCCAATTACATCAGCAGCATCTCAATCTGTCGCTGAATTTACATCATTAGAAAGTTTGGATGAATATTTAAAGAGAATTAGTGCCTTTTTTGTAATGGACAAACAAATTAATTTATCTACTAGATTTCAATTACGCTCTAATACAAATTCAGATGATTTGTGGAATTCTTATGTGACTAAACTTAAGCCTACATTATTGCATTATTTGAAAGTACATAACTTAGACATTGAAGATTTAACATATTTCAAAGATTTGATTGGGAATTTTTTACATATAATGGAAAATAATAATTACAGAATATCTGATGTTTATGAAATTTTAATGGTTTTATTTAAAGAATATTTTGTTCCAAAATTAATAGCAGACTTTAGAGTGGATTTTCTTGATTCCATACAATCCGATCATTATATGCCATTAATTGTAACCGATAAGATGGATTATGATAATATCATGAAAGTTTGTTGGTATCATGAAGATGCACCATTTGCTCCTAAAAATGTTAAATCTGTTCCTGTTAGTTTCCCATTTAGTGAAGATTATGTCCATTATTGTTTAGGAATACGATCATTGCTAGAGGATATTTTACAATTTATTAATGAACATTATGGTTACGATATTAATGAACTAAATGATATTATTATTAATCAAATCTTTGAGAAGGTTTTGGGTGATGAAAAGGGAGTTGGTATCAGCTACGATTTGAAAAATTTTATTGAGAAAAATTCAAACAACAAAGAGATTACTTCACAAAGTTATACAAATTTGGAATATTATGTTTTCAGTTTATATGAAGTTGGTAAGTTGATTAATCGTCGCTTAAGATTAAATACAGGTATTGGTATTAATAGTAATGATGGTGTTTTTACTTTGAAAGCATTAGAACACTTTACAAACTTAAGAAAATTCTCCGAAGCAGCTATATTCAAAATGGTGGATAATAAGATACAAGAATTATTAGAGACAGTAGAATATGACGACTGGTTACCAACAGTAAAGAATTCTGAAGCTAATTTCTCAATCAAAGATTTCTCCATGTTCTTAGAAAATTTATTTACATCAATCTTCTCTAATTTACCTAGTTCCTTAAAGACACTTGGTTTATTTAGAGCATATGATTTTGTTGCTGAGCATTTCTTGGAAGTTCTCAAAACAGCAGAGTATTATAATAAAATTGCAATTGAAAATTTTGATTTAGATATACAGCATTTGGAAAGTTCAATGAAGAACTTGTATTCAAGTCATTCTGACGCTCAGTCAGATAGAAATGTTGCTTTAGAAACTACGTTTACAGAATTAAGACAATGTATTAATTTATTATTGTTAGATAATTATGAAGTATTCAAGAATGCTTCATATAGGATGAGAAACTTTGATAGAATTAAATTCGAAGATGGTATGGAACTCATATCCAAAATGCAAGACGATTCTGATGAAGAAAGAAAGTTGACTCGTAGTGATACTAACTCAACCTTCAGTACTTTACAGCTGCAATCTGCACTTTCAGCTTCCGCAGCTACAAAGTTTGCTAAATTCAGTAGTAGATTTAAAAAAAACAGTACTCCAGTTGAATAATGTTATATAGTCATTAAGACGTGTTATGCTAGATATAACTAGATAACAAAATCATTTCCAAAACTTAATGTAATTGGTCCAGCTTCTTTTAGCCTTCAACTCATTACTTCTCTCATCTATCAAATTCTGAATTTTATTTTCCAAATCTTTACTCTTTTTCTTTAACTTTTCTTCTTCCTCCTGATATTCCAAATTTATCCAGAGTGTATGAAGTATGATATACGTGCTTGATGCAATTAAGAAGGTGTGAAATAGTGGGTTTTTGAAATCCCTAATTCTTGGTTTCTGTTCCACAGCAGCCACTTCAGGAAATTTAATATTAGAATAATATCTATTAAATGCTGGTCTTTGTAACCTAGATACTCCAATAATTCTCTTTAAAATCATTATTAGGTGCCTTCTCAAGCATTCAAGATATAATTTTGTTAGCATCAATTTGTTGATTCTCGCACAGAATTTTTTTGAAAATTTAGATTCTCCTACATTATTATTTTAACCATAGGAATTAATGATAAACCCATTGAAGCTTGGTGTTAGAAGAGCTCAGCAAGGAGCTAGCTCATTTAGTCTCATTTTTAAACAAAACACTAGAGGTTTAAATTCTGGTAGAAGAATCTTTCAAAATATCTCCGAAAGACATCTGAGGGCTTATAAGGAAAGTATTGATAAGGGAACCAAGGAAAAACTCGAACAAGCCAAGTTTAGAAATAGAACTGCTGCCTATTATGCTGCTTCTTTAGGTATTGTATTCTTGGCTCTTGGGTATGCTGCTGTGCCATTGTATAGGGCTATCTGTCGTAGAACTGGTTGGGCTGGTACTCCTATTACCGATTCTTCGAAGTTCACTAGTGATAAGATGATACCTGTTGATACTAATAAGAGAATCAGAGTACAATTTACATGTCAATCATCTGGTATTTTACCTTGGAAGTTTACTCCACAACAAAGAGAAGTTTACATAGTTCCTGGTGAAACCGCATTAGCATTTTATAAAGCTAAAAATATGTCTAAGGAAGATATTATTGGGTTGGCTACATATTCTGTCACACCAGATCATGTAGCACCTTATTTCAATAAGATCCAATGTTTCTGTTTCGAAGAACAAAAATTAAGTGCTGGTGAAGAAGTTGACATGCCTGTATTCTTTTTCATTGATCCAGAATTTGCCAAAGACCCAGCAATGAGAAATATAGATGATATTGTCTTGCATTATTCTTTCTTTAGAGCTTCATATACCGATGGTGAACTAGCAGCTATTCCAGTTGGACAAGTTGAAATGAAGGCATCAATTAACTAATATAAAAAAAAGACACGCACAAAGCTTGTAAATAGTATCTTAATATAAAGTCAAATGTACATATTATAAATTATTCTATACAAAACGAATTAACCTAGTTAAAATAAAATTACAACTTAATGAAGATCGACACTTCCTAATACTATCCAATCATTAACATCACCTTCACATAAAACAAGTTTTAAGACACCTCCATCCCATCCCAACCCAGTATTGGACAAGTCAGATGCATCATCCTTATCTACATTTAAATAATCTTGCACCCTAGTTTTTATTGTTCTCCACAAAGCATTATCTATGGGGTATTTTTCACTATAAATTAATGAAAGATGAGGGTCGTATTCGTTAATGCTCCATTCAGCAGCTTCATTAGCAGCCTTTTTTTGAAGCTTTTGTAAATCCACGGGTTTATGTTCAATTTCACCTTCTCCATGTTTATGCTTTTTTATCTTAATTTTGTTTCCCTGTGAATCAGTAGTGTATAATTTAGGGTTTAATGCAATATCTTCTTCTTCAATAGCATTTGGCAAGATAACAAATAATTCCCTTATGATTCTAGCAAAAGATATAAGGCTTGGATCCCGTCTAATTTCAAAATACAACTTTTTGAAGAACTTTCTTTGGCTATTCAATTTGCCTAAGCTCGCTAAGTCTGAGTGGTTTTTAGGTAATGAATTAATGGCCACAACACTTGCAGATAAAATTCTATCTACATAATCTTTTCTCTTTATAGCATCATCTAAATCTATTTTAATGTTGCTTGTTATTGTAATGTGTGGTTCGAAATTGGCTGGTTGACCTGGGAAAAGTGTTTGAAGAGACGTCATTAGCGTACAAAGTTTATCATAAAGAGGTGTATTCCTCTTAGGACACAACCATAAGGAAACACCTAATCCATTGTTTGTTAATGCCATGTTTTAAATAAGAAGCAATTGATCTACATACCCATTAGTTTTATTAATATTACTTTTGGTTGTACACAAGGAATGTACGGGATAATTCTAATCTCGATGACCCGATCCGATTATGGCCTCACTACAAAATTATAGACCATTTTATATGGTGTTAGTCGTTAGATATATATATAAGCATATAATTGTGAGAATATATATAATCATTGATCAAATCGGTTAATCTATGGGAATTAATATTTAGCAATTGGGATGTTTAAATTCTTAATAGCATCATCGTTGACAAACCAGTAAACTTCATTATCGAGATCAGTGACTAACTTAGATGGTAATTGAGAAGTCTTATCATTGAAAACTTCATTAAGAATTGGAGCCTTACCTGCACCTTCAGCAACAAATGCAATGGAACCAGCCTTTTCCAAAACAGGGAATGTGAAAGTAATTCTTCTTGGAGGTGGCTTTGGTGAATCACTAATATAAGAAATTAATTCTGTTCTTTCTTGTAATAACTTGTGACCTGGGAATAATGAACAAGTATGACCGTCTGGACCACATCCCAAAAGAATTAAGTCAATTTTGACATCTGCTGGTAACTTCTTTTGATAATCATCTCTGATTTCTTGATCCTTAGTAGCATTGGCACCTTCAACAAGACCATCCTTACCAGTTAAAAGGCTTTCGTTAATAGTGTGAAGCTTTGGTTTTGGAGTTTCTGGAGATAATTGAGAAATGACTAATTCAACAAAAAGACCACAGTTTGAGTCTGGATGATTTAATGGAACTAATCTTTCATCACTAAAGTAAACTTCCCATTTATCCCATTTAACTTGACTTGCGAGTTCTTTGTTATCAATCAAGGCTTTTTTCAAAACCTTACCTAATGATCCCCCAGAGACAGCTATTTTAAATACAGGAGAGGATTGTAAAGCTATGTTTTGCTTTTCAATGATATACTTACCAACAGAATTGGCAACATCAATTGAGTCAGCATAAGAGATAACTTTGGTGGTCATATTTGTATTGCAGATATGTGTGAGTAATCAATTATGAATTATTCAGCTTAATTAGTGAATTGATTTTATCTACAAAACAAAATAACCTATACACGACCACAAACAATTCAAGTTTCTTTATTTCTAATATACATGAAGTTATTTATCCAAGAAAATGAGAATATTCAGCATTTTCCTTGATTTTATTTGTAAGAAACTTTTCTAGCTTAGTAGCATTTTTGTAGTAGGTTGTAGTTTCGGCGTTGTATGATCTACAATTACTGAAGATCAACCTTGCATCATATAAGAATTCTTCAAATGATTCATATTTGTCATTCTCTAGCTTCAGCTCCATAGTGGATAAATCCATTGGTTCTTTAATAACATCATAATAATCACCAACTTCTTCCTTATTGACTGGTGTGGCAAAGGGCCATGCTGAAGGGTGGTTTGTTAGCTCAGAAAGTAAACTGACCATAAAATTATAATGTGGGCCTCGTTTGGGTTTTTGACTTAATTTATCCATCTCTTCCAGCCATCCTGCTTCAAGCAATCCTGGAATGTCCTTGGCATCCAATGAAGTATTTTTAATAGTTTTAAAAATTTGCAATCCTGGTCTCACTACATGTGATTTGGATCTTACTCTGATTTTTTTTTCTATTGCTGCTTTTTGCAATAACAATATCTTCCCCAGATCTAAGTATCTTAATATCGAAGGTAACATTGAACATTGCATTAATGTACCACCTTCATAATCCTTAATATAACCCATCCATACCGATTTATCGAGCGTTATTTCCTTAGTGAAGCCCTGCTTTTTGAAATAACCAATGGCATAGTTATCGGCATATGTTAAGAAATATTTTACTGGAGATGTCATTCTCACATAATCTTTCAAATGATTCATTAAATGCGCACCATAACCTCTGACTTGCTCTGTAGATGAAATTGCACAGAAAACAATTTCGGCAAATTCATGATTATCAAATGGTCTATATGTTATTCCTCCAACAACAGTTAGTGGTTTACGAACCACAGCCATTGAAAGATGTGATCTATCGTATACTAAACGGGAAATATATTCTCTAGGCATTTTGGGCAATTGTTTTTGAAAAATATTCTTTAGTCCTGTCAATATTATTAAATTCTCTCTACTATTATCATTATTCACTACTCTAAACTCTATTTTACCTTCCTTTTCCTCTATTACTGATGGTCTTTCCTTAAATGAATATTCTACTCCGTCGAAATCAAACTTTGTGATTCGTTTTTTTTCCTCTTCTTCATCATCTTCATCTTTATCATCTTCTTTATTTTCATTATTTTCCTCATTTTGGTCCTTGTTGTCATTGTCATTGTCTTCATCCTCCTTTTTCACATTATTTTCTTGCTTAACCTCCGCTTCATCAGCATTTTCTGATATTTCTTGTTCTTCACGTTTTACCTCCATTTCATCATCTTTTATTTTAGACTTCTTGCTCAATGGCATCTCATCATCTGATAGACTATCCACTTTCCGCTTTTTATCTAACATAACAATGCCAATTTATTGATTAATGTGGGTTTTTCTAGTCTAGGTAAATTGTATATGTTGATATTTCAATTTCGCTTGTCACTTACCACCTTTCTTAGGTAAGCAAATCACACCCTTTCTTATCACGTGATATAAAAAACTAAGATGAGGCCTTAATTTTTTTTTTCAGATTATTAAGATGATTATCAAGAAGATTTATCTAAACATTATTCAGATATGTCAAATTATTCACAGTTAGAACCACACCATGGACATAACCATAGTGTTGCTACCGTATTGTGTTGTAACTGTGGTGTCCCGATGGATGGGTCCCAAGGTTTAGTCATGTGTTACGATTGTATTAAATTAACAGTTGATATTACAGAAGGTATTCCTAGGGAGGCAAATCTTTCATTCTGTAGAAACTGTGAACGTTTCTTGCAACCACCACAACAATGGATTAGAGCTGAGTTGGAATCAAGAGAATTGTTAGCATTATGTCTTAGAAAATTGAAGGGTTTGAATAAAGTCAGATTAATTGATGCATCTTTCATATGGACAGAACCTCACTCTCGTCGTATCAGAGTCAAGTTAACTGTTCAAGGCGAAGCCATGGCCAATACTATTGTACAACAAACTTTTGAAGTTGAATATGTTGTTATTGCCATGCAATGTGCTGACTGTGCCAAGTCTTACACTACTAACACCTGGAGAGCCACTGTTCAAATCAGACAAAAGGTTCCACATAAAAGAACATTCTTATATTTGGAACAATTGATCTTAAAGCATAATGCTCATGTTGACACTATTTCTATTCAAGAAAGTAAAGATGGTTTGGATTTCTTTTACTCCCAAAAAAATCATGCTGCAAAAATGATAGATTTCTTATCTGCTGTCGCCCCAATTAAATCTAAAAAGTCTGAAGAATTAGTTAGTATGGATACCCAGTCTGGTTCTTCTACTTACAAGTTTTCCTTCTCTATTGAAATAGCGCCGATCTGTCGTGATGATTTGGTTGTTTTACCTAAAAAGCTTGCAAACTCTATGGGTAACATTTCCCGTTTAGTCATTTGTTCCAAAATTTCTAATATGATTCAATTTTTAGACCCTAATACTTTACAAACTGCTGATTTATCTGCTCCAATTTACTGGAGAGCTCCATTTATATCATTACTTGACGTTACCCAATTAGTCGAATTTATTGTATTGGATGTTGAACCTACCGGTGATGTCAGAGGAAAGCATGTTTTAGCCGATATTATGGTTACTAGAGCTAGTGATATGGGTGTTAATGATAATTCATTCTACGTAAGATCCCATTTAGGTGGTATTTTGCATCCTGGTGATTCATGTTTAGGTTATTATTTAACCAATACTAATTTTAACTCTGATTTGTGGGATTCTATTGATACTGATAACACACCAGAAGTTGTGTTAATCAAGAAACATTATACCAGAAAATCACGTAAATCTAAGAACAGACAATGGAAGCTTAAGAGAATGGCTAAAGAACATAATGATATTGTTGCTAATGATGATTCTAGACAAGCTAGACAAGAACAAGAACGTGCTGAAAGAGATTATGAACTTTTCTTACAAGAATTAGAAGAAGATCAAGAATTAAGACAAACTATTAACTTATATAAAACTGACAACCAACAACATACGCAAACTGTTGCTGATGAAATGGTTGACGAAGATGATGATGAAGATGCTCCTGAAATTGCTATTGATGAGCTATTAGATGAACTTGATGATATGAATTTAGATGATCAATGATTTATCTTACTTAAATTATATTCCTGCACTTAATATCAACCTTATCATTTATTCTTTTTCTATCTGTAAGCATTTGTAATTTAATAATTAAAAGTTTATAAAGTAGATGACTTCTGCAATAAAATACAAACAACCTAGATCGTTTGTGGAATCTTCATTTTTCACGAAGTTTTCTGAACTTAAATTAAATAAATTCAAGCTTGACTCGTCTGAAGTTTCAATCTCATGTTTTATGACCAGCCCTCTAAAATTGAACAAATTTAATGATACACCTACGATAAACATAGATTATAGTAGTTTAGAAAAGGATAGTGAAGATGGAACTAATGTTGAATTTGATGGAATTTTACTAAATGTTAACACATTAGAAGAGTTCAAAGGAATTAACAAGCTGGAATTGTTATATAAATGGGGTAAAGATATCCACAACAAAATTATAAACAGTGATGATTTTGATCATCGTAGTATTAATAGCTTTTACATTTTAATATTTGCTGATTTGAAAAAATACAAATTCTTTTATTGGGTTGCTTTTCCTCAATTACATTCGCCATGGAAGATTACCCAAAAGAACAACACAGTAGATTTAGATGCTGAGCAACTTCAATTTATCGATACATATGTTAAAGAGCGAGGTTTTAAGGAGTTTTTCCAATTGAAAAATGATTCAACCAATAAAAGTGACTTCATTGTATCAAGCAAAAATATTTTTGTTTTCGTTGACACATGCTTAAACGCTGAAAACATACCTTCAGCACATTTAGCCAACTACCTTTATTTAATAGCATATAGAGGATTCCATTCCATTGATTTGATTGTATACCGACCAAATTCTACGTCATTTAGTTTAAATCTTGAATTAGATAGAGGTATTTTTGATGCCAATAAATTGCCTAAAATCACTGGTTGGGAGAGAAATAGCAACGGTAAATTAGGCCCAAAACTAGCTGATTTGGGTTCATTGATTAACCCAATCCAACTAGCAAAACAAGCATCAGAGTTAAATCTAAAATTAATGAAATGGAGAATTGCTCCTGATTTGGATCTTGATATTATTAAAAACCAAAGAGTTTTGTTGTTGGGTGCCGGTACACTTGGCAGTTATGTTTCTAGGGCTTTATTAGGATGGGGAGTCACAAATATTACCTTTGTAGATAATGGACGAGTATCTTACTCTAACCCTGTTAGACAATCTTTATTTACATTTAAGGACTGTTTCAGTGATAATGGAAAAGGTGCATTTAAGGTGAACAGAGCCGTCGAAGCTTTGAAGGAAATTTACCCAGGTGTTATATCTAAGGGTTTCAATCTTGAAGTTCCTATGATTGGGCACCCATCAAATGATAATTCAAAGTCTGATTTTGATAAACTATGTACTTTATTTGATGAACATGATGTCATATTTTTGTTGATGGATTCTCGTGAATCTAGATGGCTTCCTACTCTATTGGGTTTAACAAAAAATAAAATAGTCTTAAATGCTGCCTTAGGATTTGACAGTTATTTGGTAATGAGACATGGTAATCTTGGACAGAAAGAAAGGTTAGGATGTTACTACTGTAATGATGTAGTTGCCCCAAACGACAGTTTATCTGACAGAACATTAGATCAAATGTGCACAGTCACTAGACCAGGTGTAGCCATGATGGCTTCATCCTTAGTTGTTGAATTACTTATATCTATATTACAACATCCGGAACACAAAAATGCACCTATCGACTCCACAAAATTTGGGGAGGTTCCTCATCAAATTAGAGGCTTTCTTCACAATTTACAACAAACTAAACTCACGGCACCATCATATACACATTGTTCGGCATGCTCTCAAAGTGTTATAAATGCTTTTGAAAAGGATGGCTGGGAGTTTGTAAGAAAATGTTTAGATGATTCGAAATATTTAGAAGATGTTTGTGGACTTACAAAGGTACAATTAGAGGCAGAAGAAGCATCACAACAAATTCTAGATGGGCTTGAATTTGACGAAAGTGATGATGAAGAATGGCTAGATTAATATAATTATAATATTTGAGATAATTTATATTATTGTAGGATTTATATCAACTAATTAGTCTTAATTATTACAAAACCTAGAAAAATAGACTGCGATAAAGTGTATTTGTTTTTGCGGCGCGATAAGTTAAATAATTTTTATTCTTTGTTTGTTTTGATCTTGTGGTAGAGATGATAAACTCATTCAATTCGTCATATATGAACGATATAGAACCTTATATGGTCACATTATTGCATGAAACGAATATAATACAACCTTGCATAAATGGAATTATTAAAAAAAGTAAGATTAAACCATATCCTATTAGTGAACTAAATGACTTAAGAGCACAAGAAGGATTAATAATTAAAGATTTATTATTCAGTTTACTTGGATATGAAGGATTCTACATACGGTATAGTGAGAAATATAACCCATCAATAACGGATTCAGCCATACGAGGACCTGATTTTAAGGTAGCTAAGCATTTAGATGTGAGTGTTAAAAGTATTACAAAAAAGTTAGTAAAATATGGAAAATATTACTCAGGGTTGAAGAGATTCTTAGAAGTATACGACCATCCTAACTTTGGTAAGACAGTTCAGAAATTATGCTATTTAATAAGTGAATTTCTAAATGAATACCATCAAATTATATTTGGTATTGAAAATGAATTTAAGTTTAATTCAATGTTTAACCTTAATATTTTAGAAAATATTCTTAATCAAAAGATTTCAACACAAATAATGCATCTCTATGATATTGTTATTATAATACATACTGAAAGCTGTGATAGAAGTAAAATAAAGGATAGAGATTTACCATTTGATGAATTTTTGAATAATATACGTTCAACTTTAAAGTCAGATGGTGCCATTGACACAGTGGTAAACAGTGATAACTTTAAATATTTTAAAGGTGGGTTAGTTCTTCAAGCTATACAAACAAGAATCGGCGCATACAAGGGTGATTCAATTTCTTATGACATATTAACTAGATTATTCGAATCTGTCAGTACTGATTATGTGAATATGTTAAACAAATGGCTAATTAATGGTGAAATAGATGATACTTTTGATGAGTTTTTAATTAAGAAAAAAAATGTTCCTAGTAAGTATCAAACATTATTTAGTTCTAAAAGTGAACACTATTGGAATGAACTCTTCATGATAAGAGCAGACGGTTTAATAGACCAATTTCAGAATAGAGATATGCAAATGAAAATATTGAATACTGGAAGATACTTAAATATATTCAAAATTTGTACAGGCTTAGAAAATTTCGAAGGTTTAAATGAACATATTGAGCCAATAAGTACTATATCATCACAAGATTTGGGACTAAAAATAAATGGATTTTATAATAGAGCAAATAAATTACTTTTGAAGTTAATATTTGAAGGATATAATTTTAGAAAGGTCTTGGACAATTATCAAACAATTTTTCTATTTAACGATTCTTTTAAAATTGATACTTTTTTAGATTTATCTTTCAATGATTTAAAACGTAATCGTTTTTCAATATCAATAACTAGATTACAGAAATTATATCAAGATATTTTTCAAAAGCATTCTGAACCTAACAAGTCTATAACATCAATTTCAGATATCATCTATCATAAACAAAATTTTTCTATATCAAGCTCTAACTTTTATGATATTGCTAAAGAAATTATGAATGTTCAATCTTTTGATACTGAAAATGTTCTTGAAAACGATCCAAATTTGAAGAATTTTTTAAATAAAACATTTGAAAAACCTAGTATAAATTCTGCTGAATCTAACAAAACATTATTTAATCCTAATAATTCTGACGAATACACTGTTGCTAGTGTAGACCTTACAATTGATTTACCATTTCCATTAAATCTATTAATTAATAGAGAATCATCATACCATTATGAGTTAATATATAAGCTTCAAATGATGATAAAGTTTATTGGTAAATATAATGATATTGTATGGAAAGAGATTAATAATTCATATGTGTGGAAATATAATGGGTATAATTCACAAGTAAAAAAGTGGATATTGAGGTGTCGTATCTTACATAATAGAATGAGAGATTTCTTTGGAGAATTACAATTCTATATTAATTATGATGTAATAGAGTCTAATTATGATATTTTAAGAAAATCTATTATTCAGACAGAGAGTAGTTTAAAGGATAAAGATTTAGGATCCGATATTCATAATCCATCTACAGCTGATAATATGTTCAGGTCGAATACATTACCAAACTACAGTAATTCAAACAATTTTTTTGATGATAAAATTTATAATAGAAAGGTATCACGATCTAATATCCCCACTTCATTATTTGATGTTAATTCTTTGATGCTGAAATTGAATGAATTTTTGAATACAATAGTTAATGATTCTCTAATGACCAAGCCAGATCTCCTTGCTGTTCTTAAAAGAATGTTTGATGTAATTCTTCTGTATAATCATTATTTGATGAGATTGAAAAAGGGATTAATCTTGTGTGATGAGAATTTGTTCTCTAGGTTTTCTAGAGATTATCCTACTAAATTTAATACCCAATCAATGGATTCAAGTCTGATCATAGATAGATTTGAAAGTTTAAAAAGTAGTTTACGGGATCATTATGAAATTTTTAATGATAGTTTGACAGAGTTCATTATAACATTAAAATCGCTTGGAGAAACTGAAAATAAACTGATATTAATTCTTACAGATAGATTGGAGAGATGTTTCCCCGAAAAATAGTATTAGCGTACGCAGTATTTAGTTGTATGTATATCAAATATATCTAAGCTTCTTCTTCATCGATCTGTTGTTCATTCAATTTCTTGATTATTTCATCAAGTTTTTCATCGCTGTAAATTTGATAGCCACCTTCTTCTGTTACACTTGCCAATTGTGCATTCTTACAATCTAATTTTTCTTCCATTACTTGTTTCAAGATTTTTAAACATAATACTTCAGCCTCTTCCAAAGTTAAGGACTTGTGATATTCATTTTGTAATTCAGCTTGTGCACCTTCAGATCCAGAACCAATTGCCTTAGCATCATATCTATAGAAAGTCCCAGATGGCTCAGCATGATATAATTGTGGACCCTTATCTTTATCGATTCCTGCTATTAATAATGCAACACCGAATGGTCTAGACATTAATCTCTTTTCACCACTAGCACCTTCACCGAATCTCAATGCTAAATCACAAATGGATTGTGTCAAACTTTCCACTTGGATTTCTTCATCATAGTATAAATTATGAGTTAAAGATGAAACTCTAGCATGATCAATCATAGATCTTGCGTCTGCTGTTAAACCTGACATAGCACAACCAATATGTCTATCAATTTCTACAATCTTCTCAATTGAAGAATGCTCTAATAATGATGATGTGACTCTCTTCTCAACACCTAAAATGACACCTTGGGATGTAGAGATACCAATTGCAGTTGAACCTAACTTAATGGCTTCCAAAGAATATTCAACTTGAAACAATCTTCCTTCTGGTGAAAAGGTACTTACACCACGATCATATTCACTTCTTGTTAAAAACATTATGTATTCTTTAGTATCTCAATGTTAGTTGTTTTTAACATATACTTAATATCTCGCCTAGTGGCGATCTACTGAGCATTTACAATTGAATAGTGGCAAGCAGTTTTGTGTAACAAATTACAGTGTACAAGTTTTTTTATAATTTTATATTAACGAATTTATTGTAATTTATGAGAATATTTATTTTTAGAGACAGGTGATAGAACGAATTGTTTAGCTTAGTTTGTTAAAGAAACAATCTTTTCAGCAGCTGGGTCTAAATCTTCGAAAGCGTATAATTTCAAGCCAGAGTTTTCGATCAATTCCTTTGCTTGAGCCATATTAGTACCTTGTAATCTGACGACGACTGGAATATCTAAGTTGAAGTTCTTAGTAGCAGCAATTAAACCTTGAGCGACGTAGTCACATCTGACAATACCACCGAAAATGTTGACGAAGATACCGTTGACCTTCTTGTCAGATAAAATTAATTCGAAAGCCTTTTCGATAGTTTCTGGAGTAGCAGTACCACCACAATCTAAAAAGTTAGCTGGTTGACCACCGTATAACTTGATGATATCCATAGTAGCCATAGCTAAACCGGCACCGTTAACAATGTTAGCAATGTTACCATCTAACTTGATGAAGTTTAAGCCGTACTTGGAAGCTTCAGCTTCTTGTGGGTCTTCTTGAGTTGGGTCTCTCCAGGAGAAGACTTCTTCTTGACGGAAAGAAGCGTTATCATCGAAACCTAACTTAGCATCCATAGCTAAGACCTTGTGATCTGGAGTTTCAGATAATGGGTTGATTTCAACTTGGGTACAGTCCTTTTCGATAAAGACCTTATATAAGTTTTGGATGGTCTTGGCAGCTTCTGGGATAGCTTCTTGGGTGTAACCTAAGACGGATGCTATTTCAACAGCTAATTCATCAGAGACACCCTCTTCTAATGGAACTGGGAAGGACTTGATGGCATTTGGGTCCTTAGCAGCAACACCTTCAATGTCTATACCACCTTGAGCAGAAGCAACAATGATTGGAGTTTGCTTGGATCTGTCCATTAAAATAGCGACATAAGCTTCAGTTCTAGCATCTCTTCTTTCAACAACATAGACAGCAGTGACTTCCTTACCAGCAGCACCAGTTTGCTTGGTGATCAACTTGTGGCCTAACATTTGTTCAGCTAAAGACTTAGCTTCTTCTGGAGAGGAGATCAACTTAACACCACCTTGTAAGCCAGAGTCGAAGTGACCCTTACCTCTACCACCAGTTAAAGCTTGAGCCTTAATAACTAATTCACTGGTACCTAAAGCCTTGGCAGCTTCGAAAGCACCTTCTGGAGTGGTAGCAGCAGAACCGTTTGGAACACCAACACCATAAGACTTTAATAAAGCAGCGGAACGGTATTCATGTAAAGATAAAGATCTCTTTTGTTGGGTGAATGCCTGAAATGAGTTAGTATCATGATTTTCTAGCGCCATGGGCATTAAATGAAATACAATTGAGTGCAGCTGGACAAAATACATTCATCTTGTGTTTCTAAGATTGCTAATGTCTTAACTCTTTCCAAAATGACACGCTGCTTGCTACGGTTCATCATATTTACCTTTGCCGCCAACCACGTTGCAACCTCGATTCATTGAACTCTCCATATTCATCTTAAATAAATGTACATACTCTTGAAGCACGAGAAACTGCTCTGGATAACATTATTGTATTATAACTTCTAACTAGGTTAAGTAACAGAAAAGAAAAAAGAACTACGTTGTTGTCTACATTAAAGAATCCGACTTTAAATTTTAGTGTTCTTTCCCTCGGACACTTCTCTACCGGATCGCTTATGTAATCATCAACTGGAAACGTCCACAGGCCATCGTGGTTTCGCACCCTAGAATGGGTTCCAGATGGCAATGGAAACTACATTCGGTGTAAGATTAATACAATCATATTGCAGAATACTTGGATAGGGTAATGATATATCATCATACAATGTAGCTATAGATAAATGTGGTAACTATATGGTTTTAGTTGTTGTAGTTAACGTAGTTCATTTTCAGCCAACCCATTCCATCCATCTCCAATTTCCGCATCCCGGGATTGTGGTTTATCTTACAAACGTTATATTCCGGGTATGAGAATGTCCATGAGAATGGTGTGGCCAGGGTTGGGGAAAAACATCGCATATACCATACCAGAATGGATACAGATTCAGCATATTGGATTTTTTCCCGGGAGAAGATAGGAGGGGTGCATATGATGTGGATGGCGTGCCAAATTAGAGGGAATAGGTCATAAAAGTCATCACCAAAGGTACATTTAGAGACGAGCGGCTCGCTAACTCCTACGGGCATATCAGATATTTGACATTATTTTAACGATCTCAACTCAGGGCAATTGCTGCACCGGTTGAGAGAATGGGCTAGGTTCGAGGCTCGGTAACATCCCTGTTGTGAATATAGAGGGATGGTAAAAAGGTGGTCTACTAGTTTATGTGAAACTAAGAGGTTGATACGGTTGCATATATTATGATATTTGGGAAAGGTGGATTTTATAGAAGCTATACAAGATGTATATTCGGTATGCACCATACACATGTAACACATGTAACAGCAACATCTGCCAAAATGCGAGTAGTTCCTGATCAACTTCACTCGTCAGAATTATTTTTAATCCCGATCGATCGCACTACGCAAAATCAAAAGAGCCAAACAAAACTGAAGAACACTCACAAAACCACCAAGACAAGCCAAACCAAACGTATATCATGTGATTAGTCATGTGATTGATCGATGCCTGTGCAGATATTCTTTCTGATAATTATTTTAGTCTTAGAGAAACTAAGCTGTTGGGGTATTATTTAATCATTATCTAGTCAAAATGGGTAAATTCAAGGTTGTAAGACCGTCATATAATAAGGATAGCGATTCAGATTCTGACTTAGAATCTACTCTTAGAAGTAAATTTGATAAGGATAGTTATAGCGATGACGATAACATTGAAAGTATATCTTTTGGTGCATTAAATTCAGCTCAGAAAAAGTTGATGAAGAATCAAAAAAAGGAAAAACTGAAGAAAAAGAGCAAATTATCAAAAAAAACTGAACAACATTCAAATGAAGAATCAACTGACAGTGAGTCCGAAGAAGAAGGTTTTTTTGACGAAGATAGCGATAGCGATGGGGCTCCAGAAGAAACAACATCAAAGTCTAAATTTAGCAAAACTAAGAAGAAAAGTAAACACGCACCATCTGAATCTTCCACAAAGAAGCCTGTCTCTAAGATTAGAGAAATACCTGGGTTGGTAACAAAGAAATCAAGTAGTTTATACACTGATATAAGGTTTGACCCTGCCTATGGTAAAGCTGACTTAGCCCAAATTAGAAAGAATTATGCATTTTTAGATGAGTACAGACAAAAGGAAATTAATGGCATGCAACTGATGCTAAAGGATAAAAAATCGTCCCATCTCCTCAGTGAACATGAAAAAGAAGATATAAAGCTTCAAATACAATCATTAAAATCTAGGTTGGATACCATGAAGAACAGAGATCTTGAAAGAAAGATATTATCTGAGCATAAGAGTGAGCAATTAAAGAAGGTAAAGTCGGGACAACAATCCAACCCATACTTCTTGAAAAAGAGTGATAAGAGAAAGATGATCCAAAAGGCTAAGTTTGATTCTATGAAGGCATCTCAAAGAGAAAAGGTAATGGAACGTAAAAGAAAGAAGAGATTGGGTAAAGAATTCAGAAATTTGGAATTTAATCAATTCCGTTAATAAAAAACTTAATATCTATTATTGATAAACTAAAATATTTATAAAACATATAACGTACATGATTGTATAATCACCTATGTAACAAGATTGTGAAAGCATAATATTAATTAAAAATCAAGAAGTGGCCAATAATAATGTAGTTTTGATCCACAAAAGATTTGCCATTTTTATATTTATATTGGTGGACTTCCTTATTTATTTTCTCTAGCAGCCCAATCTTCCCAGGAGCCCACATAGTTACCTCTCTTTTTGTAACCAAAAGTGTTTGCTAATTCCTCAGCAGCAGTGGATCTAACACCACCTAAACAGTAGAAAACCAACTCCTTGTCTATACCAGGCTTTTGGAATCCAAAATTATCTAAGAATTCTTCTTCTGATAAGTCTAAGGCACCTGGAGATGATTTAAATGGAATGTTGATGGCACCACTGATATGGCCATCGTTATATTCAACTGGTTCTCTGACATCAATCAAAACTTTGTCTGGGTATTCAGAAGGGTTCAGGACAATCTTCTTAATGTCTTCGTATTTATATAATTGGGCTTCAGGGGAAGTTGATAAAACACTGTATGATCTGTATTGGTGCAACAATGAGCTGCTACAAGCAGTTTTGGAAGGATTAAATTGTCTCAAGTTAGATCTGTATGAACCGGTAATTGAGGAGGCATTTCTTGCAGCCAAACGTCTAGTAGTTGATAAAGCTACTTGTCTAAAGGCTCTTAAGCTGTACATATTAATTGTATTAGTAAATGGTTGGAAAATGGCCCTGTTTCTTAATCAATGAGAATCACTCGCCTCCAATAAAACCAAAGTAAAAACTCCCGACCTATTTCGAAAAACTCGCTATGCGTGCGCTAAACCGTTTTCCAAATGGCAGGCTACTAACTAATAGAAGAATATTGATAATAATTAAAATTAATATTAATGTGTTGAAACCCTATTTAAAGTAAAATTCTACCCTATAAGAAAGTAAATTTGAAATAAAAAATATATAAAAAATAAAAACTCAGTTTTTTTAATAACTTCGTAACATCATAAAGTGTTGAACTTCATAAAGAAATTAATATACGAATGTAAATGTAAATCTATTAGAACAAACCGTCAATTTCACCATCTTCGTTAACTTCAACGTTCATGAAACCACAGTGAGTTGGTAAACCTGGAATTGTTTGAATTTCAGCAGCTAATGCGTATAAGTAACCAGCACCAATAGAGGCTCTAACATCTCTAATTGGGAAGGTGAAGCCAGATGGAACACCTTTCAAGTTAGCATCGTGAGATAAAGAGTATTGAGTCTTGGCAATACAAATTGGCAAATTACCAAAACCTTGTGCAGTATATGTTTCAATCTTCTTCTTAGCTTCTGGAAGGAATTCAACATCACCAGCACCATACATTTCCCTGGCAATAGTTGAGATCTTTTCTTCTACAGATGGAGTAGTTTCATATAAGAAATCGAAGTTTCTTTCTGGTAAGTTACTGGCTTTAATAACACCCTTGGCTAAATTGACAGCACCCTTACCACCTTCTTCCCAGTGGTTAGAAACAATAGCATCAACAGCACCGGCCTTTAAAGCTTCTTCTCTAATAATTTCGTGTTCTCTATCAGAATCAGAAGACATTTTGTTGATGGCAACTACCACTGGTAAGCCGTAAGCCTTAGCATTGGCTATGTGCTTACCTAAGTTGTCACAACCCTTTCTTAATAATTCGATGTTTTCTTGGGTGTATTCTGCAGCTAATGGAGCACCAGCCTTGACTTCTGGACCTCCACCATGAACCTTCAAAGCACGAACAGTAGCAACAATAACAATAACATCTGGAACGAGACCAGAGGAACGACACTTAATATTAATAAATCTTTCACCACCCATGGTAAAATCAAAACCTGCTTCGGTAACAACATAACCTTCTTGTTCTTTTCTTTCTTCATCAGATAAGCTTGGAGAAGTACCAGCCAATTTCAAAGCCATCTTATCAGCTAAAACAGAAGATGCACCAATGGAAATGTTGGCAAATGGGCCTGCGTGGACAAAAACTGGAGTACCTTCTAATGTTTGCATAATATTTGGCTTGATAGCATCCTTTAATAAAGCAGTTAAGGCACCAGCACAACCA
The DNA here is from genome assembly GCA_030556805.1 of Schwanniomyces vanrijiae var. vanrijiae. NCBI lineage: Eukaryota > Fungi > Ascomycota > Pichiomycetes > Serinales > Debaryomycetaceae > Schwanniomyces > Schwanniomyces vanrijiae. The sequence goes on along the minus strand of JAKTUS010000011.1, from coordinate 180,264 downwards.
ATATCTTCACAAGTAATTGGAACACCAGCCTTAGAAGAAGCAATAACCATCTTACCTAATCTTTCACGTAAGTCTTCTAAAGAGTTAGCTAAAGCTAAAATAGCCATACATTCAGAAGCAACTGTAATATCAAATCCAGTCTTTCTGGTAAAACCTCTTTCAGTTGGGGCTTCACCAACAGTGATACCTCTTAAAAATCTATCATTACAGTCAACAACTCTTCTCCAGGTAATAGTTTCTGGGTCAATGTCTAATCTGACAAATTGTGAGATTTCTTCTGGAGTTAAGTCATCTGGATTAGTCTTGTTAATACCTAACTTTTCCAATCTTCTTAACATACATGGAGAGAACTTTCTAGAACCTTTCTTAGCTGGAACTAATCTCTTGTATAATGGACCATCCTTTTGAGTTGATTCGTGGAACATTCTGGTATCGATGGCAGCAGCTAATAAGTTATTAGCCATAGTTATAGCATGGATATCACCAGTAACATGCATGTTAAATTCATCCATAGGGATGACTTGGGAGTAACCACCACCTGCAGCACCACCCTTGATACCGAATGTTGGACCCATAGAAGGTTGTCTGACGTTAGCGAAAACATTCTTTTGTAAGTGAGCACCTAAAGCTTGGGCTAAACCAACAGTTGTAGTAGACTTACCTTCTCCTAATGGGGTTGGAGTAATACCTGTAACTAAGACGTATTTACCGTTAACCTTATTTTCTAAACGATTTAAGATGTTTAAGGAAACCTTAGCCTTGTAGGCACCAAATTGTTCTAATTCACTATCCAAAATACCAGCTTCCTTAGCAACTTCAGTGATCTTCTTTGGTTCTTGAGCTCTAGAAATTTCGAAATCAGAAGGAACTGGAGTTTGCAAATCTAACTTTAATGGGTTGGTAAACTTTGGAGTTTCATTATTTTTATTATAATGTCTCTTGGCAGCAATAATAACGTTTTCCAATAAAGAAGCAACAGTCATTGGACCAACACCACCTGGAACTGGGGTTATTAAAGATGCTTTGGCAGAAGCAGTTTCAAAATCAACATCACCAACCATTCTAGAACCTGATTTTTTACTGATATCCTCAATGAAGTTAGTACCAACGTCAATAACAACTACACCTTCTTTTAACCATTCACCTTTGACAAATTGAGGTTTACCAATGGCAGCAATCACAATATCAGCTTGAGATAAGAATAATTCAAGTTGTTGTTGTGGAGTCTTGGAGTGAAGGGTAGTGACAGTTGCATTAGCTTTATTTAAAAGACTGGCAATAGGCTTACCAACAATGTCGGATCTACCTAATACAACAGCATTAGCACCAGAGATTTGAACATTTGCTTGTTCTAATAATTCAATTATACCCTTTGGTGTGCATGGTAAAAATAATGGCTCACCTCCCTTTTTAGCTAATTCACCAACGTTGTATGGGCCAAAACCATCAACATCCTTATCAGCTAAAACAGCAGAAGTTACCTTAGCTTCATCCAAGTGCGCTGGTAATGGTAATTGAACTAAGATACCGTCAACAGTAGCAGAGTTATTCAACTTTCTAATTTGAGATAATAACTCAAATTCTGTGATATCTTCTGGTAATTTGATGATTTCACAGTCAATAGAAGCTTCTTGAGCAGCCTTTAACTTCATTCTAACGTAAGTACTGGAATCTTGTCTGTCACCGACTTGGATGATAGTCAAGTTTGGTTTGAAATCAGCATGCTTAGCTTGAATTTGGTCAATTTCACTATGGATTTTAGTACGGATTTGTAAAGCAATGGCTTTACCATCAATTAATTGAGCACCCATTTTAATAATTTATATAAAATGAAGTACAACCTGCTTAAGAAAATTCTAAAAAAGTAGAAAAATTTTTTGCTAACTTTTTCATTATATATTTCAGAGGTTCATTATCAAAGAGTTGACTCGCGAAGTGAAAAACCGGCTACTTCCCGAGTCGTTTTAATCGATAATTATACGAGCTAATATTAATTATTAAAAAACTACTCTGGACGGTAAAAAGGTTCAGATTAGATTATTATGTACATATACATATAATATAATTTTATTGTATCAATACTATAGTCTAAGTAATCATGCCAATAGAGTCTTTATATTTCCCATGGACTCAATAGAGTTAATGGAGGTATTTTGCATCCTAAATTTCGAATTAATGCCATGCAACACATCACCTGGACCAAGATTTATGATATCAGTGACACCATTATTGAAAAGGTATTCCATGGATTTTACCCATTGCACTGGTCTAGAATTTGCAGATATAGTAGATTCAATAGGGTTCTTTGTTGGCACCCCGTTGATATTGCTGATTATTGGAATTAATGGTGATTTTATCTCTTTAGATTTAATTAGTTTTGATAACTCTAACTCCAATGGTTCCAATAGAGAGCTATGGAATGGTATTTTTACTGGTAATTTAATCGATTTTAAGATAAGCTTTTTTTCTGAATTTATCAGTGCTATTTTGTTTTCTATATCTCTAATTTTACCTGAAAGCACTATCTGATTATAAGAATTAATGTTTGCCAAATATTCTGATGTCTTTTCGGTGATAGTTTCAAAATTGCTTGGTTTGAACATAAGGGCAATCATTCCATATTCATCCGATTGAACTAGTTCCTCCATTAAATGTCCACGATAAAATACCATATTCAATGCAGCTTTATAATCAATAACATTTGCCAATAGAAGAGCAGTATATTCACCAAGAGAATGGCCCAATATGTAATTAGCATTTTCTACCAAATTTATGTTAAACTCATTCTTTAATATCTTGTTTATGATATATGTAGTAGTTAATATTGCAGGTTGTGCATTTGAGGTTTTAATTAACCACTCTTTAGCAAATTCTGGTGATGGGTCAAATAATTTTTCACTAAATTTTTCTTGTAATACTTCATCTGCCTCTTCTAGAACAGTGTGAAAATGTTTTCTATATTGAGCATACGGCCTTAAAAGTCCAGCTGTTATTAGCCCTTGACCTGGGCATGTTATGGCATACTTTTTAGAATATTTACGTATATTCAGTTTAAATATAGTATTCTTCATTTTAGTAATGATTTGGTTTTCTTATAAACTTCTCCAGACTCTATGAATTTTTCACTCACTAAATTCTGGCAAGCATTTCCGCGGGGTCAATTCGCAGCATATTCATATGATACAATTTAGCGAATTATTCTAGAGAAAAAAAGATGCTATAAATCATTCTATGGGTATATTATTTACACTGATTAACAATATATCTTTGTTCTAATGTAACTTATGGTATTAGATGTTTAGAATTTGCTAATAATATCAGTATATTAATATTGGAGCGGCAATCGCCAATTTCATGAAAAATGGACATAGACGACCTGAAGGTCTTTCTTTTATTAGAGGATGGATCTGCTGATACCTTTCTTTGTATGATGTCAATCTCAATCCCTCGCCAGATTTACTTATGACCTCCTGCTGATAATTTTGGATTTTCCTGTATACCTTACTAAGTTGACTCCGAATTTACCTAGAAATCATAGTGCAGTAATACCGAGGGTCTCTACCTTATTCACCCAAATTTTCTACTAGATTGCAATGAGCAACTACAATACCGTGACATAATATTCTCGTTAGCATCTTGTGGTTTTCCGCCATACACAAAAACCTTTATTACGATTCAATTTTTTAAAATAATACAATAGATACTCTTTATTGGTTATAATTTGATCTTTTTTAATCCTATTTTGTATTATTGTATTAATAAAAAGTATATATATTCTCCTGAATTATTTAAAATAATATCATGTATTATTAGTATGTGTTGGTGTGTTGGTTTTGGCGCTACGTGGAATGTTGCGAAATCATCAGCCTACCACTAAAAGGTTATGAATTTTTCGCGCAAAATGAGGTATGACGAAATTCACTGACCCACTGAGATCGTCATAGGCCGCCTTATAGGGGATTTTGGGGATCCCTCGTTAATTCTCGCCGAGAGAATATATATATTTGTTCCTACTCTTTCGCTACTTTTTTATATTTACCACTATTAATACTTACACTATTATGACCGACGTTAAATCCGCTAAAGATGCATTGGTCGCATCACTCTTCGAATTGTCTAAAGCTGCACAAGATGCTGCTGGTGCTACTGTAAACTTCTATAAGGCTACTTCCCAAGATGGCAATGCTGATTCTTTGAACAACTTGGCTAGTACCTTAAATGCTATCGCTTCAAGTGTTGGTTCTACCACTGTCGACTCTAAAGATGCAGTTACCACTTCTACCAATGGTCTTATTACTGGTGGCAAATCTTCTGCTGTTTCTGCTGAACCAAAGAAGAAGAAGAAGGTTGAAAGAGACCCAAATGCCCCAAAGAAACCATTAACTATTTATTTTGCTTTCCAATTCCACACTCGTGAAGTTATTCGTGAAGACAGAAAAAAGAAAGGTTTACCAGCATTGTCTGCTGTTGAAATGAATACAATCGTTAGAGAACGTTGGAACTCCATTACTGAAGAAGAAAAGAGTAAATGGCAAAAGAAGTATGCTAACGAATTAAATGAATACAAGAAGGTAAAGGAAGAATATAAGGCTAGTTTAGCAGACAAGGATGCTAAGAAGGAAGATTCTGACAAGAATTCTAGTGGTAGTGACAGTGAAGAAGAAACTAAGTCCCTTGAACCATCTACTGAAAACTTAAAGAAAAAAGAAAAGAAGAGAAAATCTGAAAAGGGTGATAAAGAAAAGAAGAGTGACAAGAAGTCTAAGAAATAGATTTTCATCTACGAAACCTTTGATTAGAAACCTTCAATTGTTATTTTAGTTCTTATTGGCTGTTTTGTAAAATATCAGTGAATTGGCCCGACTGAATGTGAATTATATTATTATGTATTTTTATTCGCTTATTGTATTATTGTTTATATAAACTTAAAATATATTCAATTATGATGTTAAAAATGATATCTAAAAATATGAATTACAAATACTATACATTATGAATTTAGTGACCCTTCTTCTTTTGTTTAGTGATGTGTGCACGTAAAACCTTCTGTCTATCACGTAAAGATAATTTTTGTTTACCTTGAACAGACTTTTTATGAATCATCATAACGAAATTCTTCTTTCTTGCCTTCTCCTTGTTAGTAGTAGAGTGTGGAGCATCTCTCTTACCCTTTCTAGAACCGAACTTTTCACGATCTTCTTTACCTTCTTTAGCAAGAGCTATCTTTTCTTCACGTAATAATTTATACTTGACTTTACCAACCAAAGATGTAGAATCAACTTCATCTTCATTCTTTTGCTTACCACCTATGATTTTTTCGACACCAGCTTGGGTTCTTAATTCTTCTAGCTTGGCAAAATCAGCTGGAGTTAAAATTCTACTAGTCAATAATTCAGTCATAACCTTTTCAGCATCAACTACAGCATTGCCCTTAGTTTCAGTTGATTCAATTTTAGCCTTTTTAGTTGGTCTCTTGTTTTCTTCTTCTTCTTCTTCTTCTTCTTCAGAGGATAATTCTAAATCAGAAACTTCCTCTTTCTCTTCTTCTTTGTCTTTTTTCTTTCTCTTCTTCTTGTCAGATTCATTTTCACTATCAGAGTCTGAAAGTGAAATATTGTATTCTTTGTCAGATTCAACATTAACCCATTCACCATCAATATCATCAGCATCAACCTCTTCATCAACCTCCCAATCAGCCTCATTGTCTTCATTGTTTTCTAAGCCCTGTTCCTTTCTCCATTGTGCTAATAATTCAATACCAGGGATAGATGTAACAGTAGATTCAACACCGAATTGTGGAAGTCCCTTCTTTTCACCACTTTGTATTTCCATACTAGCTGTCTTACCTCTATCCTTTCTACTTAATAACTCTGGTGCAACCTCTCTGTATAATGAAATCAAGGATCTAGCAGCCATCATAACTGCCTTAGATTTTGACCCTTTATATTCAGTTAAATCTTGCAATAATGGTGCATCAATAGATAATGGTGCTCTGGATAAAATTTCTCTAATAGTATTAATACCAGCTGATGCAACTTCAGCAGCAACACCATCACTAACGAATTCATCCGCAATTTTCCGAACCATTGTAGAGATTAATTCTGGTGGGACCAAATCGTGAGATGCTTGAGCAGCAGCAGCCATGACTTGAGTAACATTTCTTTGTTTTGGGGTTAAATATTTTAAAAAGAAAGAGTAAATACCCAAAACTGATAATTTGTGGGTACCAATCATTCTTGAAATTAAATTCATAAACATAATCTTTTGGTCTAAATCAAATCTATTAGAATTCTTTCCACTTAAATGAGTTTCAAATAAAGATTCAGCAAAACCTTGTGGGTCTCTTAATAAATGAATAGCTGAGAAATTTAAATAAGTTGCTGAGTGTTTAGCACTATTCTTTTTCTTTAACAGCTTAGCAGCAGCTTCTAACTTTCTTCCTCTTTTAGATGATTTTTTATTGATTTGCATCTTGTGCTTTAATGAATTAATATCAATATCATCATCGGATGAATCTTCTTCGAAATTTTCTTCTCTCTCCTTATCAGCACCTAAGAAGAACTTAACTCCAGAAATTGCAACCTTGACGTCAGGGTGTAAAGCTGCTTGAGACATTAACTCTACAGTTCTAGAGTCATCCCAAATACCTCTTCTCCATAATTCTCTAGTAAGTTTAGTAGCCCATAAACCTTGTGAGTCTCTTTGTTCAAGAAGATTGAAAAGCAATGCTTGGGTCGATCTGTTTAATTTTTGATTTTTTGCACCGGTATTAACAGATTTAAGAAGTGAGATTAATGTACTGTAAATTTGATGTCTTAATGCCTTTACATGTTGACCATGAGTAGAATTGGCATTACTATATGCGGTCAATAATGGAAATATAGTTTGAATAAGTGATTCTGAAGAAATAATATCTTTGTTTCTTAACATAGTTAAACATTGAATAATTTTTTCTCTTAAATCTGGCGATAAATCTCTATGGTTGTTTAAAAGAATATTCTTTAATTCGTCAGGAAAATTAGCAGTTTCCTTTGGATAGCAACCACAAACTGCAGAAACGAAACCAATTAAATCACCGAACTCACTACCTTTGTCAGCAACAGATGGGTTCATCAAGAAAATATCTCTTAATGATTCATAGTGAGAATATTGTTGTACGAATTCTTCATGGTATGATTCAGGATCACGACGAACAACGTTTTGTAACAATATAATGTTAGTTGGTAATATAGCGGCTCTTCTCTTTTTACCCATTTTGATTTATAGAGAACCAGAAGTATTATTGAGAGGCTCCACAAGATTTTTTTCATCTCATCCCATCTTGATTTTTATCCTGCATATTATATTACGATATCTATTATCTTAAAAAATACCTATTATTATCATACATTATATCCCTGTATACCTATATTCCATTCTTAGATGTATCATCAAAAAGTTCACCAAGAGTAGCATAATTAATCTTCTTAGAGAATGACTTTTTAGATAGCATAATTTTAGCACTATCAGCAGCAGTTAACGGTTCACCAGTATTTTCATCAACACCAATACCAGCTAATGCATCATTAAGACCCATTTCGTTTGCCAAATCGCCTCCTAAACCAGAAACTTTATTTTGACGTCTCTTCTTACGTGTTGAGCCTGAAGTATTACCAGTAAGTTCATCAGCTTCTTGTTTCAAACGTTTCTTTTCTTGTTCGATAAGAAATTCATGATTAAGACCAGTCCATAATCTTTCCTTTAATTTATATTCTTCATGGTTTAACTTAAACTGATCTAATTCTTCATCGTCCAAGTCATCAAAGACCTCCGGATCAGACGAGATCTTATCTAATAAATCTTTTGTTTTTGGTAGATTTTTAACTAAATTACGAGGTCTATCTAAATCAATACGTGCTTCATCATCATCCACACTTTGAAGTTCTGAAGGAGTAAGATACATTGAATTTTGTAAGTTTTTCTTTTGTGTATGTATAATTCTAGACAATTGATCTGAGATTTCTTTCTCTGATAAGTCACAATCTTTTAAAATAGATTTTAATAATTTATCCTTCTTTGCTTGTAGTGTCTTTTCTTGTCTACCTTTCTTCTCATCTCTAACATCATTGTCATCATTATCACTGTCATATTGGTTTCCATTAGCCATAGAAGTAAATTTCTTGAGGCTTCTGTCTTTGGCTTTTAATTGTCTGGCTAACGTTAGTTCTAATTCACGATTTTTATCAAATGAGGGAGGGTTAGAATTTTCAATTTCTAAAGATTCTCTAAACATTTGTACGGATAATTCACCAGATTTTGTTTTCTTAAATTCATTCAATCTTCTTTGTAATGTTTCTTCTGCAACATGTGCAACTGCAACAATTTCGGCATGACTTCTTCTAAAATTATTCATTCTAGCAGCTAATAAAACACATGCACCTGCAATACCAGCTGGTCTTCTACCTTCATGGATCCAGTCACTAGCCATTCTTTGTGCTAACTTGACTGCATCTTTGATAACTTTTCCACTAAGTTCATTAAAGTCCAATTTTTCAGCAAAGTGCTGTATAAATAGTGATGGATCAGCTAATGGTAATGATGTTATATGCAATAATTTAACCATCTTTAAAAAGGTGGCACCCAATGAATACACAGATATCTGCAAACGTGAACTAAAATCAATGAGCATATGGTGTGTCTTTTCCTTTCTACACGCAACATATAAACAAGCAGCAAGAACATTCTGTGACCTTCTACCTTGGACAAAATTATTTGTTAATGCCAATTTAAACCATTCTACAGCAGCATCTGAAATATAATCAGGGATTCTTAATGCAGTAGCGATCTTTTTAATTTTATTTTTACCATTAAGAATTGTTTGTTCTTTACTTTCCATTGAACTATGTCTTCCTCCAAAGGCTGCTCTAGCCTGATCTGCACCAACCATGGCACCTTGCACCATAGCTGCACCTGATGAAGACTCACCAAACTGTACCTCACTCACAATTGGATTTTCTTCTTGAACTGTACCACATCTCAAACAAGAAATATCACCAGCAGCAGTGTATCTATCTATAGTAAATGTCTTATGCCCGCAATTCCGGCATGCTTTATTCTTAGCTGCTTTTGTCGACATCTTATCTGTTCTCTTTAACTATCATAACATAGATTATTTTTTTTTGATAAATAGAGATGTGAAATATCTCTCCATTGCACGACCATTGGTATAATTTAGGTCTTATAGCTGATAAAGAAAAATACTAACAATCCTCAATTATGGATTCCAACAACAGTGATATAGAGGATAGAATACTCATTTATCAAGGACAAGATTCTGATTCCAACAGAAATACTATTAATGAAGAAATAGGTGTTGGGCAACCAGAGTTTAGTGACACTAATAATGTTATCCAGCAGCAACAAAGTATAACACTTGAGTCTGTGAATGAAAACCTGACACTTCTTAATACATTCCCATATACTCTATTAATGAAAGTATCTACTTCGGAACCTAGAGATGTCTTGCAGCTGGAAAGAACGTGTTTGACATTTGTGAGGTTGGCATGTTCTCTCTTTTTTACAGCTCTTGGTATCATGCTTAATTTCAAATTAGACACATCGGGTGATAAGCATAAAAACAATCCTTCCAGTGTATATTCCACAACTATTTCGTATATATTATTGTGTTTGGGTGCTACAGCTTTAATTATATGTGGAGTGGATTATTTTATTACAATTGATCGGTATGCAAAACACAAAATTGATACTTACAACTTTAATAACTTTTCTACAGTAATTTGTATGACATGCATTATACTAACCTTAATGGGGATATCTATCAGTTTAATAGTAGAAGAATATTTAGCATCTACTTAGTTATAGTACTATTATATTATTTTCTAGTTTTCTTGATTTTTCCATTTGGAACTTCCTTTTCATGTTTACGCTTTTGGGTCTTTCTCTTTTCACCAAAATTCTCCTTATCCATTTCCAGTAGGGCTTCTCTCTTGGCAACACTTGTTGGATTTAGTGATTGTTTAATGACTTTATTATCATCGACGTCTTCTAAGAGCTCCATTTTCTTGTTGATTCTTTCTTCTATAGATTCAATTCTAGTAATATCTTTTTCAGTAATAATAGAGACAGACGTACCCTTTCTGCCTGCTCTTGCAGTTCTACCAACTCTATGAATAAAATCATCTGGATCAGCAGGTATATCATAATTTATTACTAATTCAACAGTAGGAATATCAAGACCTCTGGAAGCCACATCAGTAGCAATAAGAATCTTCGCAGCCCCAGCCTTGAAACGATGCAATGAATTAGTTCTTTCTGCTTGAGGCATTTCAGAGTGAAGAGAGGCGACTCTAAATTCTAATTTTCTTAAAGTTCTTCTAAGTACTTCAGCTGTGTGGGTTCTATTTACAAAGACAACAGCTGTTGCATTTTCAAAATTAGTTCTTAATATACTGTCAAGGTATGCTTCTTTAACATATGATGGTATAAACACATATTTTAATCCTAAAGTAGAAGGAATAGCGACTTTATCGGCGGACTCTACTTCGTGAATAAAAACAGAAAGTTTTCCTTTTTCCACTGGTTTATCTTTTAATGCTCTAACTGCATCAGTGACTGTAGCTGTGAATAATAAGGTTTTTCTCTTATTTGATGAAGGGAGAATACTAAAACATCTTTCTAAATCACTTCCGAAACTGTTACTAAGTAATCTATCAGCTTCATCAAGAACTAAGTATTTTATTCTCTTTAACCCTCCTATAGTATCTTCACCACTATTTAATATATGATCTGCTAATCTACCTGGTGTTGCAATAACAAAATGTGGTCTTTTTTGTAATTCTAATGCTTGCTTAACAATGTCTTCACCACCAACAATGACACTAATTTTGATGTTCATGGAAGCACCTAATGCAGCAAATTGCTCTGCAATTTGAAGTGCTAATTCTCTTGTTGGAGTCAATACTAAACCAAAAATACCAAAGGGATCAGCAGACCATTCAGTAAGCATAGGCAGAGCAAATGCTATGGTTTTACCACTACCAGTTTTAGCACCACCAATGCAATCATGCCCTTTCAAAATTTTTGGTATACATGCTGCTTGAATTGAAGTAGGTGTGTAAATTTTCATAGCATTCAATGACTCAGAGAGCCATTTAGCAACTCCCAAATCTTCAAATGACATAGTTGTTAGTGACCAATATAACTTATCTTAAAAAGATCTTGTATGTTCTATCCCATCGAGCGGCTCATTAAAAGTTCAAATATTCATTTTTCGATAGTCTGTATATAAAAAGAAGTAGTGTATTATACCATGTGTTACAACGAAGTAACTAAAGCTCTTAATAAAGTTTCTTTATCAGTTTAAGAAAATGAATGGTTTATTTCTTCCAAAGATAATATAATGTTTTTAAAGTGTTTTTTTATGATTTTGTTTACTTTTTAATTCTGAAAACATCATATTTTTTAATCTTTTTATGAAATTTCATGAATTAATAGACAAAATTAATTTTACTTATAATGTTATATATGTGTAATAAATTTATCTATAATAGTTTTTTTTGGCTATAAAGAGATACTAGTAATATATTCGAATTATAATAATATTCCCATTTTAATGATATCTATTTTTAATCCTATGTTTTCCTTGAAATTTATTTTCAAAATCTAGTCATTAAACTATAATTTCATATATTAGTTTATAATATTTAAGTAATTGATTCTTTTAAGTAATATAAAGTTTTTAATTATATTATTACTATTGTAGAAGAAAATATCTTTTGTATTAGGCAATAGTTTTCACTAAAAGTAAGAGTGAAGACCTCCGCTCTTCATTCACGTGAGATGTAATTTTATAAATTCACCTCTATTAAATATAGATAACTCTAATGTCAAGAAATGAAGCTTAGTTTACGTCATTTGGGAATTATAAAGTTTTCGAATTCAAGTCGTTTCTTTAGCAGTGTAAGCAGATTAAAGGCCCAAAATGATGGATCTGATTTATGGCTAGATCAACTTGAACCAGAACCAAGCGAAGAAGAAGAGAATTTCACAGGAAGAAATTATAAAATAATTAAAACAAAGCTTGGAGATGAGATTCCTGGTAGAGAAGAGATTTTAGATAATGTCTTGAAATATAGAAATTTAGGTGATGATGAATTCGGTTATAATAAAAAATTGATTTCATTAAAAGACTACTTTTTGGGCAATGATCATCACACACACAATGTTTTTAACGGTTATAGTAAATATAAACAAGGAAGAAAATCGGAACAAAGAACATTCATAGATTTAAAATTGATAAGATTAAAGAGTGGTAAAGGAGGTAATGGAGCTGTTTCTTTTTTCAGAGATGCATTCAGACCGGTCGGTCCCCCAGATGGTGGAGATGGTGGACAAGGTGGTAATATATATATACAAGTTGTTGATAATATTACATCTCTTCATAAGATAAGACGAAGTTATGAAGCAAAAAATGGTTCTCCAGGGACTGGTAAACAGCTAGATGGGAAAACGGGTGACGATATAATTATTGAAGTACCCGTTGGTACTACAATTCGATGGATTCCAGACCCTTTGGAACTTAGAAAGTATTTAAATGATAATCTGCAAAATCTTCTGGAAATAAATTTGGAAATTTCTACCCAAAACAAAGATATTCAGTTTTTAAGACAAGGGTTTAAACCAGGATTTGGTTGGATTTTCAAAGAAAAAGATGAAGAATATCATAGAGAAAGAGAATATTTTAACGACCTTAATGAAAGAGTAAAAGAATTTGACAAAGAAATAATCGATGAGGAAATATTTGAGGATAAGTTTCCAATTTTAGGAATTGATTTTGATAAACCAACTACACAACCATTTCTCTTATTGAAAGGTGGTAAAGGCGGTATGGGTAATATGCACTTTTTAACTAATGATATCAGAAATCCAAGATTCAGCAAGAGAGGAAGAGAGGGTTTAACTGAATTTTTTTTACTTGAATTAAAGCTTATTGCCGATTTAGGCTTAGTTGGTCTTCCTAATGCTGGTAAGTCAACTCTTCTTAGGGCAATTTCAAGAGCAAGACCAAGGGTTGGTCATTGGGAATTTACTACATTACAGCCCACCGTAGGTACAATATTTACTACTATTGATAAAGATCCATTTACTGTTGCTGATATCCCTGGTATTATTAAAGGTGCATCTGAAAACAAAGGAATGGGACTTGATTTCCTTCGTCATATAGAAAGATCTGGAGGATTGGTTTTCGTTGTTTCTTTAGAATCTAAAAATGTTGTGAACGACTTGCAAATTTTAATTGATGAAGTCGGCCCAAAGCGCATGAAAAATAAAAAAGTTTTGGTTGTTGCAACTAAGGCGGATCTCACAGAATCAAATGAATCGTACGTGCCGCTCAAAACATTTGTTGAAAATAAACACTGGAAGATTGTGCCAGTCTGTGCCATCAAAGGACATAATATAGAAAAATGTATCAAGATGATGAGTGAGATTGCTCAACCATCCGAGGTCTAAAATTAATATAAATATCTTGTAAATAATGTTTAGTGTTTATACAATAATTATATATGATATATAAACCGATTTCTATAAGCTGATACAGTTAACTAACATCTATACTTGCTGTGCAGATAATTATTCAGGGATTATTCTTGACACAATTGACAATGCAAATATAACTCTCTCCAATATATGATTACAAATAATATCCTGCTTCCTTTCAATCATTTACATAACTTTTTACGTATATGTATATTTTTCCTACTATACGAAAGTTAGTTTGCCTCATGCATTAAATAGGCTGAGAAGGATTGTAGTTCATAACCTGGGATGATTTTCAAAAAAAAAAAAAATTCATATCTCCGCAAGAGTACAATAATGAATTCCGCTAGCAATTTGGAAATTTTCTTTTCTTTATTACATTTTCTTTACGCAAACAATAATAAAAATGCCTTTTAAAGCAAATCTCCGCGGTATCATGCATGGAACATTATTAACATCAGGCGGGGCACTTAAAATTTGCGATTTCGTACTATTTTACTCTGCCTGCCTGCCAAGGGAACTTTATTATGTTATAATTATCACTTGTGCAGAATTATTCAGGGCATATAAAATAACTAGATTGCTCTGATGGGGAAAATATATAAGATATCTACATTCTTATTAAAATCTAATTAGAGTAAAGAATCATATAAGTTATGATTAAACTGGTAAATACACATTGTCATTCAATATCATACAATAGAGGTTACCTTGATACAGTTACAGTTTATGATCCCATTAATAATATAATGACATATAAATATAAACTTGCAAAACCTTTGATTCCAGAAACTTTCCTCAAAGGATCTCAAAACATTAGACATTCGTTGAATTGTAGCTACATAAATAAAACATTCGTGCCTAACTTGGAGTTTTTTCATTTTTTATTGGTAGATGATAATATTATTAATCTTATGATTTTGAATAGGGTACTTAAGAAGATGTATCCAAATGCTACTATTGATACCACTCAGAATTCAAGATTAGTAGTAGAAATGGTGAAAATGAATTCCTATGATATCATATTTTTAGATATTGAGATGCCTGTCATGTCGGGAACTGAAATAGCTACAATAATAAGGTCAGAAGATGAACTAAATCATATACCATTAGTTGCTGTTACTTCTAAATGTCACACAAAAGATTTACAATACTATGAGGAAATAGGAATTGACTTCACCTTTTCAAAACCTCTTTATATGAATTATCACTATCTTCTGAATAATATAAACGATGTTATGAAATCTAGGAGACAAATATAATGATAACCTTGATGAACTGAACCCTAATGACTAAATGAAGTAATGAAATGAAATGAAATGAAATGATGAAATTTTTATGTACCTTAGAATTGTATTATATACAGTATAACTAATAGATAACGCCACCTACGATGCCAATCCACGTGCCTGCTAAAATAGTTGAGCATATACAACATAACTCAAGTAGATCAAACTACAAGTAAATATTTTTATTCCATTCATGTTGTATTTGTGTTTAAATCTGCTTATTGTTTTATTAGAAATCTTTTATAATATTCATCATAAATTTAAGACTCACATTACATACTTTACATGGAAATTCAAATTAAATCAACCCCTCAAAATTTAGTAAATTTCTCCTGTATTTTTGTTTGATTCAACTTTATAATGATAGTGGGGTAATGTTTTAAAAGGTAATTCAGGCGACAACTATTATTAAACAAGTAGTATATATAATCAGACATATATTTATTTATCTATTTGGTAGAATGATTATAAAAATCTTCACTTTTCTATATTTCATTATTTTTATTAGTACAGCTTCTGTAAATTTATGTAGTTTATGAAACTAAAGTGAAATCTTTTTACTCATCTCCTATCAAGTTTAACTAGATACTTTTATCTTTTTTTTTTGCATTTTTCAAAATGAAAAGTAATGCCTTAGATCCTTTTTGTTTATTCACCTCAACCCATGGCATCCTACTAACGCCACGGTTAGACGTCATATCTCAAACTTTTAAAGATAGCTGTATAACAAATTTAATACCCCTGACAACGTATCTAAGGATATGGATCTCGATGATACCAGTAATATGCTTTATAGTTCCAATTGAATATATGCTCCAAAGTTTCTTGGTGGCTTTTCAACACATTAGACATCGAATACCGGTTTCCTTCCTCCTCACGAGACGCAGCTGGTTTCTTCTCCAGTGTTTGCACTTATACATAAGCTGCTGCTCTCACCTTCATGTTGTCTGGGTTTCCGTACAAAGGTGCATAGTAAATATTCCTGAAAAGTAGTGAATTCGATTTTAACCCAGTCTTCAAGCCATTATAGCAGTTATTTCTTCTTTAATGCCATCTGGTATATTGATGGTGAATAATCTCTCATACATCACATTTTCCGGCCCTAATAGCCTCGAGGCGTCTTCTTCTGTTTTCGCTCGTAAGTCCACCGATGGTACTACTGATGCTAGGTCCATTGAAGCAATTAAGCATAAAATCTAAGCTGAGGAACAATGTTGAAAATTTGAAAACATATTGTGCTAATCTCTCCTGGAATTTCATAGGTATATTTTCTATTGCTTACTAGTTCTTATCTTGGCTTCCTTGAGGATTAAAGATAAAAGTTATGAAATTTAAGGAATTTTTATATAATTTTTGAGAATAAGTTGAATGGCATTCTAGATACTTGTTTAACCGATTATGTTGTTTAACCAATTATATTTTTTCGGCTATTATTAATTTCTTGGTAGCACTATTTAATTATATAGTTTTATATTTAGATGTATTAGTTATTCAATATACTGTATTTATCTCAATAACTTAATTGGTTATACTATAGTTTTAGTAGTTTAATTTGCAATTTGTAGTATAAATGAAGATATTGGTCTAATACTTTTATTTGTTTTCAAGAAACGAATTCGTATACACATGATCACGAGATTAGTTAATAGTACATAGACAATAGACGAATAGTTAAACTAGTATATGTATAAACTAAGATCGTCTAAGATCATGCATATTTTCTAATCTCGTTTAAATACTCTATAAATAATCAGGTATCATATTTTCAAGTATAACCTTAAGAGGAGAAGAATGTTATAACTTAGAAATTTATCCCTTGCATAATTATAATGTATAACCCATTATTGTTCCATTTTCATGTTAGATTATATATTAGACTAAATGGACTGGTATCGTAGATAATGTTTTAAGGTTAGTTCTTATGGTGAGAAACTCTTGACCTTCAAAAAAAGATAAAGATATTTATCTATCCTGTTTATAGTTTACGGCTAATTTAGTAGATATCCGGAAAAGGAACTTAGAGACAAATGGTATACGTATCATAAAATATATAATGTACTAGTAATCAATCATATGTATATATTTTTTCCTGAAACCTTAGGAATAGGCTCGTATGGCGCAGTGGTAGCGCAGCAGATTGCAAATCTGTTGGTCCTTAGTTCGATCCTGAGTGCGAGCTTATTTTTTTTTTTCTGGCAGCACATTTAACTATTTTTATTATTAAGTATATTCCTTCTTCATTAGACCCGAGTAAAAATGGCAAGATTAAGTATGTTAGCCATAATACAATAATCATGAAAAGTACTAACAAATTATAGCTAAATCAAATTTAAGGAATAAATATAATCCATATAAATCACCCATAAAACAAAATCTGTCTAATAATACACAATCTTCTAGCCCTAGTTCTGCTAATTCAACATTTTGTTCTACCCAAGATAGCTCCATTTTATCTTTGTCCCCTTCTAATTTCATGAAACCAAAACTGTCTCCTCTAGTTGGTTCAAATAGGAGAAAAATTTTACAATTAGATTTAGAAATCCGAAAGGCTGAATTAAAAAGAGATACAATCTTAAAAGCAATCAAATATAATAAAAGTGGTGAGTTTGATAAAATCAATAATCTAATAAATAAATGGCAAAATATAGCAAGAATGGCTTCAAACTACTTATTAAATCAATATCAAATAAAAATATCTGCTCAAGGGGGATATAAAGAATGGAAAAGTCGATTAAGACAAACAAATATGATGAATAATAGCTCAGAATCACAAAGGGCTTTGGAAAATCTTGAGTATTATATGGAAACTCCTGAATATAGCTATCTTTCCAAACTTGAAAAGAATGAAATAAAAAAACGGTATGATGAATTAGAAGCTATCATAGAAAAGGAAAGTATGATTGATAATGATGATGATAATGATGATAATGATGAATTTACAATGTCTGAAATGTATAAGTATTTAAAAATTGATTATAATTTAGTATACGGAGATGAAAATGAGAAAAATACAGAAAAATAATATTTATTTAAAAAAAAAAGAATAAAATAACTAGTTATATCATTTTTTTCATATATCAAAATAAAAAATAAAATAGATCACACATTCTTTTTCTATTAATCATTTATCTTTTTTTAGTTCTCTAAATTTTAATTATATTATAAAAATATAATTAAAAATAAATGTCTTTATCTTAGTTCTGTTTCCCATTTAGGAACATTAATTACTTGCATTTAAGAGGCAAAATTAGTGCGGCAACTTGTAAAAAAATCTTAAACTTTTTTTAAACATAAACATATGAACATAGAAAACCTTTATAACACAAATGACACTAAGTACTACAGTAGTGATACTAGATGATGTGCTAAATTCTACTGAAGTATTCTTGAAGGATAAATTGTTAAGATTTCTTAACAGGTTGAAATTTGGATTAAATGATAAATATATAAAGGTAGAAGAGATAGTTGAAACTATAAGTTTAGGACTACCAGATTTAATTACACTAAATCAGCTTTATGATCTTACCTCAGAAACAATTGCTAGTAGGGTTATACATCACCCTGATTATGCCTTACTAGCTGGTAGAGTGGAAGCATATAGAATCCAAAAACTAGTAGATGGGACATTCAGTGAGAATATTATTAAGTTAAAGAATCATAGACATAAGCGTTCAAAAAAACATAGTTCTGCTATATCAGATAGATTTTATAAACTAGTGATGAAGAATAAGGATACTTTTGATTCCATAATACGATCAGACAGAGATTTTGATTTAACATATTTTGGGATAAAAACATTATTGAAATCGTATTTATTGCATCGTGATACTCAAGTTTCGGAGACTCCTCAATACTTGTTTCTTAGGGTTGCAATCGAAATTCATGAAGAGGATGTCGATAAAGTAAAAGAAACTTATAACCTAATGTCTGAAAGATACCTAATTCATGCTTCTCCTACTTTATTTAATGCTGGTAACGATTATAATTATTTATCTTCTTGCTTTTTAATAGCTATGGAAGATGATTCAATAGATGGAATTTATAAAACATTACATAAATCTGCATTAATTTCAAAAGCTGCAGGTGGAATAGGTTTACATGTCCATAATATTCGTGGTAATGGATCATATATTTCTTCTACTAATGGTATTTCGAGTGGCTTAGTTCCAATGCTAAGAGTTTTCAATAATACAGCTAGATATGTGGATCAAGGAGGTAATAAGAGACCAGGAGCTATTGCAATTTATCTTGAACCATGGCATTCTGATATATTTGAATTCTTAGACTTAAGAAAAAACCATGGAAAAGAAGAAATGAGAGCTAGAGATTTATTTTATGGGTTATGGATATCAGACTTATTTATGAAAAGGGTTAAAGATAATGGTGATTGGTCGTTATTTTCTCCAGATGAAGCACCAGGGTTATCAGATGCTTATGGAGAAGAGTTCAATAATTTATATCAGAAGTATGAAGAAGAAGGATTGGCAAGTAACAATGTAAAAGCCCAAAAGTTATGGCTTGCAATTTTAGAATCTCAGATTGAAACAGGTGGTCCATTTATGTTATATAAAGATGCGTGTAACTCAAAATCAAACCAAAAAAATTTAGGAACTATAAAATCATCAAATTTATGTTGTGAAGTTATGGAATATTCTTCCCCTGAAGAAACTGCCGTGTGTAACTTAGGCTCTTTAGGGTTACCAAGATTTATTAAATATGAGGTAAATGAAAATGAAAATGAGACGTTGCTAACATTTGATTTTGAAAAATTGCATTCAGTAACGAAAGTGTTGGTGTGTAATTTAGACAAAATAATCGATAGAACGAGGTACCCAGTCAAATCAGCAGAGATTTCTAACAAAAAACACCGTCCTATTGCTGTAGGTGTTCAGGGGCTAGCTGATTTGTTCTTAGAGTTACGTATTCCATTTGAATCAGTGGCTGCGAAAAAGTTGAACATTCAAATATTTGAAACCATATATCATGCTGCTATTGAGATGTCATTAGAATTAGCAAGTAGTATAGGCCCTTACGACTCCTTTAGTGGCTCTCCCAGCTCAAATGGTGTTTTACAATTTGACTTATGGAATCACAAACCTTCAACATTATATGGGGATTGGGATAATTTAAAAGAAAATATTAAATCAAATGGTTTGAGAAATTCTCTTCTTATTGCTCCTATGCCAACTGCTTCAACATCACAAATATTAGGGTTTAGTGAATGCTTTGAGCCATATACATCCAATGTATATAATAGAAGGGTTCTTTCTGGTGAATTTCAAATTGTAAATAAATATCTTGTTAATGACTTAATAGAATTAGGGCTTTGGAATCCATCTATTAGAGATAAGATAATATTTGAAGATGGTTCAATTCAAAATATACCTGAAATACCAGATGATGTTAAAGGTCTTTATAAAACTGTTTGGGAAATTAGCCAAAGAGTTATAATCGACTTAGCTGCTGATAGAGGTAAATTTATCGACCAATCGCAAAGTATGAACATATACCTTAAGAATCCAACTTTAGGAAAGCTTACTAGCTGTCATTTTTATGCCTGGGAGAAAGGGTTAAAGACTGGTATGTACTACCTCAGAACCCAAGCAGCAGCTCAACCAATAAAATTTACTGTTGATTTAGAAAACATCAAGAATCAAGGATATAAATCTGCTATTCCAATAAATAAGTTACCTAAAAAAAGGTATTTAGAACTTAGCGAACTAAAGTCAGAAAATTTTAAAAGAATTAAGGACAATAAAAACAGTGACCAAAGAGAAGATACACCAAATATATATGACTCACCCTCGGTGAGCTGTAGTATAGATTCACCAAGTAATTGTGATTCATGCTCAGGATAATTATGATAGATGTGTAATATTATACTTGTTAATAGAAATGAAAATGCAATTTTATATAATGAAAGTGTGCTATAAATTTACGATCTATTTCTCAGTAATTTACGATTTGCAAAATCTGCAACTTGAGAAAGACCTTCTTTTGTAACAAATAGTAATTTTTTATTCTTCTCGGCCCAAAGTTGAACTCCAATTTCTGATGCATAATTTGACAAAATATCAAATTCTTGTTGATTGGTAAAATCTTTAAACAAATATCCTTCAAAGGTTTGAATTCTATCTAATTCAAGTTGCCATAATTTAATTTGATCTACAACAGTTGGTGGTAGAATTTCTAATTTATGCTGGGCAATTTTTCCGTCAGTGACTTGTTTGGATTGAGGTGCACCACCAGCAGTATTAATATTATGGCTAGTATCAAATTCAACCTTTTTATCTAATTTTTTTTTCCCCAAAATCCTCATTTGGGGATGTGCATGTGTTTCTAGAAATTTAATTATCTGATCTGATGTTATACCATTATATAATGCACTTCTAATGGACTCTCTTGTAATTTGACCACAAACCATATTTGCAAATCTTGTTTTTAACTGCACAAAAAGATTTAAAACAGCTATTTCTAAAGGTGAATTTGTGTATGCATAAAGTTTGAAATTAGTTTCGAGAATAATAGAGCCACCTTTGGAACTAGATGCAATCTCTAGATCGCCTTCTGATGATTCTAATGCTTGATCCATTGCCATCGATGGGGATTTAAGGGCAGTGGAGTCTGATGTTAATGTTGTAGCGAGTCTTGTTGGATAGAAGCGCTCAGAATTATCAGATCTTTGATAAACTAAACCATAATCCTTTAAATCAGCCAACATACTAATTTGAGTTGCACTTAAACTAGAAACCGTATAACTCTTACCCAATTCTAAAGAACCTAAAATAAAAATAAAGTTTAAAACATCTACAGGATCCATGTTAAGGTCCAGGGTTAAGTTTAAGTATTGCAAAAGTAACGTCCAAATCTGGGCATTCATATCTTGAAGTAAGAATTGGAATCCAGAATTTGTAATTCGCAAATTCTTTGGACTAGTTCCAGGACCTTCCATAAGTCCTCCCAGTTTTAAAAGTGATAACACTGAGTTTGACGGCGTATTTGTCAATTTAGTACCAACCATGAAATGTAAAATAGTTTCCCATTTTTGTGAAGCAAAAGAATCCAAAAATTTAATATTTACTAATTGGGAGTCAGGAGTCATACATAAGTTACCAAATGCATTCGCTACTTGGGATCCTGTTAGACAATCACGAAAGTTTTGTCTAAAAGTAGGATGAAGTCTGATGTGCGACCCTCCACTATCTTCTTCAATTAAATGCAAGGCTTTAAGTCTCTTTAGAGAGTCAAATTGTGTCTTTCGGGCAGTAGGCTTACACCATTTATCCAAATCTTTGATCCCTAACGGCTTTTCATAAAAAATCATCGACATTATGTAAAACTTGGCCATTGGAGGAAGTAGTCTGTAGATAGAAAGACATGTCGCAGGAGCTTCGTATAACTTCGATTGTATAGTATTAGGAAGACCCTCTAAGTATTCAATGACAGTAGTCTTGAATAGATTACTTGACGACATTGTAGTCTAGTATGGGTAGTGTATCAACGAGATGTTGGTGTATGATATAAAATCCAAAACTAACCTTGGGTTTGATTACATAATCAAAATATTTGTCAGTAAAAAAATGAGAAGAGCTTTTGGAATAGAGATCAAAATTGTATTAGTAAGGCCTATCACATCACATTACATTGAATAATCAAGAGCAATGCCTCTTAAAAGAAAAGCAAGCGAGTTTGAACGCAGTTCAGCAGGAAGTGACGAAGCTTTCCAAGAGTTACTCCAACCTGAATACAAGGGTAAAGGATTGGCCGATGAGATTAATACTGCCGAAGATAAATGGAACTTGTTACCAGCTTTCTTAAAGGTTAAGGGATTGGTTAAGCAACATTTGGATTCATTCAACTATTTTGTAGATACTGATTTGAAAAAAATTATTCAGGCAAACGAGCTTGTTTTGTCAGATGTTGATCCAGAGTTTTACTTGAAATATTTAGATATTAGAGTTGGACATAAATCTACATCATCCCCAGGTACAAAGGAAGTTATTCTCCCACCACATGAGTGTCGTTTGCGTGATTTGACCTATTCTGCGCCAATTTATGTCGATGTTGAATATACTAGAGGCCGTAAAATTATTATGCACAAGGACTTGGAAATTGGAAGAATGCCAATCATGTTGAGGTCCAATAAATGTATTCTTGATGGTATTGATGAACAGAAAATGGCATTATTTGAAGAATGTCCTTTA
Source organism: Schwanniomyces vanrijiae var. vanrijiae (assembly GCA_030556805.1). Taxonomy (NCBI): domain Eukaryota; kingdom Fungi; phylum Ascomycota; class Pichiomycetes; order Serinales; family Debaryomycetaceae; genus Schwanniomyces; species Schwanniomyces vanrijiae. The sequence goes on along the minus strand of JAKTUS010000011.1, from coordinate 157,235 downwards.
GACCCAGGTGGATACTTTATTGTTAATGGTACTGAGAAGGTTATTTTGATTCAAGAACAATTATCGAAAAATAGAATTATTGTCGAAGCTGATGATAAGAAAAACATAGTCCAAGCATCAGTTACATCCTCTACACATGAACGTAAATCTAAGTCATATATTATAACCAAGAATGATAAAATTTACTTAAAGCATAACTCTATTAGTGAAGATATTCCAATTGTGATCATTTTGAAAGCTGCTGGTATCACCTCAGATTTAGAAATCTTACAATTAGTATGTGGTCAAAACCCACAATATCAAGATTTATTTGCTGTTAATTTTGAAGAAGCTGCTAGATTGGAAATTTTCACCCAACAGCAAGCCTTAAATTACGTTGGTAAGAGAGTCAAAACCATTAGAAGAGCAGGGGCACCAAAATTATCCCAACTTCAAGAAGGTATTGAAGCTATTGCTACCACTATCATTGCCCATATTACAGTTTCTGATCTTCAATTTCGTGAAAAGGCTTTATATATTGCTACAATGGCAAGGCGTGTATTGATGACAATGCACAATCCTCTGATGGTCGATGATAGAGATTATGTTGGTAACAAGAGATTAGAATTAGCTGGTCAATTGATGTCCTTACTTTTTGAAGATTTATTTAAAAAATTTAATAGTGATTTCAAGGCTAATATTGACAAAATTTTGAAAAAACCAAGCAGAGCTTCTGAATTCGATGCACTTTTATCAATTAATATTCACTCTAACAACATTACAATGGGTTTAAATAGAGCTATTTCTACTGGTAACTGGTCTTTAAAACGTTTCAAGATGGAAAGGGCAGGTGTTACCCATGTTTTATCAAGATTATCCTACATTTCAGCGTTGGGTATGATGACTCGTATTTCATCTCAGTTCGAAAAGTCTAGAAAGGTTTCTGGTCCAAGAGCTTTACAACCATCTCAATTTGGTATGTTATGTACTTCCGATACGCCAGAAGGTGAAGCTTGTGGTTTAGTTAAGAATTTAGCATTAATGACACATATTACAACTGATGATGAAGAAGGTCCTGTGAAGAAGTTATGTTACGTTTTAGGTTGTGAAGATATCTTAGCTATCGATTCAGCAACATTGCATATTGAAGGTAATTACGGTGTTTACCTTAATGGTACATTAATTGGTACTACTAGATTCCCTGGAAAATTCGTTACAAATTTCCGTAACCTTAGAAGAACAGGTAAGATATCAGCATTTATCTCTATTTATACCAACAATCATCAAAGCAGTGTCCATATTGCTACAGATGGTGGTAGAATTTGTCGTCCATTAATTATTGTCAAGAATAATAAATCTATGGTTACTGCTGACCATTTAAAGAATTTGTTGACCGGAAAATGGGTTTTTGATGATTTCTTAAAGCATGGGTTAGTTGAATACCTAGATGTTAATGAAGAAAATGATTCTTTAATTGCATTAGGAGAAGAAGATTTAAACCAACCGATCCAAAACATAACTCATTTAGAAATAGAGACATTCACAGTTTTGGGAGCTGTTGCAGGTTTAATTCCATATCCTCACCATAACCAATCTCCAAGAAACACATATCAATGTGCGATGGGTAAGCAAGCAATTGGTGCAATTGCTTACAATCAATTCAGAAGAATCGATACTTTACTTTATTTAATGGTTTATCCTCAACAACCAATGGTGAAGACCAAAACAATTGAATTGATTGATTATGATAAATTACCAGCCGGACAAAATGCTACTGTTGCTGTTATGTCTTATTCTGGTTATGATATTGAAGATGCTTTAGTTTTGAACAAGGCATCTATTGATAGAGGTTTTGGTCGCTGTCAAGCTTTACGTAAGAATACCATAACCTTAAAAAGATATCCAAACCATACAAAAGATATAGTTGCAGGTATGAGAGTAGATGAAAATGGTGATCCAATTTTTCCACATGCTGCCTTGGGCCCAGATGGTTTAGGTGAGGTTGGTATGAGAGTAGAAAATGGCCAAGTTTATGTCAATAAATGTGTTCCTACTAATGCAGGTGAATCCGTATTAGGAGGACCTGAACAGCCACAGCAAAATGCTGAAAGTCATAGAGAAACCCCTGCATTCTACAAAGCACCAGAACCATCATATGTTGACCAAGTTATGATGTCTGTTAGTGATAATGATCAAGCATTAATTAAGGTATTATTAAGACAAACAAGAAGACCAGAATTGGGTGATAAATTCTCATCTAGACACGGTCAAAAAGGTGTTTGTGGTATTATCGTTCAACAAGAAGATTTGCCATTTAACGATAATGGTGTAACTCCTGATATTATTATGAATCCACATGGTTTCCCATCACGTATGACAGTTGGTAAGATGATTGAGTTGATTTCAGGTAAAGCTGGTGTTTTGAACGGTTCATTGGAATACGGTACTTGTTTCGGTGGCTCTAAATTAAAGGATATGTCAAAGATATTGGTAGAAAAGGGATTCAATTATTCTGGTAAAGATATGCTTTATTCTGGTATCACTGGTGAATGTTTACAAGCCTATATCTTTTTCGGTCCTATCTATTATCAAAAATTGAAGCACATGGTTTTAGATAAAATGCATGCTAGAGCAAGAGGTCCTAGAGCTGTTTTAACCAGACAGCCTACTGAAGGTAGATCGAGAGATGGTGGTTTAAGATTGGGTGAAATGGAGAGAGATTGTGTTATTGCATATGGTGCTTCTCAATTATTATTAGAAAGACTAATGATTTCTTCTGATGCATTCGAAGTTGACGTATGTAATAACTGTGGTTTGATGGGTTACAATAGCTGGTGTACTACTTGTAAGAGTTCTGAAAATGTCATTAAGATGACAATTCCATATGCAGCTAAATTGTTATTCCAAGAATTAATATCTATGAATATTGCTCCAAGATTGAAGTTGGGTGATGTTTTCTGATAGTTCATAACAATAGTAGAGTAATAAAACATAAAAAATAACTATTTTAATAAAATGTATATATAAGACGAAAAACTATTCAAGTTCAAATTTAATACTAACTTAGCGATCTCTAAAATTTACAATAACTCTGATAATGAAGAGATAAATGTAGGTCCAGTAACGGTAGTATAAATCAATAATTATTAGTGGCTACTTTGTTTTATCTTTTTCCCTAAAACTTACTATTATTTGATCGCAAACTACTTAGATGTTTCTGGTGTGATTCAATTGCCAAAAAAAAACCACTGATTTAAAAAAAAAAATGATCTACCTTAAATCTGCGACCATATAATCACACATTTATTTTTTTTTGTTTCAGAAAATAGGGATATATGACCAAAAACTACATCCATCAACAAAGTAATTATTAAATATATGTTCTATACTGACCCAATAGATGAGACTTGTGCATGATTTTGGTTTTATTATGAGGATGCTCCTTGGATTTATTGCAATATCTTGCTTGGTTGTATGGCAGACCAAGTCTGAAGAATCTCAGATAAATCTTAAAGATGCATTATATTTGACGAAGAATTCGATTAAAGAATGGAGAAAACAACACCTAGATGCTAAGAAGCATCATATTATGGGTGATTCAAACCAAAACGAGATACTGCATCACAATTTGAATTATGACTCTGATATGCCATTTAACAATGTAGTGAATACGTTTTTCCCCATTGACTGTCTTATTAAATACAATGAACTTGCAGGTCCAGGTCAGTTGAATAATTATACGGAACACGAGTTTCTTGGAAGATATGCCTCATTTAGTCCTATCTTGAACGAAGAAATTAATGGAGAATATCGCATATTTCCAGATAATGCATGCATTAGTTTGAACTCTAGTGACTATGAAGATTTTAGCGAGAAAATAATCGTGTTAATGAGAGGAGGATGTACTTTTGTTAACAAAGTTTCTAATATCATTAAAGCTGATATAAAACCTCGCGCCATAATCATTGGTAACAATGAACCTAATCGTGGTCTAGTAACGATGTATTCTAGTACTTTTAATGAGGATGGAACTCTATCTACTCCAATAATATTTATTACATATGAAAGCTTTAAAATATTAGAGAATAGGATTCCCATACATAACTCATTATGTATATTTACTGCATCAATGAGTGGATGGTTTAATGTAATTTTATCCATGTCATTATCACCTCCACTTTTAATTTTAATATTCTACTTACTTATAAAGGGATTCCAATTTCTTAAGAAAAGAGAAATCAGCAGAATAAATAATAAACTTGTCAAAAGCCTACCAGTTTATGTGTATAATAAATCGCATTTAATTCTTTCTAGCCAGTTACCTAATTACTTGAAGATAACTGGTCAAACAGCACCAAGCTCTATAATGTCATCTACAGATAGTTTTAAAACGCCAGCAGAAAGTTCTGAAAGCTTAATTATCACCAACAATTATGTCGTGAATGGAGTGGACCTCAAGGCTTCTGCTAATGCACTTCATATTTTATTATCTACAAAAGACTTTTATCCGTCTTATAAGTGTTCTATTTGTCTTGAGAAATTTAAACCTTTAAATTCAAAGGTTTTGGTATTGGAATGTAAACATTTTTACCATGAAAATTGTTTATCTAACTGGCTTATTAATTTCAAGAGAAGCTGTCCTTTGTGCAATTGTAAATTTAAACAACCAGACCACCCATATATATTAGTGGATAATCATTCTGATTATGGTGCAATAAATGATGAAGATTTAGAAGCACAAGTACATCTCCAAGGAAATAATACTTTTGTTTCGGAAAATAGTGCAATTGATTCTAATACCCATGATGAATCTATTGCAACATTACCTCTGTTTGTTAATAGGGAAGAGTATGATAACGAACCTCAAACTTCACTTAGTCCAACTACTTCTGGTACTGCTAGTGAGTTAAGTAGTAGTGGAGTTAGCGAGTCTCAATCTTCTTATTTTAGCACCTCTAGTAAATTTGAATCAACTTCTTCTAATCGTCTTATTAACTTCTATCAGAGGCCGCTGCAAATTTTAGTTCAACTATCTGCTCAAAGTTCCTTAGATTTAGGACATGAAAGTGAGCTAAGCTCAAGTATAGATCTAGAAAAGTTTGGAACACCACAGAGCCACTCTTTATCTAATCAAATTTCCTCTAGTACTGAGAGTGAATCTACTATCATGCAGAGAAGAGAGCTTATAGAACACAACGATTCACAAGAAAATAGTATTATTGAAAGTATTAAGGCAGATGATGTTCAAGATGACTATGAATCTAATGAAGAAGATTATTTTGATGATATGGTCATGGCATAGTTTTCGTATATAGGTAGATACATAATAACTATGGAGGTTATCCCGGCAAAAATCGGGATAATCATGTGACTTGATTATTCTAGTTCTCCACTAAACTTGCATTCGTTGGTAATCTATCAAAAATTGATCTAAGTTTTAAGTGTAAGGTTAAGCCAGAGTAAATAAAATGGAACAGGGATTAGTTAATAATGAGCTTAATATCGAATCTGAAGAAAGCTGCCCAAGTCCTCAAGCAAACCATGAAATAAAAGCTGAAGACACTTCAAAAAAAGATGAACAGAAACAACAAAAAAAGAGAAAGAAGAAAGTAAAGATAGCATGTGTATACTGTAGAAGATCCCATATGATTTGTGATGACTCCAGACCATGTCAACGTTGTATAAAAAGAGGAATAGGCCACTTATGTTATGATGAACCTTCAAACTCAAAACAGCGTAAGAAAGTTGCTGCATTTAAAAATCAAAGCTCTCCAGATTCATCAAATTTACTAAATATACCAAATCCAATGGATCCAAATTCACATTTGACAACCGAAACCCCTGATTTTTCATTAAAAACACAAAACAAGGATGAAACTCCACAAATTTCTGCATTTAATCAATTTAATCTGAAACCAAACTCTGTGCTATCTCAAACAATACCTTACAACCAGGAGCCATTTTTCTTTTCAGAACATGCTGGTAGTGAATTCAGCTCGTTGAATGATTTTCTATCGATGATTGATGATCCAGACTTGGTCAACGGAACATTAAATGAAGATCATGCCCAAAACAATAACAATTTAATGCAATATAGAAATGATGTATCAAATACAAATATACAAACAGATTTAACAGGGGCGAAAAATTATCATAGTGGTAGTAATTTGAAAAATACTAATAGTGTTGGTAACCCAAAAATTGCTAATGAGTCCACTACTTCAATAAGTAACATCTTATCATTCACGCCTAATGCAAATATATACCCACTGACATTTCCTAATTCTATGCTAACTCAACAGCAACAGCAACAACCACAGCAACAGCAGCTGTTACAGCAACAATCACAACAACAACAACATGAAAACTCATCTTCACAGACACAAGGTGAAGCAGATAAAAATAACCTGTCCAATCAACCTATCATCTCAGATTCCGCCAGAGACAAATTCTTTTTGACAGCTGCAGATCCTACTACTGAAATTTCCCCAGAGGAGAGATTAAAACAAGTAATTAAAGCAAAATTAGAAGCTGGATTATTACAACCATACAATTATGCAAAAGGTTACGCTAGATTGCAAAGTTACATGGATAATTATATGAATGCATCTAGTAGACAAAGAGTATTGAAGCCATTATCCATTTTCAGACCAGCGTTTAGAGCAATAGCGAGAACATTAAAAGATGTTGACTTAGTATTAGTCGAAGAAAGTTTTGAAAGAATGTTATTAGATTATGATAGAGTATTTACTTCAATGGCTATCCCTGCATGTCTCTGGCGGAGAACGGGTGAAATATATAGAGGCAACAAAGAATTTGCATCATTGGTTGGTGTTACAACTGATGACCTTAAAGATGGAAAATTAGCAATTTATGAATTAATGAGCGAAGAAAGTGCAGTAAACTTTTGGGAAAAGTATGGTGCGATTGCATTTGACAAAGGACAAAAAGCGGTTTTAACAAGTTGTAACTTGAGAACCAAAGATGGTATAAAAAGGAAAAGCTGTTGCTTTAGTTTTACAATAAGGAGAGATCGATATAATATTCCAAGTTGTATTGTCGGTAATTTTATACCAATCGATCCATAAGATCATATTAATTAATATATAATAATAGACTAAATGATATTTGTAGTAACTTTTAATTTACTCGTATTTATATATTTAAATTACATATTTACTCTTCATCCTCGTCCTCATCTTCATCATCTTCAATTTCTTCAGCATCCATTTCAATGTCAGATTCATCATCATTTTCTTTCTTCTTCTTACGTGCTTCTTCTTCTTCAGCTAAGGCTTCTCTTAAAATCCTTGACTTTTCTTCCTTTAATTCTCTGTGAACAATAACATATTGACCCAATGGGGTTTTTTGCCAATCAAAATCATTTAAGAATAATTGAACTTCAGTTTTGTTAGAGGGACCATATTCAATATTAGATCTCTTTCCTGATATAAAGGTTGCATTGGCATTTAACTTTTCAATAAGTTGTTGTAATTGTTTGTTAAATTTAATATTTCTTGATTTTTTTACAAATCTTCTTAAAGATAAAATAGCAGGAGTAACCAATTCTGGGAATGCAACATTCTTACAATACAAAACAAAGAACTCACTAGTCAATTCAACAAATTGCTCACACAACCCATCCTGATATACTCTTGTTCCTAAGTAAGCTTGGTTTACCTTAATATTGTGTTCAAAATCAACAGTTTGTAAGTTTGATGGTTTTGGTGCCTTTGTCATAGCAGTAGAAGTTAAGATTTCTAAAATTAATGGGAAAATTGGAATAAAAACTCCGGTTGATTGTGACAATCTAATTAAAGATCTAATCAAGTAAAATCTCAATGGGAAAAATTGTGCAGTTGGGATTAATCTAATTGCTCCTAAAGTAACTTGAACTAATGGATAGATTAATTGTCTCAATGGTGATTCCTTAGATTTATGCTTTAATTCCTTTTCTGGGTTACATTGTTGACTAAGAACTCTTGACCAGAAATCTAAAGAGTGACAGTATTGCCAATTGTAGATAGTTTTAAAACCTTCTTTAGCATTTGATGTAGCACTAATACTATTTCTTAAGTGAATAGCCAATTGTCTAACATATTCAAATCCAACTTGATAAGAAATAGTTTCGTTAATACCAAATAACTCTGCTGCTGAATTCTTACAGAAGTTAATCATTGGCATGGTGTGGACATTAGTCTTACGACAATTTTTCAAAAATGAGGAATATGTTAATTTTAAAACAGTCTCCAATACAGATTTAGGAAATTCTTTAGCAACATTGTTTAAGAAAGCAAAAGTTGCAATTTGAGTTTCAACATCAGTTGTTGTAGACCATACCTCAACAACTGAGGATAATATTTCTTTTAATAATCTTCTGTATGACAAATAGTATGGCAAAACTTCTTGGATAGAAGTTAAGACTAATGCAGCAGTTTCAGTATTGGTAATATCACGTAAAAGTGCAATGTAAGAACCGGCATGAGACTTTAAAATACTAGAAATCTGAGATACATGAGGATTCTTTTCTGGAATAACTCTTGCACCTGTTGATGGTTGAATTTTAAACTTAACCAATTTTTGAAGTGACTGAGGTAATTTTTTTAAAGACAACAACATTAATTGGTTAAATGCTTCAGGATCGGTGACAGTATATTTATAATCTTCTTCACTTGAATTAATATTTACTGCAGCTTTAAAGGCAATTGATACATTTCTGATGACCTTGATAGTAGGTTTGTTTAATTGTACATCCCATTTTTTAATAAGATCAATGGTTATTTCAGTCTTGTTAGTTCCTTCATCTACATCTGCAGTCTTAGTCTTTTTGGAATTCTTTGATTTTACCTCTTCTTCTTCCTCATCATCATCGCTCATAGCATCCAATGGATTAACTCCCTCAAAATCTAATAAATCTTTATCATTTTCCTTCAAATATTTGTAAAATTCAGGGTCCTTTTCAGCCAACCCATCTAAGTCTTTCTTCATAGCTTCTTCATCTTCTTCTTCTTCAGAAGAGTCATCACTTTCTTCGGTTTCCTTCTTACTCTTCTTACCCTTTTTTTCTTTAGGAACTTCAAATCCACCTTCAAAGAAAGCATCTACTGACATATCATCAAAAACTTCCTTAGATGCCTTGCTTGGCTTTTCGACCTCATCAGTAGATTGAGATGTCTTTCCCTTTTTACGGGACGCTACTTTTTTGTTGTGCTTTTGAACCTCTTTACGATGTTCTAAGGTATGCTTCAAATGCTTGTTTTGAAACTTCTTTGTAGCTTTAGATGTTTTACCCATTGCAATAAATAGTAGAAAGACAAATATCTATATGAAAATATACATTTGAAAAAAAAAAATTACCGATGAGAAGACCCAAGCAATTTTGTGTAATAGACAGGTTTAATGATTGCAATATAAATTTATATAAGATTATCGAACTTCCCACTAAATGCATGATCTAACCAATTTATCAATTTATCATAAACAATGGAATTAGCATTGTGGTACATGATAGAATGATCACTATCCGGAAATATATGAAGATCATAGTTCTCAACTGTTTGTAAATTAAAATTATCTAATAACCACAAAGTATTTTGTAAATGGACATTGTCATCAGATGTGCCATGCATAAGCAAGAATCTATTTACTTTTTTAAAGTTTTCAAAATCATTTATCTTAGATGTGGCTTTATAATTAGGATTTGACTTTGGAAGACCCATGTACCTCTCGGTATAAATAGAATCGTAAAACATCCAATTTGTAACCGGTGCAACTGCCATTCCAAATTTGAATATATTACCAGAATCATACTCTAGAGTTTTAAGAGTAGTAAACCCACCATAGGACCATCCCCATAAGGCGACCCTATCCTTTAACATGAAATTATCATTTACTATTAAGTACTGTGACACAACCGTTGTAATATCTCTAGGTTCCCAGAATCCAATTTTGTTGTTAGCAAAAGACAGAAATTCCCAACCTTGACCTCCGGTACCTCTTGGGTCAATTACTAGAACAATAGCATTAAGAGTAGAGGCAACAATATCTAAAAAGTTAATACTGAAAGATTTATCAACAAATTGATATCCAGGTCCCCCATATGCATGAACCAATAAGGGGTATTTGAATTTAGTTGGATTAAAATTTGGTGGTAGTATTTCAATTATATTCAAATTAACAGGCCTCCCTTCATATTTGTCAATAGTCACTGTTTTATAAAGTTTTGTAGGTATATTAGTATTCAATAATACCTTTGATGTCTTGTCATAATCATTAATAAATGGTATACTACTGAATAGTAGTTTTATTTCCTCATCAATATTTGATATATCAGAATGTAAGATATCATGAATTTCTTGCATATTTATTAATTTTTGCCAAGGTTGTAAAGGCCCATCATATATGAGACTCAAATATTGACCATTAGGGCTAAAATTAATACTGTATTTCCCATCTTCATTAATATCTGTTATGTGTACTATATTTTTTGCAGAATCAGACAAATCAATACCTATGAGATGAGAATCCATTGAACTTCTCTCACTGGTTAGGACATAAATAAAATTTTCTAGACTATCATAAACAATTGGAGAGTCTAACTTGACTTCCCAGGTATCTGATGACGTCAATAGTTTCGAGTAATTACTAGATATTGGCTCATCAAAAAGAGCTAGATGGGTATATCCGTTAATAACAACCTTATCTATATATGATGTTGAAATGCTTCCATCGGATAACTGCGAATGTAAAGGTAGTATAGAAGACTGTTTTTGTATCCACCCATCGTACAGCTTAGAAACGTTAACAAACAGAACTTCAGTTATTTCATTAGACTTAGTCAGATACACCTGTTTAGAAAATAACTTACTAGTTCTATCAGTTAGCTTGAAAATAAAATGTTCATCATCAACCCATATCCCATCATATATAATAAAATCTCTTCCAAAAGAGCTATAATTAATATCTAGAACATAATTTTTTCCTTCTTTTAAGTTATATTCATTTATAGTCAACTCAGGATTAAATGATCCTGGTTTAGGATACTTATATCTAATATTCTGTGGGTATTGATGGAAATCAAGATCACGCTTTTTGCCGGATGTAATCTCTTTATTATCCATAATAGTATAGGATAATTCAAAATCTTCAACAAGTGTATCATTCAAAGTAATATAAATTAACTTATTGCCATTTTTTGACCACCAAAATGCTTTATCATTAGCAAAGACTTCTTCTTCATATACCCAGTCAGGTTTTCCATTGAAAATATTCTTAGATCCTGTATCAGTTAATTGAATTGTTTCAAACGTTTTTAAGTCCAAAATAAATAAATCATGATTGCAACCAAATATTATAAATTCACTATTAGGTGAAAATTCTGCAAAATGTAATTTATGGAGTAACATTTCTTCCAGAAGTTTCTCTTGTTTATATAATTGCTGCTTAATATACAGAGGTTGAATAGGTATGAATTCCAAAGTTGCAACATTGTATAACCAGTACAATGATAAACTCAGGTGTCTCCATTGTGATTTAGTATTCGTTCTAACAATATGGTAGTTTTGAAGGTCATCAATTGGGTGATAAGGATTAATATATATATCGTCGATAATAAAAAAATTATTCAAATATTCAAACTGTTTATTTTCTATCAAAATTAACGTTGAATCACTAGATGTTGATTTAATAACTATGCCTCCATTCTCATTTCTAGTATGATAATAACCACCAGCTGAATTCTTTGGATATTGCTTTTCATCTAACCAATTTATTTCATTTATTATAGGATAATATATGCCCTCCCTATACTTTTCCATTGTAACATTTTGCAATTTAGGATCATACTTATTCAATGTAATATTATTTCCACTATATTCAATAATCGGATGATTCTTAATATCTTTTATCGTTTGAAACACTTGTCCCTTCGAATAAACAATTATTCCAACTATCCAAAATAAACATAAAATTATCATTCCCCCAGTAACTACATATTTTCCTATGGATTTAGGATTTTTATATTGTCTCCATGCTTCTTGAAATAAGCCATTATTGTTAAAATTATCTTGTGTCTCATTGGCTCTTTTATTGTAATCTTCAATACTTTCAAATAGTTCAGACGTTTGCGATTCACTAGAGCTTCTAGATCCATTGATATTTGCTACATTTGACTGGTCACTCTCTATCAAAAGCTCCTCGTCTGTTTCCCTCGCGGTCTGTTCCATTAGTTCATATTCCTCAGTTGAATTGTTGGATCTAAAGAGCATATTCTTAAGTAAATTATATCATATGATTTCCTTTGAATCCATTAAATAAATTTCTTTAATTAATAAGTTACAATGGGGATTTGTTGTATAAATTAAATATGTGTTTTTAATACTTTCTATTATAAGCCTTCAATGGAACAACTGTAAGAAGGTTAACCTGTAAAATAAATAAAAAATTATATATATACAGGCTGACCGAATTTGGAGTCCTAGAGGTAATAGGAGTTCTTCTAAAATTGAAATATCTCTGGTATCTTTGAAGAACTATATTCCGGTAATATAATGACACTTACACTGAGTGCATCTATTTATGCGCAATTATTTGATAATGATGTTGAAAAAGATTACGAATATTTTAAGAAGTTTAATAGTTTACCAGTTGAACGGAATGTTTTATTAGAGATCTTGAAAACTAATACCTTACTGACAAACAGTTTAGAAAGCAAATTACATATAATAAAAGACATTTTAAATCATAGTGTAAATTCATTGTCTGAATTAATTGATTTTCCTGAGGATATATTTTTGAAAAATGACAACTTACTGGTAGAAAAATGGAATTATACTAATGGTAATAATTCTGTTTCTTCTAGTTTTTCTGGAAAGTTGGATATAGATGGGGAAGATATAACAACTTTACATGAGGCAACTTTTGGAAATCTCTATAAAAAAATACCAATTGACATTGATGGTGACGATATTACTACATTACATGCTACTATTAAGAAATCCGTAAGCGATACAACCCCTACTGCTGATATAGCAGAAACTGAAAACAAAATTTCTGAAAATAAAAGGATAGAAATTGGTAACGATACTCCTGATTCCGATTTAATTTCTAATATCATAAAAATTCTACACGTCTGGTTTCAAAATATCTATGAATCAAATAGATACTTGTATAAAAAAAAGAATTCTCTAGGTAAAGAAACAACAATAGATTTATTGGTTGATTTATTTTCTACTGATATTGATTCCTCACAATATATTAAGAATTTTACTGTCCTTCTTTCTCAGTTGAAGTGGTATTTGTCTTCATGTTTAATAAATATTAATAATTCAGAAACAACTGAAATATCTACATTACCGGTTATTAGAGATATCATCTATTTATTAGCTGAAATTTTAAAAAGTATATGCTGGTCTTTGGGAGTACATTCTTCTACATCTAATGAATTTGTTATCACTAGGAGTTTATTGTTCACATTTTATTCTGTTGATTTTTTTAATATTTTTGATGATGTTTTCCAAATGACAAGCTACAAATTTGCAAATGAAAAAGTATTATTTCCAAAATTAAGGTTATCTCCTGAGACATTGATTACTCTTTTTAATATAGTTAGTGTTTTGTCTTCAATGCCTAATGATTTCATGCCCGAGAACTTTGATAATGACCCTTCTCTAAACGGTTTCATAATCTCCGAATCATCAAATACATACGATATGTACATGAGGAATAAAGAGTTTAATTTTGACTCATATTCAGAGCAAATATCTCTGAGGATTTTACCATTTTTTGCAATTGATTTTGGTTATTATTATAAATTTAAAGCAGACTTAATGACAAATAAAGAATCTAGTTCTTCTTTTATGAGATGGATAACTGGAAGTATGTTTATTGATGATCCATATGCAGCCTATAAGACTGCAGAGAAAGTTACCAGTATTAATGAAAATTATAAAAACCTAAGCATAATTAAGAGAAAAGATGATCCATTTTTGATTGATTTTGAAAGAATTTATGAATCAAGAATTAAATCTTCTAAGGAATATAATGATCTGTTAGAAACGTTTGACTTCCTCCCAATAACTTTTGCGTTACGTAATTTTTGTAAGAATGCTTCTTTCAAGAGAATATTTTTAAACGAAGATAAAAATAAGGATTCTTCACATGATTTATTGCCAAATGAAGATGAAAAAATCCACTTATTTGAGATATGGTTATGTCTTTTGTCATATAATTATCAATATCATCATTCGTCTAAATATTTACAAACTGTTGCTAAAGTTTCATTATTATTAATTTTAGAATTAATTACTGATACTGATACACCATCACTGATAGATTTAATTAGCAATTATGAAATTAATGAGTTTAAATGGAAATTATGTCATCAAAAACTTCCTCTTATTCCAAATTGTGTTAATAAACAAGGGTATAAATCCGGAATTTTTTATATTCTAGACGTCATACAAATTCTATTAAGGTTTAATCTTACTAAAAAATTAGAAGTTGAAAATTTTAGACTTTCAATTCTGATCGCATATAAAATTATAGAATACCTCCATGTTAATTTTGATAGAACTGATATTGGGAATTATGCATGGTCTGATTTTTTTAAAACAATAATCAATTTATTAGCATTTATTAAGAAGCAAAATTTGGTAAATTATAAGTATTTCTTAGAACAAGATAATGCAGAATCAATTAAGACATTAAACGAAGAACTTTTGCTATTAATAAATCTTTTATTAAGCTCTAAATTTGCTGGAATATTATGCAATGACATTTATTCCAGTGAATCTAGGTCTATCACTTACGATTTAATTTATGAGTTATATTATAACTGGGAAGTTCTTGATGAGTTAATGAATGATAATAACTTCTATAATTTAAAAAATTTGGATAACATATCAATATGTTTAAATATGTACCAGAGTGCATTTTGCAGAAAAAATACTAATGAAGTTGATCAGACTATACAAGAATTAGATTTTGATTCACCATTATTAGTCAAGAGTGTGCTTGAATGTGTTGCATTATTGGAAGAGAAACCTCCTCATGATCTGTTTGACAGAACTAGCTTAACATCTTCAATGACTTACTCATGGCTAAATGGCGAATTAACTACAAAATATCTAAGCAGTTCGAATATGGTTAAAATATTCAATATTATTTTTAGTTCAGGATATAAAATATTATAATATAGTTACTTTTAGTTATATATTAATCACTTACCTTCATGGAAACCCCTGAAGAAATCCATAGCAGCTGTAAAAACGACTAATAAGATACCACCACCTGGGCCTAATCTTAAGACCTTTGGAATGAAACCTTTGTATAATGCACCGAAACCTTCTTCCTTGGCAACTACTAATAATGATGGGAAAGTCCAAATATATCTAGTAGAACCTGCTTGAATTCTAGATTTAACAACATCAAATGGTGTATTTAAAATAGTACCGAAAGTACCACCAATTGTACCACAAGTTAAGTCAATTATAGTCTTTTCAGTTGAGGTTTTTGGTTTAGGCATTAAAGTTCTAACTTGGTGAATACATCCAAAGTAACCTGCATTCCAGAAAATATGTCTCCACAAAGTAGATTCTAAACCTTTATATAAACCTAAAATGCCGTCATTTTTGATGATGCTCTTACATACATCACCCATACCATTGAACTTGGAAGTCTTGTCTTGTAATTTAATTTTGATCAATTCGAATGGTACCACAACGAATGATTCAGTAGCACCCGCAGTCGCACCAGTCAAAACTGCTAACGGTTGAGTCATAGTTTGGACACCAAAAGCTTGTTTATAAAATTTACCCCATTCATCGTTAGCAGCAAACTTGGTGGCTCTCTTTGGAGCTTCCATTAAAATTGGAGCAGAAATACCCTTGTATAAACGAGAAAAACCTTCCTCTTTTACAATTTTCTTTAAACAATTGATGGTACCTTTGTAGACGTTGGAAGAATCTAATTGTTGTCTAGTCTTAACCACATCTAATGGATACATTACCAAGATTTCAGATACACCAGCAATAGCACCGGACAAGAATTGGTAAATGAATGGTAATGGTTTTGGTTCAGTTGACATTATTTAACAAGAATTATACAAGAATAAATATTTATCAATCAAAGTTTATGGTTTTATAGTATTCTTCTAGTAGGGTACCTATGGTATCACGAACAGATCAATAAAATATAAGTAAGAAAATAATAGGATTTAAACTTTCGGAAAAATAAGCTATATATCTATAAGATCCCCACTCTGTTAATCAGCAACTAACACCGGGAGAGCTAAAATGCGAGATTTCTTAGTAAGTGTACGTTTTCGATAATTTTTCTAATATCGGCGAAAGAATGAAAACCCCATATGTTTCCATTACATTATTGGTCATTATACTCGTTTTAAGTTTATAGTATGGTCAATAGTATTACATCTTTAAGTCTATTTTACATAGGACAAATTACCTGATTTTGTCTCTTTAGCCGTTACCGGTTTGCTCCACAACATCTCGATTCCTAAAGTCGAGATCCTCCTCGATAAGAATTATATTATTGCCAGATTCGCCAATCAGAGAAGTATATAATAATAAGTACAAAATAAGTGGGTCTTTATAAATTAAATATAACAAAAATAATACGCAACCATGTATAGACTGAGTGAATTTCAAATGTTATTTGTAGATTATTAAACAATCGTCAATATTACCTACAGAAAACTACACTGATAATGAATATTTTATCTTTCATATTTATTAATTAAAAATATTGTTTACCCTATGTATTACTCACTGCTGAAATTAAAGCGGCTATCAATTTGCTTTTACCCGAAAATAGTATATTTTTGAGATATTAAAGCCCTGTATATTGATGGTGCGGGTAATTTTTGACGTGAAAATTTTCTTACTAACAGTATTTAAACAAATATACTTAGAACTAATTTACGATTTTCTTTTCTTTTCTTCGTGCGGCAGCCATAACTATTACCGTGTTGCTTGTCTTTTTCAGATATCCCAACGAGTCGGCGAGCGTCAAGTTGATGGCGAGAAAAACATCCATGGAGCCTAGCAAAGTGGAGAAGAGATCATCTTAGTGCCCTTTCAGAAGTCAAAATCGCACTCTATTTCATATGAGGTAGATTGCATGTGGCAGCTGGGGGCCGGTAGATCATACAGTTTGTAAAATGTAGTGTAAATTTATAAATTTCTTGTTTGGACTTCTGAAGTTTGTTTTAATGTGCAATTTCTACCACTTACCCTATACATAACTAATTAACCTGTAACTAATTCTTAATTAACGAAAAGATAAAGTTTAAAACTACTCCCATTACTATAGACATTTTTTGTCTTTTGCTGAAAACAGTATCGTCGGCTACTAAAATAAGTAAACTCAAAGCACCTAAGAACACACCGATTAAAAGATCAATTAAAATGTCTTCGTTTCCTGGGCCATCTTGAAAATCTATATCATCTTGTGGTTGCTGAGGAACTTGTAAATTATTTTGTTCTATATTTGTGTTTGTGGCATCGTCAGGATTATTACCAACAGTCAGATTTATCCAACGTTCTTCTAATTGTCTAAGTACTCTTTGATTTCTTTCTTCTTCCTCCAAATCATTAATCTGGTCATTTCTGTTATTAGTGCTCGAATTATCAGAAGAATATATCAGATAGAACTGTCTCCGCAAATCAGTAATGTCATCTTGTGTAAAGCCTTGTTGAAGTAATCTATCAAACCCGGTAACTTCAGGGTTAGTAGACACTTCTTGAGCACGATTGTCTAATTGACTTTCCATAGCCATTTGTTCAGGTGTAAGCTCATCACCTATTACACAGTGTATATAGATTTTTTCTGTATCAGGTCCATTTTCAACATTTTGTCTATTTTTAGGTTCAAAAATGTCCTTCTTGAAATCTGTATTTTCATTCAAAATACTACCATTATAAATTAATCTCAATCTCTTGTTAGCACAGCTGCTTTCTTTATGTCGTATAATCGATTTGATCCATTTTACATTCACTAACTTATTAACATCGTCCTTCTCAAAATTAATCAGAAGTGGAATCTCTAGGTCATTTATTTGTCTAGTATTTCCCACTGAATTAGTGAATCTAATGGCAAGAGAATACATCATCATGATTCGTTGATTAATTTATTTGATACCAATGGCAATTTTAATGGCAATTTTAATGGCAATTTTAATGATAATCTGAATTATTTAAATCTAGTTCGCGCGCCATTACTGAAATCTGGAACTATTTTTCAAGTACATCCCCACTATACTAAGATGTCTAACACAGAAACAGTAAATAAAGTCGAATCTTCTGTTATCGACGATTCAATTACTCAAGAATCTAATCTCAGATATGCTGCTTATGCTAATAGACTTAGAACAATTCTATTAGCATCTCACCGTTATGTTGCGTACACTTCAGACATTGGGGAATCATTTAGACCTGTAGCTCATCCTTATTTGGTGTCTTTAGGCTACGGTATTTCATGGTTGTATATATTAGGAGATGTTCTGTTCGAGTCATGGAAAGTGAAATTGAAATCTGAAGGTCGGTATGTCAACGATCTCATGCCATGGAATTACCCATATCCAGAACCAGATACAACTGCAGCAAAAGCCTTCAATGAGACTCACACTAAGGCCATAGATTCCAACTGGAAAATTGCTGGTATAAAGAGAGGTGTTTTCCAAAGTATCGCATCTATGGGTTTGCCTGCCTTCACTATTCATTCTGCCGTTAGATATTCATCTGTTTTATTTAAAAACACTAAAATGAAATCATTAAAGACATATGGACCTGTCGGAGTAGGTTTAGGTATTGTTCCACTCTTGCCTTATATATTTGATGAACCTGTGGAGACTGCTGTAGAATGGATATTTGATAAAGGCGAAGAACTCTACAATAACTCTAAAAAGCTTGATTAATTATTCGAGTTTATCGTTATATTTACACATATTTATATTAGTTTATTAGTTATCAATTATAAAGAATTTATGGTTTAGAATCATTGACAGTACCACAATTATTACAGGTTCTTGCTTCCATATCTCCATCGAATGAAACAATTGCTTCCTTAACTTGTGTACCTAAATCTGAACAGTAGAATTTATTTTGATGGGCAATTTCTTTACAATTTCTACAATACCATCTTAATTCATCCATAGCAGATTCTGGTCTATCTTGCTCTACAACTAACCCAATAGTGTCAGCAAATCTAACCGGATTATGCGGAGTATTAGGAGGAAGTAAAAAAGAATCACCTTCGTTAATAATAATATCTCTAAATTCACCATCATCAACGACCTTAAGGCACATATGACCCTTTAATTGATGGAAGTATTCTGGAGTTTGGTTAACATGATAATCGGTTCTTTCATTTGGCCCACCAACAATCATTATTGTAAATCCACCTCTGTGAAGACAATAATTATTTACTGGAGGTTTTAAGAGGTGTTTATTTTCCTCTATCCATTTTTGCAAATTTATTGGAGCTGGAAGCATTCTTTATACTAAAATTTCTTTATTTTGATTTGATCAGTTATTCAATTAATTTGATAAGTAATAAAAGAGAATCTTTGTGTAATATAGTGGTATGATATAATTATCAAAAAACTAGATATTAGTTAAATATATATACCTAGATGGTAATAAAAATATGACGCTATGTTATATAGGACATATAAATTTCCCATCATTTATAATAAAAAAGAACGCGGATTAGAAATTCAGTCATTTTGAATGAACGGAAAAAAGTAAGCGAGCTTCCCCACCAGGAGTCGAACCTGGAATCTTCTGGTTCCAACCGAGAAGTGGTTACTTTTAATCGTAGCCAGACGCCTTGACCATTGGGCCATGAGGAACGAAGCTCTTATGTTTTACTCCTTATATACCATTATATATTGAATTATTATTAGAAATTATTATTTTGATATTTAATTGTTTTAATTAGCCATTTAACTACATAAATGAATAGTTTATATGAATATTAAATTTATTTTATATTTATTTTATGTATTTCCTTGGATTATTAAAACATGGCGTTCAAAGCACTGGGTTTTTATTTAAAAAAATCAGTGTTCTAAAATTGTCAAGTTACCAGTAACAACGACATTCTCCAATACAGCACCATTAGGAATATCAATTCTTTGGCCATCATTACAAACAATAATAACAGTTCCCTTTAAAGTTACATTTCTACCAATGTTAACATTACCTGTGATTGTTAAGTGATCTAATTCCAAAATCTTTGGCATGTGAGGAACTCTAGATTGGAAACCACTAACTTTCTTGAAGTGAGAACCCAACTTAATCAATGGATTGGAAAAACCATCTCTAATAGGATCTAATTTCAAAGCACCGTGTTCTAAGAAAAACAAATCAGACTTGACTAATAATAAATCAGAACAAGTCTTAACTGGCAAGAATCTAGATCTTGGAACATTAACACCATGGGCACCCTTAAAGTGTCTGATAGCAGCACCAACTGCAGTTTCTAATTGTATGACATTAATATCAGAAGAACCCTTGGAGATAGTCTTTTGGTTTGGAATGATTTCAGCTTCAATAGCATTTTGTTCAACTAACTTCTTGATAGCTCTTAAATTGATCCACAAGTTATTAGTATTGAAGTACTTGAACTTTTTGATAGATTTGAATTCTTCAACGTGCTCCTTTGGAACTTGTGCAATTTCTAATAATCTGACTTCACCTTCGTAGTTAATTAAAGTACCACCCTTGACATCAGCTCTAGTCTTATCAGTCAATTCCATAATATATTCAGCACCGGTTTCGATCATATGGGATAAGATCTTTGTGTCAACAGTAGCACCTAAGTTATCACCATTGGAGACAAATAAGATTTCTCTACCTTGGGCTAATAAAGCGTCTAACTCACCAGATTGAACTAATGATTCGAATAAATCACCATGTCCTGGTGGGTACCAAGATTCTAATTCATCGTCGAAAGATTGAGGAACTGGTAATAACGAATCCTTGTAAATTCTTGGAAATCTTGATTGATTGAAAGTTCTGACTCTGATTCTGTGACCTTGGTATTTCTTAATGATTTTAGCAGTGTCTGCATCAGTGTTGAAAGAGTTCATCAATAACAATGGCACATCAGCATCATACTTTCTGTTCAAATGTTCAATTTGTCTAACAGATAAATCTAAAAAGGTATTACCATCTCTTACTTCAATTACAGACTTTGGACCAACACAACCCATAGAAGTACCTAAACCACCATTTAACTTTAAGACAGCCAACTTGGATAAGTTGGTTTCAGAGTCCTTTAAGGAATCATATTGAACAACTTCAGATGGGGATGGAGACTTGATCTTATCCCAATCTAAAGTGCTACCGGAGGCCTTATCAGTAAGATATCTTCTGAATAATGCAAAGAAGCTGTCCATTTCATTTTCAAATCTTTCTTGATGTTCTTTATCGGTGACAGTGTCAGCTAAGTTATTCAAGGCGTTACGCATTTGAGAGGCAGCAACTGTGGTAGCTGTATTGTCAAAGGCCTAAACATTATGTTAGTATATTTGTTAAAAATTAAATCCATGGATACCTTAACATTTTCCCTATAATTAACCATAGCATTGACATTAAATTTTATAAGCAAAATATACAATGACATAAACACGGATATAGCATTCAAGGAATCTATGGCCAATTACTTAGCAGCCACATTATACTTACATAAGTTGATTGAGTTTTAGTATGTTTCTTTGGAGTAGCACTAGACATCTTCTATGGATTCAATTTATCTTTCAATGTGAAAGCAAATAAACTTAAAAAAAAAAAAAATTCAAAATTGTAGTTTCACGATTATAAACCAATTTTAGCACAATTACCACGTCTGACAGAATTCAATTTTTTTGGGTGCTGCGCATCGTGTATGAATTTGGATATGTATATACTTCTAAAATTAAGTAAGCACAATTGTGGTATGATTGGACTATTATGTTTCCTAAAGGAACAATAATATTAAAATATTTTCTTTAAACCCACAGCTGCAGTGGGTTATTTACTTGTTAGGTATTATAACGAAGGTATAGTGTATTAATACAGCTACAAAATCATTAAATGGGGGGTTTATTTATTCAATATTTCTCCGCTACAATATACACACCAGTGAATCGACATATTCTTCCGATTAGAATGTTCTGGCTCGATCATATTATATATTGTGTTAGAGATTTCTTTTTTATCTGACACGAATATAGTGTGGAAATGAGAATTATACACACATATAATAGACGCCTGGCAAGACGAAGCGATTTTTGTGATTTTTGTGGGAATTAAAAAATTCCGGATCCCCCAACAAGTGTGTCCATGTTTATGACAAACTTAAAGATGGGGTAAATCATGTAGTGCCTAAAATTGTGGTGTTGCCAAGTGGTGTTCAGATATGTACTTCGGTTAATTTAATGGGGTTCGATCTTACATTGCCTTTTACTTACAATAGACCTACAGGCTCGAGAAATACGACAATATATTAATAATTGGTATGCGTAGAAAGGTATTACACTGAGAATAGGAAATGATCCAATCAACACGTTTTTTTATTATATATGGTATATCCTACTCCTCAACTTCATATATGAATTAGAAATACCTTATAATTGTAGTCATGATTTATTCGTATAAAATAAGTGATTAATGATTGGTATAGTAAGCCTAAATTTTGATTTAATATTTGAAATTTTGTAATTTTAACATTATTTCAAGAAAATTAGAATTTTCTTGTTTCTTTTTTCAAAAAATTCTTTATATCACAAACAAATATCTATCAAAAATGGATAAGTAAGTGACTAGTATTTATAAAAAGAGTAATAATTAATTAAAAATAAGACCTAAGTTCATTTTTTGTTATAATCTAACCAATATAATTATATAAATTATTCATATAAGAAATAGATTATTTAATACTAAAATTTAAACAATAACCAAGAAAGTAGTCCCAGTGGCCGAGTGGTTAAGGCGACGCCCTGCTATTATTTAGTGGTTTAGGCGTTGGGTTTTACCTGCGCAGGTTCGAATCCTGTCTGTGACGTCATTTCTATTTTTTTTTTCGTACAATTTATTTTTTTGAAGGTTCAAATTTATTAATTTCCAATAATATCCTTTGGAGGTTTAACATCTTGATAATAAAAAATAAAATAACTTCTCATTAATATTGGTTTTTAGTTCAGTTTTATTAAAAATATTTATTCGTAATATCTTATATACAAGCAGATTTATACATTAGTTTTATACCATAATTTTGTAATAGTATTAATTCGAGATTTTATCTTTTCACCAAATGATATGATTTGGGTTCTAGTATTGGGACTTTCTCCAACAATATTATAAGCACATTCATACTTATTATAATATTGAACATCATACTTTTCTTGACTGATCCATGATTTTGATGGTTCATTTGAACTCTCACTTACTTGGGGTTTCAGAATTACTGGTGGATTCAAAACATCAGATATGAATAGTGGATTATCCAATATTGCCTTATAATCTTCAGGATTGTCCACAATACTTGAAATTTCATACTTAGTTTTCAAACCTTCTTCAAATTCATTACTTCCATACATAGCATTTTCCAATTGATGGCTAGTTACATAAATTAAAGTATTATCATCAACATCAGAAAGTTGACCCCAACTTGATGAACAGAGCTCACGAGAATTTGTCACAAGATGTCTTGGGGTATTAGATAATGGCGTAAGTATACCTGCTGAAACACCATAATGTCTATTGAAATTTAAAACTTCAGTTGTACCAGCTAATTCTTGGCCTATCCAAAATAATTCTATATTAAACCTTTCTTGAAGTTGAAATCTTGTTGAGAGAAAATTATAAATTTGTAAATTGAATGCTATAAGCAACCCGGATAATGTACGATTCTTTTTAAGCACTATTAGATTAGGATCCATAAGGTCATTAAAATTATCTTTAAATACACGGTTTGTATGTTGAAAAGTATTCTTTGATTTTAATGTAATATTAAAGTATTCACGATCAGCTTCTGAAGCCATCAGATGGGTATAAAGTAAATCTTGTACCTCAAAATAGCCAACATTAAAATATTTCGAATGAGTTGAATAGTAAGATGGATTTTTAAAAAGTAAAATTCCATGCTTCTTGTAGCTTTCATTATTAAATAATAACCCGTCTAAATTTTCAGCTAATGGTATTGTTTGGTAAGTCATCATAATCATTTCCGAAAATGAATTAAAGATAGCACTTAATGCTAACATAGATTGCACATTAATACCTTCATGAATTTGTGAAATAGAAGGGTCTTCCAATATAATAGCATTGTTTAAATTTACAAATATAATATCCTGTGTTGGGATTTTATCATCAAGTAAACCTTCAAAATTATAAAATGGTCCAGTTGCAATATTTATCAAATAATCAGTGTCTTTATTGTCCCAATGTTCACTGAGATAGATAATTTCTATAGGTAATCTATTCTTTAATACCCTTAAAACTTTCAATAAACTTCCAATCTGGTCTATTTGTCGTTTTCTATCAATATTGGGGAAAATAGTTATAACAATTCCTCTTCCATTGCTAATTTCTAAGTATTTTTTTAAAAAACATTTAGTATTTCCATTTTTATGTTGCTGACTATCAAAAATTGGAAAAGATTCGTCACCATTAGATGATTTAAACGTTGGTAATTCATGTGAAATCCAAGGAAAATTAAGCTTTACATAATCTTCACATAAAGAATCACTTTTATCAATTTTTTTAAAATGATTCTCTTCTAAAAAGCATTTTGCCCATACCCTATGATGTGAGAGCGAAGTAACGAATTCCCTTTCAAACGTAGAAAGTTCATTTGTAGCAATAATATAGTCCTTTTCGACAAGCTGTCTAATTTCTTCCTTTGTTCTTTTTTCATCCTTTTGTTTTCTATAAAAAGCAGTTCTTTTTTTCACCCATTTGGATTTTTTGTATAAATTTGGATCTATTTTTAACCTATCAAATTTACTTAATTTTGATAAAGGTGTCTCATCAACTGGACAATTATTCTTCCAAAGCAGAAAATAACTTGTACACCTTTCTTCTACCAGTAATTTTTCATTATTCAACTTTGTATTTCCAAGTTTTTCGAATATTGGATTTCTAAATGTATTTCTTTGGCTTATTATGTCAATTGAGATTAAATCTTGGGGCTTCTGCGAATAATGCATGAAACTAACATAAATAATAACCATTATTGCAAGCAAAGGAACTACATTACGATTTAAAGTACCAAATATCTTATATTGTGGTGTTAACATTCTATATTATCTCAACATTTGAATAACGAATACCAAAAATAATAAAAAATAATGTGTACCTCGATTTTATGTTTTGCTTAATTGTAGAAATGTTTATTTCAAACAAATACGTATACACGTTTATATATTACATATTGATAAATAATTTTATCCTATTTTATGTAATTTCAGTATTTAATGCTACACTTGACAAATGAAAAAGCATTAAAACCATTTAATCTTAAAGAATCAAACTACTTAAATAAATTTTTTACTTTGAAATTAGTTTCATTATAATTTCATTGTGATCTGCCATTATTTGACTACTATAATAAGACAATGATTACTTTTACCAACATTATATCATAAAATAACTATTCATTTATAGATTTACCAAATAGTTTATCCAATTCATTTGTTTTAGATATATCATCAGATCCAGAATGAGGAACGGTAACTTTACTACTTGCTTTACTAGGTTTCATGACTTCATCTTCAAATTTAAAACCAGGAGCTATTTGTAGTTGCTTTGATTTTATCCAGTCTTTAAATTCATTAACAGATTTTTCACATTCTTCTTTCCTTAATTCTTCAATATCACTAACCCATTTATTTATATCAGATGTTGATAAATTAATTTTTGGAGGGATGACAGAACTTGCTAGATTTGGTAATAGTTTGTTATAGTTGGAATTCAAAGTTATTGGTTTGGGTGGTTGAAAAGCCGGGTTCTTAATAAGAGGTATTTGTTTTAATATAGGATCAGCTATTAAGTTAGTATTATAACCAAGTACAATTATAAAAATATATCAAATACTTACGGATATCTGTATCATCCATTATTTATATAATTAATTTGTATGATTAATTTGTATGATTAATTTGTTTGCTTCTTAATAATTATCTATTAATTAGTTCAGCCTAAACTAAGCATACCTGCACAACATTGAGAAATTAGTTCATATCTTTTCTTTACAAAGTTTTAATTAAACATCTACAGATTTTATGAATATCCAGTGAATAATATATTAGTTCAAAGTTCTTTAATTATTTTATGTTAAAAATGATATAGTACACAAGTGAAATATTTATCAGACAAAAATTTTGAGTTAAATTCTGTATCATCAAAACTTGAAAATTCTAATGCTTTTAGAAGCGATTTATATGCTTTACTAGAGAATATAATCTTGGTGCAATTTACTAATCAAATACGCTAATTGTCCTTGTAGTGACGAATAAGGATATAAGCGTTTTCTTGCTTTAAGTTAGATAAAGAACGGTAGCCACCTTCCAAACACATTAATAATCCACCAAATGAAATATAGACAGACATTTTGTCATCATTAGAGTTTTCTTCAAATTTATAAACGGTACCGTACATGACATAATCATAGTCATCAGCTAATGATCTATCATTATTCTTTGGTGGTCTCCATGATCCACTGGAAGTTAACATGGATGATTCATTACCTAAAGAAGAGGCTAATGTAATAGTCAAAGAGTCATTGTCTCTAACTGGGAACAATTCACTGTTCACATCTAATGTAATTTTGATATCTTGAGTAGTTGACGATTGTCCCACTATACGACTGACTTTATTATATCTGGCTGAATCAACGGATTCAACGTTAAACATGTCTTCAAATAAAATGCCGGACATTATTTATGGTGTATATAATACGATAGCTTTCTTTAATATCCTTATACTCATCTAAATAACTAAACTTGAAAAATTTATTGATTATGAGAATCAAATCGATCACGTGATAATATAATAGAGAAACAATTACCCGCATTTACACAAAATTCAGGAGAAAAGGATACTGATAAAAAAGGTTTTAAGAAGAGGATAATTAGGCCTCTGATAAAAGGAATAATGTAAACAAAAAAAATTACCAAAATTAGATTTTAATGTGATTTTCCCTTACTTACTTATAGTTAAAGTATAAACTTTTCTAAATTATTGTAATATAGTAAGATGGATATAGAGAAGAATAATAGTTCTTCCAAGCTGTTTCTTCATAAACATGCAATTTTTAAAGGTATAATGATCATATGTTCGTTAAGCTTATTAATTTTGATAAAATTATCATTTAGATCAGAACTGGAAGTGAGCTCAAATAAGCATTTTTTAAACAGTTTACATGAAATTTCCAATATTGAATACTTGCAAAGTTTAGACTTTGAAGAAATTGATAATTTATCAAGTTTGCTACAAGATATCAAGTTAATAAAGAGAGATAATAAAGATAAAAACATTCAAGATGACGATAATAATTCTGGAAAAACTTCGTCCTCTAAATCACCTTCATCCCTGAAATCACCTTTGGATGAACCTGGTATTCGTTTTGTTATCGCTTTAGGGGTATTTATTTTCCTCAACATGCTAGCCATTTGCATTCACCATTTATACATGAAAATTTCGAACTCATCTGCATCATATAGAACAGTGGAACAAAATATATCACCATTTTAATTATCATTTCTATTAATATTAAGCTTGGATTAATATTACTTTTTCATTGAAATGTCAATTTTATATAGTTAAATATATAATTAATGCATTATAATAATTTAAAGGAGAGCACCTTAATTCGCGGACAAGACCGTTCTACTGATAAGAAATTTTGAAATTTTTTTACTAATCAATTCTAGTATTTAAAATAGTCGAATTTGCACGATTAAATCTAGAAAAATAGTAATGACTTTGTTCAATAAAAACCTCATACAAATAGTGTGTGCAATTACTTGGTGTTTACTTGCTGCTGGGCCTGTATTTGGTTTTGCTGCATTAAAGCCAATTCTTATTGATGAAGGGATTTATAAAGAGAAATGTGATATTATTGACTTGGACAGTAAAAAAACATGTACTGAACAGGATTTAGCATTAAATTTCCTTTTCACAGTTGCATGTATGGTAACTAATATTAGTGCATTACCTGTAGGTTCCATTTTAGATTCGTACGGACCTAAAGTTACTGGTATAATTGGGTCTTTTCTAATTTTCTTTGGTGCTCTTTTTATGAAATTTGGTAAAACTATTGCATTATTTGATAGTTATTTAGCAGGTTATACATTTTTGGCATTAGGTGGCCCCTTTGTTTTTATATCTTGCTTCCAATTGGCGAAATGTTTCCCTAAAAATTCAGGATTAATTCTTGCATTATTGACAGGTGCATTTGATTCATCCCTGGCATTGTTTTTAATTTACAGAATTATTTATACAAATATCCAACAGATCCCAATATCAGAATTCTTTACTTGGTATTTAGTGGTTCCTATTTTTATATTGCTATGTCAATTATTCATAATGCCAGCTGATTCATATAAAACTATTGGAACTTTAGCCAAAATCGCTGAAACTGCTATTGACGAAACTGGGAAGCCTCTTAATAGAGACTTATTACTTCCAGAGGATAAGGATGATGAAGAGAGAGAAAGAAGGATAGGATCTTCAAATAATGATGAAAGAAGTACTAGTATCAGTCAACCAACTATAACAGAAACTACAGCTTTGTTGATGAATAGTGTCACTTCTTATTCAAGACGTGATTCAACTATTCTGAGGATTTCTATAGTCTCAAGAAATTCAATTAAATCTGTTTATGAACAAGAAGCTGAAGATAAATTAGTCAAATCTACTGGAGGAGTGTTTGGAATCATGCATGAATATCCAATTGGAGAACAATTAAAATCATCTTGGTTCATTTTAATGACTTTATTTACTACCATTCAAATGTTAAGAATCAATTTCTTTGTTGCAACAATTAAATCACAAGAGTTATACTTTTATGGTGAGGAAAATATCGCAGTAAAGATCAATCATTTCTTTGATATAGCCTTACCAATTGGAGGGTTAGCTTCAATTCCTTTTATTGGTATGATATTAGATAATTTATCAATTTTGTCTATATTAATCACCTTAACTATTACTTCTTTATTCATTGGTGTTATGGGTCTTCTTTCTTGGATTCCAGGTACTTATGCTGGTATTATTATGCTTGTTCTTTACAGACCATTTTATTATACTGCTGTTTCTGACTATTGTGCAAAGATATATGGGTTTGAAACATTTGGAACAATTTACGGATCTATTATTTGCTTCTCTGGTGTTTGCAATGTTCTACAGCAGATAATGGATAGAGTTACCAAAGAAGAGTTTGACCTGAACCCAATTCCTATTAATTCTCTTTTAACAGGACTAACAGCAATATTTGGAATGACTTTAATTCATTTCGTAAGAACCCAACAATTGAAAATAAAGAGAAATAATTTAGAACTTGAAGCTCAAGAAGCATCAGTGTTAGATGTTCCAATCTGATACTTGATACTTTACATAAACTAGATTAATATAAATATAATAGAAATAATTATTAATATACATATTTGAAGCCATAACTGTTTAATTCATTCGTTTACGAATTTTTCTGTTCTTTTTATCCTGCTCTTCTACTAGATCAGGGTTAATTGCTATGAGTTCAGGGATTGGTATTACTGTTGAACTGATAAACCCATCATCACGTATAATGTTATTCTTAAAATAATTATGCATGCTGATTTCTTTTTTTTGACTTGACATTTCTACACTTGTAGTTGTAACTGTTTCTGAAACTCTAAATTCTTCAGATACAGGGAAGTTTATCAATAGTTTGTTACTATCAGCCGAACTCATTTCTTACCTGCTTTCTTGGCCTTTTCTTCCTTTTCAATTTCTCTTCTTGAGCCTTTAATTAATTCTAAATGTCCAACTCTACTAGCAATCAATTTTTCGGTGGAGGACATCAATTGTCCTTGATGGATCTTGGTTAACTTAGCAGCTTGTTTAGCAGTTGATTTCTTGGCCTTAAGAATCTTTGGAGCAGCTCCCTTTGGATTTTTTTGCTTTTTAGTGACTCTAGCAGGTTTCTTATTTTTTAAGGTTAATTTTCCTTGAGCCATTGCTAGTTTCCTATAAATTCTATTACACTTGTATATCATAGATAAATGATTTACAAAGGGCATCGCAAATAAATTGTTGTGTAAGTGCACGACTCTCATTTCTTTGGCTCATCATTTCGCGATGACAGAGTCAAGACAGTTACTCTGTTTAATTAAGTATTATTTTATTTCGGATTCCTTAAATTGAGAAATTGATCTCTTAATTGGTTTTTTTTTAAAAAAGTTTAAGGTACCACGGTTATTTACTTGCTTTCCCTAACCCTTCTTTTTAAAAAAGTTCAGAAGTTCAATTTAGTTCCCAACTTAAAATGAGTAGTGATAAATTTCTCATTTTACCTGGTCCAAAGGCTTTATCACCTTTTAGAATCAATAACTTGGTTCAGGAAATTGAAAAGAAGTTGAATGTGGGATCCATTATCAAGGAAGTTACCTCCTCATTTACTCACTATATTTCCTTGAAAAAGGATTTAAACGATAAGCAATTAGAATTGGTTAAGATCTTATTGACATATGACTCCCCTGTCGATGACACTTCATTAACCAAAAAGTTGGTTGAAGTTTCTACCATAAGTGGTGACGATACCAATGCTGCTATTCAATTAGACGAAAACACATACTTAATTAGAGTTTTACCAAGACCTGGTACCATCTCTCCATGGTCCTCCAAGGCTACAGATATTGCTTCTATTTGTGGTTTGGGTGAATTTGTTGAAAGAATTGAACGTGGTTTAAGTTTAATAATTAAGACTGATTTCGCTTTAGGTGGTTACTTGTCATCCGGTGAAATTTTGACCACTATATTTGATAGAATGACTCAAACCTTATATCTTGGTGCTAATGCTCCTAAATTTAACGATTTATTCGAACACCATCAACCAAAACCATTAGTTACTGTTGATATTTCTGAGAAGAATAACTTATTACAAGCTAACAAGCAATTAGGTTTAGCCTTAGATCAAGGTGAGATCGACTACTTGATGACCGCCTTCAATGAAACTATTGGCAGAAATCCAACTGATGTTGAATTATTTATGTTTGCACAAGTTAACTCTGAGCATTGTCGTCACAAAATTTTCAATGCTGATTGGACTATTGATGGTATTAAAAAGGACTTCTCATTGTTTAAGATGATCAGAAATACCCATAACAAGAACCCAGAATATACTATTTCTGCTTACTCCGATAATGCCGCTGTATTTGAAGGCCCAGAAGGTAGTTTGTTCACCCCAGATATTAATACCAGACAATGGAAATCAATCAATGAAAGAGTTCATACTTTAGTCAAAGTTGAAACTCATAACCATCCAACTGCTGTTTCCCCATTTGCTGGTGCTGCTACTGGTTCTGGTGGTGAAATCAGAGATGAAGGTGCTGTCGGTAGAGGTTCCAAATCTAAAGCTGGTTTATCTGGTTTTACTGTCTCTGATTTAAATATTCCAGATCTTAAACAACCCTGGGAAAGAGATATCGGCAAGCCTAACCACATTGCTGCTCCATTAGATATTATGATCGAAGCCCCAATTGGTTCAGCTGCATTTAACAATGAATTTGGAAGACCTGCTATTAATGGTTATTTCAGAACTTTAACTACTGAAGTTGAAAACCATAAGGGTGAAACTGAAGTTAGAGGTTTTCACAAGCCAATTATGTTAGCTGGTGGTATGGGTGCCATTAGACCAGAATTAGCCTTAAAAGATACCAAGATCACTCCTGGTTCCAAGTTAGTTGTCTTAGGTGGTCAATCTATGTTAATCGGGTTAGGTGGTGGTGCTGCTTCCTCTGTTGCTTCAGGTGAAGGTTCTGCTGATTTAGATTTTGCATCTGTTCAAAGAGGTAACCCAGAAATTCAAAGAAGAGCCCAAGAAGTCATTAATGCCTGTGTTGCTTTAGGTGCTAAGGAAACTCCTATTCAATCTATTCATGATGTTGGTGCTGGTGGTTTATCTAATGCTTTACCAGAATTGGTACACGACAATGATTTAGGTGCCAAGTTTGAATTAAGATCTATTTTATCTTTGGAACCAGGTATGTCTCCTATGGAGATTTGGTGTAATGAATCTCAAGAAAGATATGTTTTAGGTGTTAGCCCAGAAAAGTTCGACTTATTTGCTAAGATTTGTGAAAGAGAAAGAGCACCATTCGCCGTTGTTGGTGAAGCTACAGCTGAACAAAGATTAGTTTTAACTGATTCCTTATTAAACACTACCCCAATTGATTTGGAAATGTCAGTTTTGTTTGGTAAGCCACCAAAGATGTCAAGAACTGCTATCACACAAGAATTGAAGCTTAAACCTTTCGAAACTTCAAACTTTAACGTATCTGAATCTATTGAAAGGGTTTTACAGTTACCAGCTGTTGGTTCTAAGAACTTCTTAATTACTATTGGTGATAGATTCATTACTGGTTTAGTTGATAGAGACCAAATGGTTGGTCCATGGCAAGTTCCAGTTGCAGATGTTGGTGTTACTGCTACTTCAATGTCTGATAATGTTTTAACCACTGGTGAAGCTTTATCTATGGGTGAAAAGCCAACCTTAGCTTTAATCTCTGCTTCTGCTTCTGCCAAGATGTGTGTTGCTGAATCCTTATTGAATATTTTTGCTGCTGACGTTCCATCTTTAGAAAAGGTTAAATTGTCAGCTAACTGGATGTCCGCTGCATCTCATGATGGTGAAGGTGCCAAGCTTTACGAAGCTGTTCAAGCTATTGGTTTAGATTTATGCCCAGATTTAGGCATTTCTATTCCAGTAGGTAAGGATTCCATGTCTATGAAAATGAAGTGGGATGACAAAGAAGTAACTGCTCCTTTAGCTTTAACTATTACTGCATTTGCTCCTGTTGATAACACTTCTAAAACCTGGACCCCACAATTACAAAATTTAAACGAAGATACTTTATTGATCTCTGTTGATTTAGCTGCAAAGGTTAAAAAGTCATTAGGTGGTTCTGCATTAGCTCAAGTTTACAAGCAAGTTGGTGACAGTGCTCCAACTGTTCATTCTCATGAATTATTCAAATCATTCTTACAAACTTTAGTTGTTTTGCACAAGCAATTCCCAGTTTTATCTTACCATGATAGATCTGAAGGTGGTTTAATCACCACCGTACTTGAAATGGCTTTCGCTTCTAGATCTGGTATTGAATTACAACTCGAAGGTGATGACTTATTAACTGAATTGTTTAACGAAGAATTGGGTGCTGTCTTCCAAATCAAGAAGGCTGATTACTCTAAGTTCGTTGAAATTTTTGAAGCCAATGGTGTTTCAAAGGACTACATCTTTATTATTGGTAAACCAAACTTCACTGAGCAAGATGTCACTATTAACTTCAATGGTTCAACTGTTTATAAGAATACTCGTTCCCAATTACAAGAATTATGGACTAAGACTTCTTACCATATTCAAAAATTAAGAGATAATCCAAAGACAAGTACTGAAGAATTTGAATCTATTAGTGATAACAAAGATCCTGGTATCTCTTATCAACTATCATATGATGTTTCTGATGATTTAGGCGTCAAATCTCTTAAAAGTAAACCAAAGGTTGCTATCTTAAGAGAACAAGGTGTCAACTCTCAACAAGAAATGGCTTGGTCATTCCAACAAGCTGGTTTTGATGTCTATGACATTCACATGTCTGATATTTTAACTGGAAAGGTCACTTTAGATGACTTCGTTGGTTTAGCTGCATGTGGTGGTTTCTCTTACGGTGATGTCCTTGGTGCCGGTGCTGGTTGGGCTAAATCTGTATTATTCAATGAAAGAGCACGTAATGAGTTTAAAAAGTTCTTCCAAGAGAGAGATAATACTTTCGCTTTCGGTGCTTGTAATGGTTGTCAATTCTTTAGTAGAATTGCTGAATTAATTCCAGGTACTGAAAACTGGCCAACTTTCGAAAGAAATCTCTCAGAACAATATGAAGCTAGATTTGTTATGGTCGAAGTTACTGATGACAACAACAATTCTGTCTTCTTAAACGGTATGAAAGGTTCCAAACTTCCAATTGCTGTTGCACATGGAGAAGGTAGAGCTTCTTTCAAGTCTGATGACTCAAAGGCTAATTTCGTATCCAGTGGTTTAACTTCTATTAGATATGTTGACAATTACGGTAGGGTTACAGAGAAATATCCATTCAACCCTAATGGTTCTCCTCAAGGTATTGCTGGTATTTCTACTCCAAATGGTAGAGTTTTAGCCATGATGCCACATCCAGAAAGAGTTACCAGAAAGGAATCTAATTCTTGGTATCCAGCTGATCAGGGCCAAGCATGGGGCGACTATGGCCCTTGGATCAGATTATTTAGATCTGCTAGAAAGTGGGTTGGTGATGACTATTAAAATTACAAATTTATTTCCTAACATATATGTTTCATAGTATTATATAAAATGTTAATATCATAATTATATCAGTATTTCCATAAAATATTGTAGGTAAAATATTCGCAGCCATCAATCTAAACAAATTACATAACCGATTACACAATCAAATATATTTAAAACTAGGTCGTGTAAAGGATCATTAACATTTGTGTGAAAAATTTTTCATAACGCACTTAAATAAAAAATTTTTCAAATCTAAGGATTAAATTTTTCTTTAGTATCAAAAACAAAAATGGTTAACGCAATCTTATCCAAGAAAAGAAAGTTAGTTGCTGACGGTGTCTTCTACGCTGAATTAAACGAATTCTTCACTAGAGAATTAGCCGAACAAGGTTACGCTGGTGTTGAAGTCAGAAAGACTCCAACCAAGTTAGAAGTTATTGTTAAGGCTTCTAACACTCAAGGTGTTTTAGGTGAACAAGGTAGAAGAATTCATGAATTAACCTCTTTGATTGTCAAGAGATTCAAGTTATCTCCAGATGGTATCGTTATCTTCGCTGAAAGAGTTGAAGACAGAGGTTTATCTGCCGCTGTCCAAGCCGAAGCCTTAAAGTCCAAGTTATTAAACGGTTTACCAGTCAGAAGAGCTGCTTACGGTGTCTTAAGATTTGCCATGGCCGCTGGTGCTAAGGGTGTTGAAGTTGTCGTCTCCGGTAAGTTGAGAGGTGCTAGAGCCAAGGCTCAAAAGTACGCTGACGGTTTCATGATCCACTCTGGTCAACCAACCAGAGACTTCATTGATATTGCTATCAGACACGTCTTAATGAGACAAGGTGTCTTAGGTATCAGAGTTAAGATTATGAGAGACCCAGCTTCTAACAGATTCGGTCCAAGAGCCTTACCAGATGCTGTTAAGATCGCTGAAGCCAAGGATGAAGATGAAATCATCCCAGCTCCAACTGTCAAGTCCTACAAGGCTGTTGCCGCTGAAGAAGAAGCTTCTGCTTAAGTTTTGTAACATACTTTATATCTGTATTTAATAAGACTTAATATATCATTTTAATAATAGTTAATATTGTAATTTCACATAATTTATTTAAGTTGAGAAATGAATGATCACCTGACTAGTACATGACCTATGAATAGGGTTTCTAATCAAATTAGTCATGCAGTCGCACAATTACGGAATTAATGGGATATCTGAAACCCTTCCATTATTGGTATATTGTAATAATAAATAGTTTATAACAGGTTGTACGAAGTTCAATACTTTCCGACGGAGTATAAAACCCGATCTATAACTTCCAGAGACAGTTCTACGGGTCAAAGGAGATTCTTCAAAATGAAAACATTCTATATTATGCCGGGATAGAAATAGTTCCTTTCATGCTGAGTCTTAACATGTGACAGATGACTGATGTCAACAACAGCTGTTTATTGTAATCAAATAATTTTATGCATTTGGTCTACAATTTACGCTAGATTTAAGCTAAGTATACCGTAATAGGAGCAATGTTTATATTATCCGGATTAATAATTGTGAGAAAAATTTTTTAGTGGTTCATGAAGTCACTGATAAAGAAAAATTCCCGTGGGGAATAGTCATCGGAGTGATTAAAGTTCGGACTTTGATTAGCGAAAAAAGAGGCAATCCGGTAACATGGAAAACTATATAAATGGGCATAATTCACTTCTTTTATGTTTTTTTCTTCCTTTAACTAATCAATCAAATAATAATCCAATTAGAAAAATGTCTGCTTACCACAAAATGTTCAAGTTACCAAATACCTTTTTAACCTTATCTACTGAGGTCTCAGAACCATTTTTAATTCCAAATGTTTCTCCAATTTCTTCTCCTAATTTAGTTCCAACCGCACAAGCCGACAAGAATCAAGCTAAAGATACCATTGGTAGAGAAAGATCTATTTCTATTATTGAATTAAATTAAATACTTTCAAATGATTTCATATACCATATTTAGCATTACGATTTTTGAACGAGATTTCATTTCTTCGAGGGGGTTCTTCTCCAACAATTAGAGGATTAGGTTTTTATTTAGATTTGTAAATTTATTTACAGAGTTATATATATACATCAACAATAAATGGCATACATATAAAATTAGTGAATATATCGATTGTAGCAATATTGTTCTGCTTAGTGTTTTTTTTTTTGGAATATATCTAAAACAGATTAAGTATTTTACCCGTGGACCGGCTATTCCGAGGATTTCGAATCCATAATATGGAAACCAAATTTACAAAGATAAGTATACACATCTTTCCCACATGGAATGCTATTATAAAATGACTATTAATATAATATATACTTTTGACTTAAATTTTATTTTTATTATTTAAATTAACATTTATATTTAATATTTAGTTAAATTTCTATTTACAAATATTCATCCTAAGATACGAGCATTATTGTATTCCATACAACTTTCAATTCTAACTCTAATAAATAAAACATGTTAAAATTAGATAAATGGGTAGAATTCGTTGTACTTCTTAGCGTAATATGCTGTAGATACACCACCAAGAGCAAGTAATACTAATGGAATTGGTTTCTTAAAAGAAGTTGGAATAGATCTTCCAATACCGGCAGCAAGAACAGTAGTGGATGCCCCTAAAGCCAATTCTAAACCCCAGTCAGCATTATTTTTTAAAAGATAGCCAGCTGTGCCATAAACGATTGAGATAGCAGTGCCTGCAACTAAGGAAGGAACTGACCCCTTACGGACATATCCCATGATACCTCCTACAGCACATAAACCTGATAATGTAAAAGCTGGATGTTCCATTTTATCTAATTGATATTTAAACTTGTTTCTGCAATCGATTTATCAAATGCTAAAATATTGCTACACTTATAAATAAGGAGATAAAATCGAAGCAATTAAATTCCATTACATTTAAAAATCACGAAAGCGAGAGATATTCTGGTGCTACACGTGAATTCATTCTAATTATTCCGTTATTTGACCGTATATAATTTATTTATTGAGAGAAAATCACATGTATATCCCGTGATATTAATTTGAGGTTGATTATCCCCTACTTTACTGGGAGTGAAGATCTACCGGAATATGACATTTGCATCGAAATTTCCACATTGGGACACACTCAACTTAGGTTAACTCAGACAAAATCAAATTTTCTTCATAAATCGCGGTATTTAGTGTTCATTGGATTGTTAGTTTGTGTGCTAACGCTGTTCTAAGTAACCGTGTGGTCAGAAACTATTATAAGTTTATATATTAGACCAAAATGTAGCTGTCAATAAAGTGTATGTAACATATATAGTTATATATATATTTAATATATCACGTTGTTTACAACATGTGTAATACTTTTTTTTGCAAGCATAGTAGAATCTATCAAACGAAATTTTTAAAGTAGGCGCTCAATGGCCACTACTTCCATTCTCCCTTACTGAGCGTATTTCAAAAAAAAATCATATCGGCAATTAAACAAAGACATTATCACTGAGATATACATAGCTGATAGGGATAGAAGGAAATTCATATTACGAACCATGAATATATCATCTATGCTTTCTAACGATCAGCTGAACACCCAGACTCTAGAGCGCAATGGCGATGGCTTGTCACCTGTGGTTTCAACAGGGGTTAGCAATGGTGTATCTATAACGAATGAAGTAAAACACGAAGTAGCTGAAGATGAATCAAATGGCAAAGTAATATCTCATGAAATATTTGATATTGCCCAGTCTGTGGTAGCGAAACCAACATCCAATTTGTTAATTTTGTCTGATGAGGAAGAAATAGATAGAAATTTTGATCAATATAGCAACGGAACTTCATATTTATCATTATTTGAATCAAAGGTTAACAAGATCAATCAAATTGATAACTATCTAAGAAAGTCAAACAACCATAAAATATTAAAAGTGGAGCAAGAACAGTTAAATGCTACTATAGATAGGATGTCTGAAATAAATAGCAACTACATCGAAAGAATAGTTGCTGAAGACATGTCTTCTAAGGGTGAAATTTTGGAAGGTAAGATATTAGATAATAAAGAATTCAAATGGGGGTCAACCAGAGACGGTAAAAAATTTGAATATGACGATGATAATAATTCTAAATCTCCTAAAAAGAAAGCACCATTAAAAGGTAGAGGAAAAAAACCAGATACAAAGGATGTAGATTCTACATCTTTAACTGGAAAAAAAGGTAAAGGTAAAGGTAAAAGAAAGACAGACACTACAGACGAGCCAATTACCAAAAGATCCAGAAGAGGAGGAGCTGGAACTAATTCTGAAGTTCTAGAAGATGATGAACCCACAGATGCAAATGGAAAAATTAAGCTTAAGTTAAATGTTAAAGCAGAAGGAGACGAAGGTCTGAAGATTAGCCTCAAGGAACAAAAGGTGATAACTAAACAATATGATAATACATTTGTATCAATTTGGAAAGATTTATCTAGAAAAGATGGCCCTAAGGTTAGTAGATTGATGCAACAATCAGCACAAGCTAAAATGATCAATTTAAAGAAAACCTCTATTCTTGCAGCTAGAGAGGCTAAAAGATGGCAATTAAAAAATAATAAAAATCAAAAGGACTTAACTACTAAAGCAAGAAGAGCTATGAGGGAGATGTTTAATTTCTGGAAGCGTAATGAAAGAATTGAAAGAGAATTGAAGAAGAAATATGAGAAAGAGTTAATTGATAAAGCTAAGAGAGAGGAAGAAGAAAGAGAAGCAAAAAGACAATCTAGGAAGTTGAACTTCTTAATCACTCAAACAGAATTATATTCACATTTCATTGGTAAAAAAATTAAAACTGATGAAATTGAAGGTAAAGATTCTGACCCTAATGCCCAATTCAAAGCTAACAACTCTCATTATGATAAATATGAAAATGTAGATTCAAGCAAGAAGACAGATTTCAGCACTATTGATTTTGATAATGAAGATGATGAAGCATTAAACCAAGCTGCTGCTGCAAATGCACAAAATGCTTTAGAAGCAGCACAATCAAAGGCAAAATCGTTTGACAAAGAACCGTTAAAAAATCCCGATACCAATGGGGAGGAAATGAATTTCCAAAACCCAACATTATTAGGTGATATTAGTATATCACAACCCAACCTATTAAAATGTACATTAAAAGAATACCAAATCAAAGGTTTAAATTGGTTAGCAAATTTGTATGAACAAGGTATAAATGGTATTTTAGCTGATGAAATGGGATTAGGTAAAACAGTTCAAAGTATCTCCGTTTTAGCATATTTGGCAGAAGCACACAATATTTGGGGTCCTTTCTTGGTTGTAACGCCAGCTTCAACTTTGCACAATTGGCAACAAGAAATTACAAAGTTTGTTCCTGATTTCAAGGTTTTGCCATACTGGGGTAATGCTAAAGATCGTAAAATTTTAAGAAAATTTTGGGATCGTAAAAATGTTAGATATGGTAAAGATGCGCCTTTCCATGTTCTTGTAACCTCATACCAGTTAGTCGTTGCTGATGCTGCATATTTTCAAAAGATGAAATGGCAATATATGATTTTGGATGAAGCACAGGCAATTAAATCCTCCCAATCATCTAGATGGAAATCTTTGTTATCATTTTCATGTCGTAATAGGTTACTTTTAACTGGTACTCCAATTCAAAATTCCATGCAAGAATTATGGGCTTTATTGCATTTTATCATGCCATCATTATTTGATTCACATGACGAGTTTAGTGATTGGTTCTCAAAGGATATCGAAAGTCATGCTCAATCAAATACACAACTAAATGAACAACAGTTGAGAAGATTACATGTTATATTAAAGCCATTTATGTTGAGACGTATTAAAAAGAATGTTCAAAGTGAATTAGGTGATAAAGTGGAAATTGATATTATGTGCAATTTGACAAACAGACAAAATAAATATTACCAAATGTTAAAATCTCAAATTTCAATCATGGACTTATTAGATTCAGCTAGCAATAGCAATAATGGTGACGAACAATCATTAATGAATCTTGTTATGCAGTTTAGAAAGGTATGTAATCATCCAGATTTATTTGAAAGAGCTGATGTCAAATCCGGCTTTGCATTTAACAAATTTGCAGAAACAAGCTCTTTCTTAAGAGAATCTAATGAATTAGAAGTCAGTTACACGTCTGAGAACTTAATTGAATATTACTTACCAAAACTTATTAGACATGATTTGTTATCACCTTCTTTTACTAACAATGTTGGCTCTATAGAGAAGATTCATAGTATGTTTAACATTTATGATGCACAGAACACTAAGGATAATGAGGAGTTTGCCTTCTTAAAATTTGTTGATACTTCATCCCAAGAACTCAAAAAATTAAACCGCAAAAATATCATTGAAAGGGCAATTGATAATATGGAGTATACAGACATCAACTATAGTAAAACAAACAGGTATAACTATTTATATGAAGGCGATTTTGTACCAAATAACAGGCTTTTTCTAATTAATGAATATCAAAACAATTATTCTGCTATACAAAATTCAAATTATATAAAAGAATTATATTCGATTCGCAATAAAGTTTATGAAGATTTAAGACTTAATACTATGGATCCAGCAGCAGAAAGAAGCGTGTCAGCTCCACCTATCTGTATCTCTTCTAATAGTTATTCTTTTCAGAAGAAAATTGGCGATGTTTTATTTAACGATAAGCTAAGAGCCAGTTTAATGCCTATGTCATTAAACAATGAAATGATATTAATGGAAAAAAATGTACCTATTCCAAATTATCCAAAATCTGGAATGTTACCAAACTCTATCAACAAATTCATTGATTATTCTAATATTAGAATGCCATCTATGAACAGATTTATTACTGAATCAGGAAAATTAGCTAAGTTGGATGAATTACTTGATGAGTTGAAAAAGAATGACCATAGGGTTTTAATATATTTTCAAATGACGAAAATGATGGATTTAATGGAAGAATATTTAACTTATAAACAACATAAATTCATTAGATTGGATGGCTCATCTAAGTTAGATGATCGTAGAGATTTGGTTCATGATTGGCAGACCAAACCGGAGATATTTATATTTTTATTATCTACCAGAGCCGGTGGGTTAGGTATTAATTTGACTGCAGCAGATACTGTTATATTCTATGATTCTGATTGGAACCCTACGATTGATTCACAAGCTATGGATAGAGCACATAGATTGGGTCAAACAAAACAGGTTACAGTATATAGGTTATTAGCTAAAGGAACAATCGAAGAAAGGATGAGAGATAGAGCCAAGCAAAAAGAACAAGTTCAACAAGTTGTTATGGAAGGAAAAGCTAATAAGAAAGAAAAAGAAGAAAACAAGAAGAAAGATGTTGCATTTTTATTATTAGGTGGAAACGAGGAAAATGAGGAAAATGAATTTTCGTCTATGGAAAACCAAAGTACTGGCATTTCTAAAGATACAAAATAATTTTAATACTGC
Source organism: Schwanniomyces vanrijiae var. vanrijiae (assembly GCA_030556805.1). NCBI lineage: Eukaryota > Fungi > Ascomycota > Pichiomycetes > Serinales > Debaryomycetaceae > Schwanniomyces > Schwanniomyces vanrijiae. The sequence goes on along the minus strand of JAKTUS010000011.1, from coordinate 115,271 downwards.
TTTAAATCCCCATAGTGTAATTTATATAGCTACATACGAATGTATTAGAGCTTTTAAATTATTTTCTTGTATTTACATGTATATTTATACATATTATATATCTGTATTATTAACATTATTATTATTATTATTATTATTATTATTATTATTACTATTATTAGTAGTAGTAACCATGGATAACAAAGTGGTGTCTAATTTATTTAAAAAAGTTTTATCAAAGTTTTTATCAAAAGTTTTCATCTTGAAATCTTGTATTTGATGATCATTAGACTTTACTGTTGTTTCTGTAGATTGATCTTTATTATACATTCGACCAAGATTTTCTTCTAATTTCATTTTTAGTTGGGCCAGCGATAATGATTCATGGGTGTTATGATCATCACCTAACGAAGTCATCTCCGTAAAGTTAATAAGATCAGATATTTCACTAACATTGGATGTAGCAGAATTTGTAGAAAATCTATTAAAGTTATTATTTGAGCTATTCTGAAGCTTATCTAATGCGCCAGTGTTATAAGATTCATGAAATCCCGAATGTCTATGCGATGTACTTTTCCCCAAACCTCCGTCAAATACTTTTACAAGACCCAAAGATAAACCTGGGGATTGGCGTCTGTTCTTTTTAGAATCCAGGTTAAAATCCAGGTTACCACAACTAAGAATGCTAGAGTATGCAGAATTTGAATTATTCGAAAAAAGAGAATTTCTTTTCTTAACAGTTGAATTATGAAAAGATTTAAGTTCCACATCAGAATCGTTATATGAATTGCTTTCAGGTTTATATCCATTGCCTTTATAAAGTATATCTTTGTTCATTTCTGCAAGACTTAATTCATGAAGTTCACGAATTTGGTCTAAATCATTACTAAACTGTTCAAATATCATTATTTTTTCATTCATTTCATCTTCATTAGTATGTGTTGATTCGTTATATTTTCTAAAGTACTTCAAATTCGTAGATAAGTTTGAAAACTTGTTTATTAATTTGTCCAAATTCAAATAACTTCGTTCATTCTTATCGATTTGACCTGAATTTCCAACCATATGCAAAATATTTTCATTATTTTTAATAAAATCAAAATTATTGTTCTCATTTATACTCATTATATCAAAATTCTCTAATATAGAGCAAAAATTCTGAAGATAATTGTTATTTTCATTAAATATGTCATCCATTAATAATAATTTATTTATGATCCCTAAATATCTGTTTTTCATATTCTTTGCTTGAAAATGATTCTGGAGTTTATTTAAAAAAAAGTTTGGTTTATAATTTGAGTCAAATATCAACAATTGTGATATAAAAAATTTTCTGAGATGAGTAAACTTATTTAGTTTTAGAAGTACATGATTTATTTTTCCATCTAATGGTTCATCTATGTCATTTAAAGAGATCTCATCGTCAGATAGATATTCAAATTTAATTTTATTGATTTCACAATACTTTTCTAACATTTCCCCGTTTTGGTAAGGTAACAATTTAGCTATTGAAAATTTTAAGTTAAAAATCAATAGTTCCAAACTATTATTCATCAATTCAAGTATTTTTATATTGTTTTTATTATTAGAATTGTTAGAATTATTTGAAAGATTAGAATTCTTTAATTTTATCATATACAATATGAATTTTCGATTGAGTTTGCAGTTTAAAATTAAATATTTCTTTGAATTGTTTAGTATCTTATAAGACAATACATTTATTTTCAAGTTATGCAATTGTAAAACTTTTGTAGATGATATCAACAATATTTTAAAGAGTGCAAATGTAGAGCTTGTATGCATATTTCTAGATTTTAATAATATAATTAGGTTGATAATTTTTAATATCGTTTTTAAAGATGTTTTCTTTAAACCTAACTGATAAGAGTACTTTATAGTTGATAGTTTAATACAGCCATCATTAAATATTGTCCTTTTTCCTGAGTAATTATCATTTATTGCAAGTAAATGATTTATGGCTTGGTCATTTTTTGACAACACCATTTCATCATCTAAAAGGTTTGAGATAACTACTTGATATTTAAATTTTTCCCATAATATACCATTGATATTCACAATTTTTAAACTAGTCCTAAAATAGTTCGAAAGAAACTCATTTGAAGAACTGTTAGTATTAAACCCTCGGTATTCACTGTTTCCTTCAATACCCCAATCACTAATTGATAGATCCATCTCACCATTATAAGCCATTGACATGGTTATAAATTGAGAATATCTAAAAAGATTATATTGAAACTTGTGTATTGTCTAGTGATCCCAATGTGTATTTGATACCAGTAACTGTAAAAAATCATTTTACATTCAATTGTTTATCTTATTTGTAAAAAAAAATACTTATATGCAAGACTACACTCCACAAAATGAATGTGAATATTCAACTTAAGATGTATGAAGATTAAAAGGTATAGGAATATTAGAAATTTTATGACTAGCATAGAAAATGTTATAAACAATATTAGACAGAAGAATTATATGTCCATTTTATGTGAAAGTATGCCCAGAATCAACCAGACTGAGCCAATCACCAGCTATAATATCAATATTTGCATTCTTCAAATGAACTGAAGACTCCCCAAGTTCAAGAGAATTTGAAGGTATGTTGGGATTAAAATCTATTTGATTGAACATTTCATCAGTATTACCGGCAAATGGAATTTGACCATTTGGCATATGCAGTTGTAATTGTTGAGGCATATGTCCTTTGATTTTATCGTGTGGATTATGGTGTTGACCAGAATTATTATTTTGTAATATTCCAGTAGTGTTATTACCTGCTCCATTGGCCTTTTGAATAACCTGTTGCTGCATTTGTTGGTTTTGTTGCATTTGTACTTGTTGAAATTGTTGAAATTGTTGTTGTTGCATTTGTTGCATTTGTATTTGGAATTGTTGTTGTTGCTGTTGTTGTTGCTGTTGTTGTTGCTGTTGTTGCTGTTGTTGTTGCATTTGGCGAGCAGCTAGTTGTTGTGGTTCTTGTGAAAGCTTTCGTTGTTGGATAGGCCCTTGAACTTGAGTAGGTGACATCATAGGTTTTACATCATTATTGCCCGTAAAATTTGAAATTCTCCTATTATTTTGCAGATCAATTATCTGTTGTTGTTGTTGCTGTTGTTGTTGCTGTTGTTGCTGCTGTTGTTGCTGCTGTTGTTGTTGATTAAAAATTCTTTTAGCGTCTTCATCTCTCATTCCCATTTGATTTGCATTTTGAGGATTAGTTGGTACATTCATTTCAATATTCATCGGTGGATCGTTAGTTCTATTATTTAATTTCAAATTTTCTATTGGTTGTCTTTTAGTCACAAGCTGTCTATTTTGTAAATTATTTTGATTTTCCATAGCCAATAAATTCATTTGATATTCATTAACTGATTCGTTTACTGGTTTATTATTTCCCACTACCATTTGAGGCAGTTGCTGATTCTGGAAAGTAGCTTGACGACCTTGTTGGATAGGCTGCATACCTTTTTGTTGCATATTAATTTGTCGAAATGGTTGTTGGGAATTAAAACTTTTATTTGTAGGAGGTGGCATTCTACCATTATACATTCCTGAGTTTTTCATTCCAGTAGTATTGCTTGCCCTAGGGTTAAATATACGCCCCAAGTTAGGATTGAAGTTACCTTGAATACTGCCTAACATATTCCACCAATCCATTAAAAAATCCTCTTGCGTTTGAAGTTGTAATTTATGGCCAATCTCATTAACAGACTCTAAAACACTACACTTATCAGCTTTGGAAATTTCATTTAAAAGTGAATTAGCTGAATCTTCCAATCCATTATTTTTCAAATGAAAGTATAGACATACCAAAAAGAACAATCTAGAATCTTCTGAATTGCCATCCTTTGGGAGAAAATTCATTCTTAGATGTGCTTAGGGATAAATATATTCAAATCTCTAACGAGTTTTGTTAACAGGTCTCTTCGATAATTATATGCAGGATAATGATGAAATTTATTACCAGACTACTAAGCTGTTAATAAGTTGTAGACTTCAGTTTAAATTACTATAATATGAATTACTCAATATAGATGATATAGATGGTATTATAAAATATCAACATATATTCGACTGTATCCCCGCATTACTACATATTATTTAACCCTACTATGGATATCTTTAATAATTTAAATTTCAAAGTATACAAAGAAGGGACTTTTATTGCATAAAAGAAAGTAATTCGATTGTTATTTTGTGTTTAAAGTCTCGTAATTCCATTAGGAAGATCATACTTCTAACGAGGATAGGGGTTGTAAGGAGAAAATTTGTGGAACTTATATTTGAAATCCGGATGGTCGAGTATTAACTAAATTTCTACTTGGGGTAAATATATTTATGTGAATAAATATAGCAATTTATGTGTAATTAGCTACTTTTTTAGTGATCATATAAATATTGAAATTCGAAACAAGCATATTTAAGAACGTCTTGATTAAAAATTACTGAGCGGCTTAAGAAAAACCCGTGGGTTCTAATTAGTCTTTTCCCCCAGAATTATCTCACTCTGTAAGGTTTCTGGAATGATTAACCCTTAAATTTTATGAAAATAACACTAACTAAATTAAAGTTTAATTTTCCCATACATGATACAGTAATAACAATAAAAAAAAAGATATTTTTTGCAGTATGTACTATACTGCACAAGAGCTATATTTTATAGAACCTGACAGGCAGGTTGTTTATAACAGAAGCATACAATGAGAATTGGTATAAAATGTTGCTTTAAAAATGAGGTTTTTCAATTAAATACTCTTAAAATGAATAAAATCTATTTGAGTTTAGACAAGAGAAACTTTATGCGCTTGATAACTAAATTTTATTTGCAATTCTCAAGAAATTTTGAAAACAAGACTATATTTAATTTATAAAAGAATATTATAATGCATTATGGAATGATAAAATAAAAATGAATTAGTCAAATATTTATCAATGTATAATAGTAATGTTTACATTATATGATGATCATGATGAAACAATTTTATAATGATTAAATTTATGTATTTAAGAAAGATAAAAAGCTTAAGTCACCAGAATAAAATTGAATATTTGGATGATATTTTCAAAAAACACAAATTAGTTATAATAATGAATGGATAAAATTATTTATAGGGGGTAAGTATTTAAATTTTTTTTTATTTTAGAATTTTTATCTTAAGCAGGCAAATTACTATTAAATATTCAAGTTCACAAATAAGGAAAATTAAAGAACTACATGTCCATATGTTTCAAACATTATATCATAATAAAATATAAATTTATTAGTTTATCAAAATAATATTCAACCCTTAACTTTATTGTAAAGCGTTACATTGATTTATTTATTATTTATAGAAAAGCTGAGTCATTTAATTTAAGTGATAGCTATTTTAATAAGTATCCACTAATACATGTTAATTATTTTATTATTATCTTTAGTGACTTAATTCATTTATAAATAAACTAAGGCAATTTGATTTAAGATCGTATATAGAAATAATTGCTCTATATATAAAATGTATACATACACAAGAATTTAATGCTTCCGGAAATATCCAAATTCAACGTTTGGTATTTTTTTAGCCTTAATATCATCAACTTTTTCAATTAGAAATTTCTCAGGATAATCATACTTATCAAAAATCGGTATATACTTAGCCAAGTCCTTATTGTATTCATAATATATTCCATGAATCATTAGCATATCTAGCCTACCTAGAACTCTAATTAAATAAAGCACAATAGGTTCCAATTGGTGTATCACATAAGTAGTAGTTAAATCATCAATATTAATCTCATTATCATCTAAACATTTACAAGATTCAACATTCTTATGAAACTCGCTATGTAATGTATTTGGTTCTCCTTTAAAAATAGGGTATTTTGTAAAAGCATAAGCATTTTCTTTAATAGGTATACATACCTCTCTATCACCTTGGACCTTGGTTAAGAGAAATCTTATTAAGAAATAAAGCGTAGAATCAGCATCTGCTTCATCATGTTCTTCGATAAGAACAGATGAAAATTCATCCTTTAGCTTTTCTAATACTAGATGGCATCCCCAACATTGACATGTATGCAACAAACTCAGGTAAAAACCAGGTTTATAATATATGAATGACGTTAAAAAATCAGGAAGTTCTACTGATTTTAAATTCAAGCATGATATTGGAGGAAAATAATCACAAAAAAATGCCTCCATAATCCTTTGGTTTAATTCGTTTAATAATGAGCTTGACATTTCAATACTATAGAATGTTTTGAAAGTTGGTGTTGAAAAATCAAGATTTATCCTTGACATGTTAGATAAAGTCTTCAAAAAGTTTCCTATTGGAGCAAAAACTCCATCTAACAATTGTGTAGGACGTAACCATTCAATGTACGGAAATGATTCCACTTCAAGGCGGTTTAAATTGGGTAATCCATCATTCTCTTGAGAAAATATTGTAAAATCTTCGAAGAACTTTGTATAACAATTGCAACTGCCATTTCTATTCACAAAGCAGTCCAATTTTAAATGAAGTGTATGCAATGATGTTAAATCAATTTTAGATGAGATAGTTTCAAATTTCAATCTCATGTCGTGGTTTTGTAAGTAAGATTTAAGTTCCTGACTCATTGAACTAGGGTCTAAATCTAAGGCAAAGTCATTTTCATCACCAAACAAATTGTACCTATGGCAATGAAATAAAGTCAAGCCCTTTAATTTTATTTTCATGTCATCATATAATTTTATGTGTTCTAGTATCTGTAATCCAAACTGGGTTTTTGAGCTACTAGTTAGAGAATGCAAATGATTGAAAACATCATATGGAGGTTTTGATAAGTCAAAACCGTCAAAGTTCATTAACTCTTCTTCATTTGGCATTAAAAATAAATTCTTTACATTTGGTGGGCTGCATGGTTCATACAAATCTTTAATTTTTGTTACAAATAATTTGAAAATTCTATTTCTAACATTATCTCTTAGGAAAAATTCGTTTAATTTGGCAATCCCATTAATAGAATCAATAAATGCTATGTGTAAAAAATTGATTTCTTCAGAATTTTCACCAAAAAAGTCTATAATTTCAGTTTGTAGCAGATTCAAGCTAAACAGGTCGTCTGAATAACATTTTTCAAATACAAAAAATTTAATTTTGGGCAATAAATTTGGGTTTAGGTGTATAGATTTCAAAAGTTTTAATAAATTTCCAATATTGAAGATCAATGAACTATCCATATATTTAAATCCATTTCTCCGTATAAATATCCTAGTGTCATTATTATATTCTAATGGTAATTGGGAGTCAATTGCAACTGTAACTCTTTTATATAGCCTATCTGAGGCAAGATTATAAAAATCAGAACATGTAAGCATAAGATTTACCAAGTCAAATTGATCAACGTATTCTAGTATTATTGCAATAATGTTATCAGGAACTCTATTGAATATAGAGCCACTACCTTGTTTACCTCTTTTATCATGGTATAATGAAATAATGGCATTTTCAGGTACCAACAGCTCAAATCTTGCTATAGGCTTCTTAAATTTAATCATCTCTCTTACTATCATACACCATTTATGGTCACTTATAATCGTAGTATTTATAAATAATCAAAATCCTGTATATAAATAATCACATACACAATTGTAAATGGTTAGGAGTTTTAAAGTTAATTATTAATTAATTTAATGGTATTTATAGGCATTATTAATAATTATTATTATTATTGTGTACAACTAATTTTAAAATTTTCAACAATATTTTGATTAGATTTTAAAATCTAAAATTATTAAAATTATGCTATAAATGAAATATAAATACAGTAGCAATTTTATTACTGCGAAAATATGTATTATCTTTAATTAAAGACACAGTTGTATAAACTAATGCATATAAAGAATCACTAATTATTTCTGTAGCAAACATAGATAAATAATTAAATAATAATCTTTTTTTTAATTGGAAGTGTATTCATCGGTTTATATTTAATATAAAATTACTTTATTAGAACCTTTCATTTTGGTTTCTATAAAATCAATATATTCGGGATTGTAATGCTATTACAGATATACATATTGGATAGATAAAATTTTATAAATAATGTAATTAGGTAATATACTGAATACAATTTTTCATAAGCCCACTATAAATGGCTTCCCATATTAATGTGTATAGCTTTAGCTTGCGTATACATATTCAAACCATATTCACCTAATTCCCTACCAACACCACTCATTTTTACACCGCCAAAAGGAATATTAACATCTACATCATTAGAAGAGTTAATCCAAACCATACCAGCTTCTAATTCACTAGCAAATTCATGAGCCTTTGTCATATCTTTAGTAAATATGGCTGCTCCTAAACCATAGTTGGTGTCATTTGCAAGTTCTAAAACTTCTTCATCAGTTGCGAATTTTCCTACAGCAACAACAGGGCCAAAGATTTCTTCTTTTACAATTCTCATATGTGGCTTGACATCTGCAAATACTGTTGGCTTAATATAGTAACCCTTAGCAAATTCACCTTCTGTATTCTTTTCACCTCCTAATAAAACTTTAGCACCTTCCTTTTTACCTATTTCAATATAAGAAGCAACCTTTTCATATTGTTGTTCTGAAACTTGAGGACCAACAACATTGTGACTATGAAAAGTGTGACCATGTTTATATGTATTGGCAATATGTTCTGTAAAAAGAGTTAAAAACTTTTCGTAAACATCTTGATGAACGTAAACTCTTGAAGTAGAAGTACAGACTTGACCCTGATTGTACATAATACCTAATGCAGCCCATTTTACGGCTTGTTCTAAATCAGCATCTGCTCTAATAATTAATGGGGATTTTCCACCACATTCTAATGTCACTGCCTTCAAGTTGGAAGCTGCAGCCTTTTGAACTAATTTACCAGTTGCAGTTGAACCTGTAAAGGCAATCTTGTCAACATCTAGGTGGGAAGCCAATGCATTACCTGCAGTTGAACCAAAACCAGAAATAATATTAAGAACACCTGCTGGTAAGCCTACATCTTTGAAGATATTTGCAATATATAAAAGAGACAATGGGGTAATTTCAGATGTTTTCAAGACAATAGTATTACCTGCAGCCAATGCTGGGAAGATTTTCCATGCGGCCATGGCAATTGGGAAATTCCACGGAATAATTTGACCACATACACCAATTGGTTCGTGAACTGTATATGCCAACTTTTTAGGGTCACTCTGAATAAGCTTGCCTTGAATCTTATCTGACCATCCTGCATAATACCTTGCGCAATTGATAGCCATATCGATATCATAAACAGCGTTATTATCCTTATTCTTACCAGAATCCCATGCTTCAATTGATCCAAGAAGATCTCTTTCCTTTTCCAAAATATCAGCAACCTTAAAGAGTAATTTACCTCTTTCAACCCCAGAAACCTTCTTCCATGATTTGAATGCAATTCTGGCGGCCTTTACAGCAATATCAACATCCTCTTTGTCAGCAGCATAAACAGAACCATTAATATCACCAGTTGCTGGGTTAATTGAGTCTAGTGTTTTACCTGAGATAGATTTGACGAATACATTGTTAATGAAAAGGCCAGATGGTTGCATGTATTTTTTTCCATCTGGTAATGTTACTTCGTATTCCAATGGGAGAGACATTATAGAGAATTAATTGAATTCTTTGTGAAATTTATTATAATATAATATAATTTTAAGTGGCAATTGAAAAAATTAAGAATTTCTCCAGATATATATTATTTATCAGATATCCCCCATAGTTATTATTAGATCATTTTTTGAGATGTCCAATAATGTAAATTCCGAGTTATGTGGCTTCTTCGACAAATTAGGAAACGTTTGGCGCGTAGATTTGCGCTTGTATGCCTTTCCAATTATTATTGAAGATTAAAAGAACCTTAGGAACCAATATCCTAATTAAGCCCAATATAATATCTATTTTAGGAAACTAATTGCGAATTTACAAACTTATAGATTAGAATTACTCATGAACGAAAAGTATACTATTTACAACAACTATATTTTATATATTATTCAGACAAGTGCATCTAGCAATTTCTGTTTTGATTTAAGCTGTAGTTTTTTTATCAATAGATTTCTGTATTTTGTACCTTTTTCAATCAATTTTCATCACTTATATTATTGCTTAGATATAATCTTGTAGAAAAATAACACAGAAAAAAATAATGTGGAGGACGGTTCTTATTGAAAGATAACGTGCGAATTTCAAGTATAACCTATTATCAACAGTAAATAATTTGGAGTAAATACAATATTAACGATGAATTTTGCTAATTTTAATGATCAAAGTCCAGCTCATAATGAATTTAGGAGTGATACTTTTACCACACCTACATTTTCTATGTTGAAATCTTTATCTACTGCTACATTAGGAGATTCCGTATATAATGAAGATAAAACAACAAGTGAATTGGAAAATAAAGTTGCCAGTTTGGCAGGGAAGGAATCAGGATTGTATTGTGTGAGTGGAACACTTTCTAACCAGATTGCTATTCGAACAAATTTATATCAGCCTCCATATAGCATATTGTGTGATTATAGAAGTCATATATTTGTACATGAAGCAGGTGGCATTCCGACACTTTCACAAGCTCTAGTCAATCCAATAAAGCCAAAAAATGACATATACCTTACTTTAGAAGATGACATTTTGCCAAACTTTGTTCCAGATGACGGTGAAATCCACGGTGCTCCTACAAAGTTGATTTCTTTAGAGAATACATTACATGGTATGATATTCCCTATAGAGGAAATTAAAAAAATTTCTGAATTTTGTCGTGCTAATGATATAAAAATTCACTTAGATGGTGCAAGATTGTGGAATGCCTCAGTAGAAACAGGTATTTCTTTAAAAGAATATTGTTCTTATTTTGATTCTGTATCTTTGTGCCTCTCTAAAACTTTAGGTGCCCCAATTGGATCTGTATTGGTTAGCACAAAGAAATTTATTTCCAAAGCAAATCATTTTAAAAAACAAAATGGAGGTGGTATTAGACAATCTGGTATTTTAGCAGCAATGGCGATAACTGCCATTGACGAAAATTTTCTGAAATTGAGAGAAACTCATGAAATGGCTAGAGAACTTGGTAAATTATGTGATAAGAATGGAATTGTATTAGAACATCCAGTCGACACTAATTTTGTTTTTATAGATTTCAAAAAAAATAACATGGATGTGGAATACTTCTCAAAATTAGCAGTAAAATATGATCTTAAACTTTACGGAAACAGAATATCTTTTCACTATCAAATTTCAAAAGAAAGTTTTGAAAAATGTAAAAGAGTAGTTTTAGAATGTTTTGAGTATTCTAAAACCAACCCTGTTGTTTCAAATAAACCTATCAAACTCTATCAGGAAAAGTAGTTTGATTAAAAAAATCCTAATATTATAAAATTTTTATCTGTTTACTTTTCATGGGTCAATATTGGATCAATTTTTTTAAAATGAAAAAATAGTCATATCATCAGATGCTTTGTCTGATATATTAATATATTCTTTATCTGATGATAGGTGACTCAAGTATTTGGGTACATATTTGCTTGTGGAGAAAATTTCATTTAAAATTTCATTTATAATATTATCTCCATTTTAAAGTTCATAAACCTAGAAAGTGTATAATTTAAGTAGAGCATATTTACTGTATAAATTTTTCACGAACTATACAAATGCAAATCAATCTTACGACAGTTTAGATAAAAAAAGCCTACTTTATCTATATTTATACAATATTAATACTAGTATACTTTCATAAGAATCAAAAAAACTCATAAGTCTAGATAAAATTGACTATATAATTAGCAACTATATGACTGTAATAGATAATATATATCTTTTATTCAAAAAAAAGTATCTTGTACTCAATAAAAATATCAAATAATAGGTTAAATGATATGTCTTACTCTTAAAAACTGAAAATAAGGTAATTTGTCACTAGAGGATGAATCTAATTTTTAAAAAAAGGATATATACTTATGTGATAGAGAGCTATAACATTTATCGAAAAAAAGTATTTTCAAATAATAAACTATGTGTTTATCATTATTCCTGTTTATAAAAAAATTACTATTTCCCAATATGATTGATTCTGTTGATTCCTTTAAAAAAAATTTAGTAAACTAATTGTTCTCATTTAATAATTACCCGATTATATACTATAAAATTGCATTGTAATGAACAATGACTTCCAAACTCTAAAAGAAAACTTCAATCCTTCAAGAACCCAATTATTTATATTAACCTCGATAGTTGATGACGAACTTAATGAATATTTGAATGATGATTTCAACTTTGAAACTGCAATAAGAAACCTAAACCTAAAAGACCAACTTAAAGTAAAGATAATCAATAATGCTGATGTGAGAAATAAATTACTAACAAATAAGCTATTTAAGATAGTTTCTCTCAACTATATCATTCACAATATTAAAGGAGGGAACAGCAAGTTTAATCCTTGGAATGAATTAAAGTTTAATTTTAATAAATTGGGAAAACCTTCATTAGACGAGCAAGAAACTTACCATTTCCAGTTCAGTGATAGCTCATCAAATAAAATACTTGTAATTGTATTTGAAACAAACTCAGATTTGCCTATTGGTGTTGATTTATCCCATTCTAAACAAGATTCTATCTCCAGTACTAAGTTTATCGAACAATTTGAGCCGATTTTTGATAAAAGTGAAATTGATACTTTAAATGATATTGAAAATATCAAGGATAGATATATTGCTTTCAATCAATTATGGACATTAAAAGAAGCTTTTACGAAATTATTAGGATGTGGACTTAATATTGATTTGTCAAAATTTTTTTTTAATATTAATAAAAGTCAAGTATATGAGCTTAGTGCAATTGAAAACGAAAAAAAACCTTTTATATCAAAAACAAAAATCAACTGGACTTCTATGATTGATTTGAACGTTCATCAACTAAGGGTGGATAAAAATGAATTTTTGGAAAATTTAAAAAATACAGAGTTTTATTGCAGATCAGGCTTTCTTTGTGAATCTCAAGATGGTAACCTTCCTGTAATAATATCAGTAATTAACCAAAATTCAATAGCTAATCTGGATATAATATGCTACAATTTAAACATTGGTGATTTACTTAAAGAACAAACTAGAAATTTATAGAATTGGTATTTTATTTATATTTACTTATAATCTAAATAATAGAACCCATAATAATTGCCAATAATGCTGTAGTTATTCCTACTTGATTATTTGAAACACCACCAGAAGAACTAGAGCTTCCAGAACCAGATGAGGAAGCTGCACTAGAACTCTTAGAACCTGAGGAACCTGAGCCAGAGGAACCTGAACCAGAGGAACCTGAACCAGAACTGCTTGCTGAGTCGGAGCTGGAAGAGTCTGAAGATCCAGATCCAGATGATGCCGTACTATTTCTAGATCCAGATCCAGATTCAATTCCAGATCCAGACCCAACTCCTTGGCTTGGAGATGATGAGGTAGAATTTGATGAAGAGCCTGGTGAGCTTCCAGAAGCAGAGGCTAGAGAAGGAATTGATGTATTACTGGATTCTTCTCCTAAAGAATTTGTGTTACTAGCTCCCGAGTTACCCATTGAGTTTGCAGCATCTGATTCCTGACTACTTCCTGAAGATCCAGATGCACTTGAATCAGCAATGGCAGTTGAAGCAGTTCCTTCAGTTCCTGCTGCGCTAGCAGCAGTTTGTGCAGATGCCAATCCAGCTGCAGAATTGCTTGCACTATCACCAGAAGAACTACCAGAATCTGCAGGCTCTCCACTAGAGGCATCACTACTGCTATTTCCAGTGCCTGCTGCACCTCCTGTATCTCCTGTGCCTCCTGAAGAATCAGTTGACCCCTCGCTAGAACCTGGACTGCTGGTATTGCCAGTGCTTCCAGTACCTCCTGAAGAGTCTGATGATCCCGAAGAGTCTGATGATTGACCAGATAATTTACTTACATCATTAGTTGCCCTTTTGATATTAGTATCGATAACCTGTGCAGAAATTGCAGTGGATCCAGCTAAGATGGCTATTAAAGTAGTATATTTCATATTGAATAATTAATTTGTATTATTGTATGAATACTATTAGAATTGATTTCATTTATGGACTATTTATACCCTAGATTTCGATAGTAGGCTTAGTTTGATGCACATGATACCAGTAGAAAACATAGGTATTTGCATCCACCTTCAGCAAACGTACGCGCAAAGCCTTATGCAACAACCAATTATTCCTAGAAAGATTTCCTAAATAATCAAAAAGTATAAACAATCCCCTTCTTTAATTTATTCAGGGCTATTGTTTTATTTTATGGTTTTCCAATAAAATTTCATAATTCACTATACAGAAACCTATATGCATAATAGTACCACGGGGAATTTTGAGCTCGGCATATAAAAATATGTCAACCAGGAACACTGCCCAATTTAGAAGAATAGGCTGAGTATTAAATCTAAAAATACTGTAATTTTTAATGATGTTTCTTCAACCGATGCATAAAATTAGGCTTAATCGGTGTCAAATACATCAAATAAATCTATGAGTGGTTTAAATATGTTTATTTCTTCTTAAACTTTACTTTTATACAGATGCTTATTCGGGAAGCAAATGTGCAACTAAGTTAAAACACAATAATTCTATGAATAGAAAAAACACAAAATATGAGCGTTGTAATAAATATTCACGGTTACTTGAGGTCATGAGCTAATGGGTTCTTTTGGTTTTCGATATTTGAATTTTGTATTCATAACCATAACATAATTTGGCTATGAGTCCATGTGCAGGATATATCTCCATCAAAAACTCGATCAATTTAACAGGTATGGTATTTCATTAAATAATTACATGACACTTAATCCGTTATTACTTGAAAAACACGAAAAATACTTCAAGTTTTGCTTAGGATCATTTCCTGCAAAAGTTCAATCAGAGGATTCAAACAAATTAGCACTCATTTATTTTTGTTTACATGGATTAGGATTGTTAAAGAAGTTAAATTTTACTGAACAAGAAAGAAATGTATATGCAAATTACATTTATGACCATTTAATAACTGATGAGAAGAATGAAATACAATCATTTAGACCATCACAAACATTCAAGTTACCTGAAGATTGTAATACATATGATTTCCCAAACCTCTCTGCAACATTCTTTGCACTTGCTAACCTTCTTGCATTAAAGTCGGACTACTCTAAACGAATTGATAGGCACAAAGTTATGCGTTTTGTCCAAAAGTTACAGGTTAACTCAGGAAATAATAAAGGTTCGTTTAGCCATGTTCTCGATGGTAATAGAGAAAGATTTGGAGAAACCGATTTGAGATTCTGTTATATTGCAGCATCTATTAGAAAGCTTCTTAAATATGATACGTTACCAGATAATGAACGTATTAATGACATTGATGTAGAAGGATTAAAAACGTTCGTAATGAGTAGAGTAAATTATGACGGTGGGATGAGTTCATATAGATATACGGAATCGCATTCTGGACTTACCTTCTGTGGTCTTGCTTGTCTCGGGCTCCTAGGATATGATTTTGATAATGAGTGGGTTGAAAGTACCACTAATTGGCTAGTTCATAGACAAGTAGATTATCCAAAAGTGCTTTATGGAAATAATGAGTATGAATATTATTATGATGGAGATATTGGGGGATTCAATGGAAGAGAGAATAAATTCGGTGATACATGCTACTCATGGTGGGTGACTGGAAGTTTGAGTATCATTAATAAAAATGGACTTGGTTTGGTAAATATTGGCAAAGCTGCAGAATATTTACTAAATCATACACAACATAGCATTATGGGGGGATTTAGCAAGGATGGAGAACAATTTCCTGATCCTTTCCACTCATTTCTTGGATTGGCAAGTTTAAGTCTTTGGAAACACAATGGATTGGATGAATCAGAATTTCAAACCTTGGATGATATAGATGATATGTTGGTAATAACTTCCGAATCCAAAAAGTATCTTGAGAGTAGTGTATATTGTTGAGTTTTTTTTTTTTTTTTGTGAGAGTCATTTATCCATGTCTATCCTGCATAAATACTTTATTATTATCTGGAAAATATATCATACTAAAATATTATTATTAAATATATCACATTTATAGAAGATTGGATTGAATCTAATATAACTTTGAGTAATCTCTTTTTATATTTAAATTCCTATTGTTATGACCGTCCAAGCCACCAGTGATGAGCTGAAGTCTCCGGGTACTTCCATTCACTTGATTTCTGGTGCTTCTGCTGGTTTAGTTTCTGCTATAATTCTACAACCTCTTGATCTATTGAAAACTAGATTGCAACAGCAGCAGCAAAAGAACTCCAGGTATAGAACCAATATAGTAAAAGAAGTGAAAAAATTACGACACTTTAAAGAATTATGGAGAGGAGCATTGCCATCTACGATAAGAACATCTATGGGGGCAGGTTTGTACTTCACGATATTATCTGCATCAAGAAATTATTTGTCAACATTCAATCATAAGGCTGAAGCGTCTGGATCATCAGCTTTACCAAAACTTTCACCATTTGAGAATTTAGCAACTGGATTTGTGGTTAGAGCGATGGTTGGAATGATTACAATGCCGATAACTGTTATAAAAACCAGATTCGAATCCAATATATATAGCTATAACTCTTTATATGAAGGGTTTGATGGTATATATAGAAATGATGTCACAAATGGAAAAGGTTCATTTAAGAATTTTTTCAAAGGCTCCTTCGCAACATTGGCTAGAGATTGTCCTTATGCTGGGATGTATGTCTTGTTCTACGAAAGCTTAAAAAATGACATATTTCCCAAAATAATAGGAAGTTCTGATAAGGATTCTTTTGTAAATGCATCATTAGTAAACTCTTCGTCAGCATTTGTGGCATCTTCCCTTGCTACTACAATTTCGGCCCCATTTGATGCTATTAAAACTAGACTACAATTGAGCTCTGCAATAGAAAATATACCCTCTGCTTCCATTTGGGAAACTACTAAAACGCTTGTTAGTGAAGAAGGAAAGTACAAGAATTTGTTCAGAGGTTTGTCATTGCGTTTGGCAAGGAAAGGTATGAGTGCTGGTATAAGTTGGTGTATTTATGAGGAATTAATTAAAAGCAATAGTTGGGATAGATTATTTATGTCAAAATCAACAGATAAATTGGTCTAACTAAGCATATATATAACCAATTGAAAATTTTATCTTGTATATAAATTTTAAATAATTCATCTAATACATGGTGTGCATATACCATGGTGTAATTCCTCGGTAGTTATCAATTGATTACCCCGTCCATTGAAATATCAGTCAAATAATATTTAAAACATAACTCATACATTATCTTTAAATAAGCATGAATGAAGAATTAATCAAGAGTGCAATTGAATTTTTAAAGGATCCTAATGTTGTTTCTTCACCATTAACCAAGAAAATCGAATTTCTTGAGTCCAAAGGTCTTAATGAGCAAGAAATAGAAGAAGCATTAAGAAGGGTAGATGCAAATATATTAGGTGAAAATTCCAAAATGTCAAATATCCCTAATACCTCAGCTATTAATCAAAGCCCTAATCCATTACCTATTGATTATTATAACGTAAATCCACCAGCATTACCAGAAAAGACTTGGAAAGATTACTTTATTATGGCTACAGCTACAGCTGGTGTGACTTATGGCCTTTATCAGGTAGTTACAAAGTATCTTATACCTGGAATTATTCCACCATCACAATTATCTATTGACCAGGATAAGGCTAAAATTGATGAGGAATTTACAAAGATTGATAAAATTTTAGATCAATTGTCCGAGGATCAAGAAGAAATGAAGAAAGAAAATGAAGCCAAATTGAAAGATATTGATGGTGTTATTGGAAATATCAATGATTTCTTAAGTAGATATAATAAGGATAAGCTAAAATTCGATGATGACTTAAGGCTAATGAAGTTAGAAGTAGAAAGATTGCAAAATAGTGTTGAGAGAAATCTGAACTTGACTAAAGATAATATCAGAGAAGAATTAAGTGAAATAACTGAAGAGTTAAACTCACTTAAGCAATTAATAACTGTTAAATCTTCAAGCGATTCCTTGGCTTCTAGGAAAATCAAACCAGTATCTTCGATTCCCTCTGCATCTGAGATTTTAAAAAAGACTAAAAATAAGTCTACGGTTTCTACTTCTGAAACAACTGGATCAACACCAGCTGTTCAAAGTACTGCTATAACCGCATCTTCCAACACTTCACCACCTGGCATTCCACTGTGGCAATTACAATTGCAATCAGAATCTAAAAAGGAAGATTCAAATGAAAAGCATGATGAAGACAATCCCTCCATTCCATCATGGCAATTACAAGATAACCAAGATAAAAATGAAGAAATTATTCAAGATACTTTAAAAAATGTTGGTGTACCTTCATGGCAATTAAATGCCACTACTAATAATGATTCATAATTATTATTTTATATATTGTTAATTGCATTAAATTTTATAGGGAAGTTTAAACTGCGCGTACGTAATATTCTTACTCGACTCCGACCATTTTGAAAAATGTTTAGGTCAATTTTCTTTTAATAAATATTATTAGACAAAAGAACGTTTGGTTGAAATAAGATTTGTTTATAGTAATAATAATTTGCTTCATTCATATCTTAATTATACATTCATTTTTAATTCCTGATTTGCACTTTTTTTCTTGTTTTTTTATTTTCCTTTGTCATTTCTATTAAAGTGATTATTTTGTGAATATTAATAAAGGGTTTGGTTTTCTAAAAGTTTATTAACATATTATAACTTAGCAGGAGTTTGATTTTTTGGCTATTAAATATTGCAAGGGTTATTTTTTTTTATGCATACATAATCCATAAGACTTTTTTATTGGGTACGGATTACAAAATCACTAATTTAATTCAGATTAAAATTATTATATAGAAAGGTTAGAAAGGTAAGTTCTAGAGTTTGACTTAATATGGTTGATAAAAATATTGAATTATCAAATAATGTATACCCTAAAAGAGAATTAGAGGTTGTGCCTTTCTGTAATCAGTTGGAAATCATTGAGAAATGCTCGATAAATGTTTCTGTCAGTTCATCAAATAGTGGTCAGAATTATAATAATTCCCATACTAAGAACTTCAAACAAAATCCTTATGCTGTTGCTGTTGCAACAGCTGCTGCTATCCAACAACAGAATTTGATTTTTCAACAACAAATGCAGAAACAAAACTATCTTAACAATAATCAGAGATCCTCTTTCTCTGATATATCTATCCATCATGGTAAAAAAGATGAAGGTTCTTTTAATTCTCAAATTTTTCAACAAAACCAAAACCTCAATGTATTACAGAACTTTCAAAAGCAAAAAAATTCTTCATCGATACAATCTCCATCAGAAGCATCTTATTTAAATAATCTGTACAGTAATTTTGGGAATATTTCAAATTCAAAATTATTTTCAGATACACCATTAACATCAAATCAACCAATTGATTTGAAGAAAAACCTTTTGATGCTTAATAATGGTGTCAAATCGACTGAATCGGATGTGAATTTGACACAATATCAATTAAACAATAAGATTTTTGAAAACTCTAATGCTATAAATTCTGGTGCTGTTAATTCTTCACCTCAAAAATTGCTGGTTTCTACTTCAAATGTTGGCATAGTTCCACAATCAAACACCTCCGTTAGTACTCCTACTTCTACTGCTACTAAGAGTTTTTTAAATTCCCCTTCATTGATGCCCCAGGTTGGTTCCAATTTTTCTTCTAGTAATTGGAACACAACTTCATCAATATGGGGATCACCTTCACCTTTGGCATTTTCAGGTAATTCATCAATTAATACACAAAATAGCATTTCTAACAATTTTGGTGGGACTTCAAATATGTGGTAAATGAATTTCAGCTATGCAAACCCCCTAAAATAATTTCTTAAATTACATAATATACTTATAGTTTAAATAAATACATAATTTTATTTTATAATATATGCTCTTACTTCAATTGTGTAATAATTAATAATTAGTTTTTTTAATACCTCAAATGTGAAAATGGATTTTCAAATCATAAACCGATCTTTGTGCCATTCAATTTTTGGCTTTAGTCGATTTAACGCTTTTTTAAGTGTTATGAAAATTTAAATACAATAACATTTTTCTTATAATAGTAATCTGATATATTATTTTTAATACTTCAATTTTATTTCCAAATCCATAATAGTAAATTTATATTATCATTTTTCAAAATTCAAACTGATTGAAACAAATAATGACAGATTCAAATATCAATAAGCTTCTACGATATGCAATTGCAAAGAAAGTGCCAATCAAGAAGTTTAGGGCTCTATATGAAGAATTAGAAGCTAAGTCTAAGATAACAAAAAAGGAATATATTAATGATTTTTTGACTATTGATTCTGACAAGCCATCATATTATAAAGAGTTTCAGATTAAATTAGTAATTAATGTAACGATATCAAATGAAGAATCATTAGAAAAATTTTGGAATAGTTTCTCTAACTTAAATGAAGATTGTCAATTAATGTACTTAATAAGATGGAACAATTTTGTTTGTACTGCTGAAGGGTTACCTTCAATCATAGTTGATATTTTGATAAATAAGCATCTAATTAATTATACGAAGAAAGTTGTGGGCGATTCTAATCATTCTTCTCTAGTTTCTGATGGTGAAATAGCAATATTGAATTATTTGGTATTTTTCTGGGGGACAATAATCGATCGTTTTCAAGAAAGGTTGGAAGTAGATTCGTTTAAAAAAGTATGTTCGCTATTGATTGGAAGGCTAAATAAGTCTAATAATTTTAAACTGGTAGACTATTTAATTTTAAAATCTAAAAAAGCTTTTAAATCCAATGATTTTGAAGTAAGAATAACTCCGAATGATGGTTCAGTGAATACATCTGGACTTTCACAAAAGAATTTTTTAACTGCAACAATGAATTTAAGAAAATATGAAAACATAATGGAACTAAAGAAACGTTTATGGATACATGAAAAATTACAAAATTGGAAATTTCATAATAACTCGCTTTTGGATAAGTTTGTGAAAGTATTCTTCCCTCAAAACAATATGATATTTAGTAATGTTGTACCTAGCTTTTTAGTATCATTATTAAAAGGTTATGCTATTTCAATTCAGTTAAATGAACCTCAATTTATTCTATTTAATTATAAGAATTATATTTTATCTGAATTTCCACGTCTTGTATCAGAGTCTAAATTCAATATTAATTTTGAAAATTCAATAATAAAATCTTTTGAATTATTAGATGAAACAACAATAAGAATATTATCTAATGTAACCATAAATTTACGAACCATTGACATCCGAAAACTTCTAGTTAAAAATTGTATTTGTAACGAGTTAATACCAATACAATCATACTTCAATTTTTTCCCATCAGAGAATATGAACCAGCAAGGATTAATTCATGAGATTAATCAATATAAGGCTACAATTGATATTGAACTTCAATTTAAAGAAAAATTATTACATATAAACTCTGAATTTACTTCCTTAGAAGAATCCGGGCTAATAGAATTTATGGATTCTCTTCCTCAAGTATTAGAATTTCTGAGGAACTCTCAAGAATTGTTTAGCTCACTTGTATTATCAACGATCAATGATTTTATATCGGCAAAACAAAATGAGAAGTTGAGTCGTTTAATACTCGCTATATTGCATAACCCAGATGTCGTATATTATATTTCCTTTAGTATTGAGTCTGGACCTCACTTAATTTTAAGTAAATTAATGCAATATCTAGACTCTGAAAGTTTTGACGCTGATGATGCTGATAATTTACAAGATTTATACTCCTATTTCGGTATTATATTGTTGGGGATATTATCTATAATAGAAATCTATAATATTGATTATTCTAAATTCCTTATTAAATTTTCCTATTCGATTGACTATATTAATAATTTTTACTACAGACTATGTGACAATTTTACAAATAATCATCCTAATGAAATTAGTGATGATGAGCAAACTATTATTTCTAATTATAATGACCTAATTAATGATTGGATTAATGCTTTATTTGATGAAAATAATGATGGGTTATCTGACGATTTGATTAAATCTGTCAATGTAAAGCAAGCATATAAAATGATTTCTATAATATATCAACAAGCAATTATTGCAACAAATTCCCAAAAAATTGATAGAAAGATTTTGAGTAATGGAATTGATTATTTAACTCAACCACTCTTGGCTCCTTGTATTATGAGTTTAATGAATTGGTTGTTACAGAAAATTGATGTTTTTGAAAATGATTTAGAATCAATCTATGTTAAAGTTCTTTGTGAATTAATCAATTCTAATTTGAATAATGACAAGAATCAAGATTTAAATGATGAGAGTAGGTTAATATTTAAGATTATTCTTAATTCTAAAGGAAATTCAATAATATGTGCATTAAAAAGAATACCCAATTGGAATAGTTCATCATCAATTAACGGTGTTATTGAGAAGATTTCTAAGAAAATCAATATAAGCAAAGTTGATCATAATTATTCATTAGAGAATTCATGTTCTGATTTAAGTTTAAATGATAATATCAAGAAAAGTATACTTAAAATGGTAAAGGAGAATAAGTATTCGCCTCGCACCATTAGTTCTTTAATTGATATTGATAGATCAAGTTTTCTTGATTATTTATTACGAGAAATTATTCTGTATCATAAAAACAATAATGAAGATATAAAAATATTCATAGATATTGCAATTTTTATTCACATTATTCAATCGATTAATTCAATTGAGGAAAAGAATTATTTGATCAAGGAATTGTCTACTAATTCTAAATATAACGAAACTTATGTGTTGCTGGAAGATAAATCATTTGTTCTTTCTATGGAATCACATTTCTCTAGTATTTTTAATTTCAATACTTCAAACAGAAATAGTGATGAAAGCGATGATTTATTTAACGATGGTTCTGAATCATTATTAGGTTCTGCCTTCCAATCTCTTCAATCAAAAGCAAAAAGGTATAATAATTTGGTACATGACTTGATTAAACTTAAAAATCATTTGCCAAAAAACTCAGATGTTTTAAGAGCATATTTTATATTAAAAGATAAAATCGTCAATGAAATAGAGACTTACTCAATTTAACTTTATAATTTTGATAATTTTTATTAAATTTATATTCATATATCATATATTAACCCAAAAGTAATGAATAAGTTATACTTTTATCTCTAATTGCTCTTCAATATTTATGATGTTTGATTGTTCAGAATATGAATCTTCATCAAGGTTAGAAACAGGACCTGAATAAATTTTATGCCCATAGATAAAATAATAAAAGACAGCTAGTATCCAAATTCCAACATTTATAACACACGTATAGTTCATAGTAGATTTACTAACTGGAGTGGAATCTGGAAACATCGACAATATGATTATAAAAACCACCCAAAAAACAGTTGTGATATTGATAATAGTGGAAAAAACTTTTCCAAAATAAAAATGGCCTGGAACAAACCTTGAATATCCGAAAGGTAATAAAACTAAAAATACTGGAAGGCCCCAGGCCAAAAGATTACCAGCAACAGCTAAAGAAAAAAGGGCATTAGCAGCAGTTGTATCAATTAAAATTAATAAACCCATGACCAAACCTAATGCACTAGCAAATCCAGTCGCACGAACAGGAACCTTTATTTTGGGGTTTACTACTTTTACAAAATTGTATACCACAGGCAAACCATTGTCTCTAGCGAATGCCCAAACTTGTCTTGAAAGGGCAGTTAAGATAGAGCAGCACATTAAATATTGACCAAGGGAAATAAGCAGCATAAATGCAACAGCCCATTTTTTACCCAAGCTATCCAAAATAATTTGAGCTATAGGCATTCCTGAATCAGTGCTGATTATTCTTGAGACATCACCATCCTTAATGCAAACACAGCATACAATACAGATGATCCATCCAACAATCCAACAAACAGTAATACTTCCAATAATACCAACAGGGATTCCTCTACCTGGATCTTTTAGTTCTTCAGTAAGATGAATAACAGAATCAAAAGCACCGATTGTCCAGATAGCTGGCATCCAAGAAAGCATAAATGACCATCCTTGGTTCCAGGTTCTATAATTCTCAAACTTTGCGAAGATGAAATACGCATCATTGAATTGGAATTTTTTGGAAGTACCAACTGGAACAGCAATGATAAATAAAATGATAAGAAAGCTATTAACTACCATTGAAACAGTTTGTAATGTAGCTGAATGTTTTGTTGTCAAACAACATATAACACAACATGATAAAACACATGCAATAAACACCCCATATTCCTTTCCGCTAGTAATTTCAAAATTGCCGTCATAATTAATGTAAACTGCTGATAATACTTCTCCAGCAAAACCATAAGCTATGGAACATAATCCACCACAAAGTGCAACTGAGTTTGAACAACCCACTAAAAAACTTAATGGAACTCTATATGCATCAGGACAATAATAATTAGTCCAATAATATAACCCACCGGATGTCGGAAGAGAAGTACCCAAAAATGTCATGGAAATACCAGTACTCAAAATAAAAATTCCCGCAAGTAACCAACCCCAGACCAAACCTGCTGGTCCTGACTCTAATCCAATCGACAATGTCAGCGCAATACTAGGGAGCAACCCCATGATACTGAAAGCGATGCCTAATGATGTTAGTAAAAAAAATAGTTAATACTAATAGAAATATGTTAATCACAACTTACCAAATGCTTGTGATACAGTATAATGTCTTCTTAATTCTTGCTTATAACCAATTTCCTCCAAAAGCTGAGTTGCATCATTGCTTTTATGATTCACAATACGAACTTCTGATCTGTTTGATAAAATTGACTGTATATGGTTTTCAGTTTTAGATTTTAATGCTGATAAAGTATCACTAGATTTAACAGCTTTAATAGTATTAGATTTAACAGCTTTCATTGATTTTTGAATATTCACTAACTAGTTCCATTTGCGAAATAATGCTTCAGTTATATACTAAATTAATATATAATTATTTCAATATTTTAAATTAGACAATAGTTATCTATGATAACTGTTTTTGTTTCTCTTTGTAAAAGATGAAATACATCTTGATTGGCCAGATCTTTATCTTTTTTGTCCTTCTAGAATTTTATGCGACCCCAGCCCCAGATAAGCAAATGCCATCAAAAAATCAAAACTGGATTCTTATCTTTTCGCATTATTAAATGTGACAAACCTGCATATAATGGTATATAATGATCAAACTTGTAATTTTCACATTTAATTTGTGAGGGGAATAATTAGCGCTTATTTAACAGTCAACTGGTAATTTATATTTTATATTTTTATTTAACTATATATTATTGTTAATATAAGAGTCAATCATATGTAAAACAATATTATACTAGTATATAAATACAAACTTAAGAGTTTGTAATTCATAAGATATATAATAAACGATTTCTGGTATGTGATCATCATATGATGTTACGAGCATAACCTAACAATCTTTTAAAATAAAAACTCTAATTATAAGAAGATTGTTATAATTACTATTAAATAATAATAAAATAAATCAAGACATTTATCATTTAATAATAGAATCTTTTAATACTTCCGATTATCCCTTGATTCATATGATCAATAAAGTTAATATTTTATATATTGCTTCTTCATATATATCTACATAATATTTAATCTACTTTAATAATTTCTCTCGGTGGCCAAGCTGGCTAAGGCGCGAGACTGTAATGAGTTGCTCAGAGTGATCTTGAGATCGGGTGTTCGACTCACCCCCGGGAGATATTTTTTGATTTTTGATTATACTCTTTAAAAATTAGGTTGTTCTTCTTCTGAGTTTTCTGTAAGCTTTAAAAAGGTGATTACATAACTTTAGTTAAGGAGAGTTGTATCATCTTTATCTTTTTGACTAAATACAGAATTACTTATCGTAACATATTTTTTTGTAGTATGTAAATATCTGCAAAATATAATAAGCGTTATTTTTTTCCACTAGCGGCAGTTATATTTTAGCGGTAGCTAATGATAAGATATCACACATGCTTAATCTGGGTAACCGCTAAGAATGTGAGTTTATCACAAAGTACCGCTTAGTCTAGTAGCCGGGTTTTTCGGTAGTTATTCATAATTCCAAATTTATTAGTATTACAGTAAAGTATTTCTTTTGCTATTTGAGATATTATATTCTACATTAAACATAAACTATAAATCAAAGGTTGTAAACTTCGTACATTGTTAATAATTACACTGCTGATGTAATAGATGACGTAATATGTACGCATCAGAAGACAGTGCGCGTATAAATTATATTTAATTTTATATTGCGTTTTGGTAATAGAGTTAGAGCTTTAATAATATACACCTGCTTGACATGTCACAATCTAAGAGACCATTTAATGAATATTCGCAGGATCAAGCACACTCTCTTCCAGTAGCATCACAATCAATATCCTCTCAAGTTAATCTTTCTGGCTCTCAATTAGAGGTGCTTAAGAAGGTGAAGAGACCTAATGGAACTGAAGAACCATCTGAATTTGAAAGGGAATTGTTAGACATGACACAAATATCTGAGAAAATTGGTAATGAAGAAGACCAAAGTTGGGGTAGACCCGTATTGCCTGATGATTTTAATCCAGAAAAATGGGATTTGACATTCCAACAATTAGACGCGGAAGAAACCACCACTGGTGATAATACAACAGCTAGATTTTTTGGCATCACAGAAGAGGGTTACTCCGTCTTATGTAATGTTCTTGGATTTATGCATTATTTTTACGTTCCAGTTCCTAGAGGGTTTTTCAAGGACCAACATTTAGGTACATTTACCAATTACTTGAAGGCAAATTACGAAGGTCTTCATGATGTTGAGATAAAGCTCAAAGAATCCATTTGGGGTTTTAATAATAATCATAAAACACCATTTTTGAAAATAATCTGTGATAACACTAGAAATATAACTAAATTAAGAACAGCATTTGAGAGAGGCGATATACATTTTGAAAACTTATTTCCTCCAGAAAGTATGACCTATGATAATATTACATATCTTTTAAGATTGATGGTAGATTGTAAGATTACTGGTATGTCTTGGATTACCTTACCTAAGGGTAAATATAAAATGATAAATGATTCAATAAAAGTATCAACATCACAAATTGAGTGCTCTATTGATTACAGAGATTTAATTTGTCATGCATCAGAAGGAGAATGGCTTAAGATTGCTCCATTACGTATTTTATCATTTGACATTGAATGCGCAGGTAGAAAGGGTATCTTTCCGGAAGCAGAGCATGATCCCGTTATTCAAATCGCAAATGTTGTGCTGAAATCAGGAGAATCAAAACCTTTTGTAAGAAATGTATTTACTGTTAACACATGTGCCCCAATTATTGGCTCTCAAATATTTGAACATGAAAAGGAAGAAGATATGTTAATGCATTGGAAAGAATTCGTAACAAAGGTTGACCCTGATGTTATCATTGGTTATAATACTGCTAATTTTGATCTTCCTTATTTACTTGATAGATCCAAGGCTTTGGGTTTACATAATTTTCCATATTTTAGTAGATTGCATTCCGTGAAGAATGAAGCCAAAGATTCAATTTTTAGTTCTAGAGCATACGGTACAAGAGAAAATAAAGTGGTTAATATAGATGGAAGAATACAATTGGATTTATTGCAATTTATTCAAAGAGAATATAAGTTGAGATCTTATACACTAAATTCTGTTTCTGCCCATTTTTTAGGAGAACAAAAAGAAGATGTTCAGCATTCTATTATTACTGATTTACAGAATGGAACAAAAGAAACAAGACGGAGGTTGGCTGTATATTGTTTGAAAGATGCTTATTTACCTTTGAGATTGTTAGAAAAATTGATGTGTTTAGTTAATTATACAGAAATGGCAAGAGTAACTGGTGTTCCATTTTCGTTTTTGCTAGCAAGGGGACAACAGATTAAAGTTATATCTCAACTTTTCCGTAAATGTTTACAAGATGAAATTGTAATACCTAATATGAAAAGTGAAGGATCAAATGAAGAATATGAAGGTGCAACAGTTATAGAACCTGTTAGAGGTTATTATGATGTTCCTATAGCCACTTTGGATTTCAGTTCCTTGTATCCTTCAATTATGATGGCCCATAATTTGTGTTATACTACTTTGTTGAATCAGCAAACTATCAAAGCATTCAATTTAAGTGAAGATGATTATACAAAAACCCCTAATGGTGATTATTTTGTTAAGGAACATAAGAGGAGAGGTATTTTACCTACCATTTTAAATGAATTATTAACTGCAAGAAAGCAAGCTAAAGCAGACTTAAAAAAAGAAACTGATCCTTTTAAAAGAGATGTTTTGAACGGTAGACAATTAGCATTGAAGATTTCTGCTAATTCTGTATATGGGTTCACAGGTGCCACTATTGGTAAATTACCTTGTTTGGCTATATCTTCTTCCGTTACTGCTTTTGGTAGAAAAATGATTGAAAAAACTAAGCAGGAAGTTCAAGATTATTATTCAATAAAAAATGGACATCCGTATGATGCTGAAGTAATATATGGTGATACAGATTCTGTTATGGTTAAGTTTGGTTATCAGGATTTAGAAACATGTATGAAATTTGGAGAAGAGGCTGCAAATTACGTATCTACAAAATTTAAAAACCCAATCAAGCTTGAGTTCGAAAAAGTTTACTTCCCATATTTACTAATTAACAAAAAAAGATATGCGGGGCTTTACTGGACAAGACCTGACAAGTTTGATAAGATGGATACCAAAGGTATTGAAACAGTTAGAAGAGATAATTGTCGTTTAGTTCAAAACATGATTACAAAAGTTCTTGAATTTATATTGGAAGATAGAGATGTACCAAAAGCCGAAAGATATGTGAAACAAACAATTGCTGATTTGCTTCAAAACAGAATTGATTTATCACAGCTAGTTATCACAAAAGCATATTCAAAGCAAGATTATTCTGCAAAACAAGCACATGTTGAATTAGCTGAAAGAATGAGAAAGAGAGATGCAGGTTCTGCTCCTACTTTGGGTGATAGAGTTGCATATGTTATAATAAAGAATTCTTCAAGTGATAAGAATTATGATAAATCTGAAGATCCATTATACGTCTTAGAAAATTCTTTACCAATTGATGTTAAATATTACCTTGATAATCAACTTGCTAAACCTCTTGAAAGAATTTTCCAGCCTATTTTGGGTGATGGGAAAACTAGGGAATTACTTGCAGGTGCACATACAAGAACTATAAAAATGTCTACTCCAAAAACTGGTGGTTTAATGAGATTCGCTAAAAAGGCAGAATTATGTAAAAACTGTAAAACACCTATTAAGAATGATAAAGGAGCTTTGTGTTCAAACTGTATTAAGGAAGGACCAAGGTTGTATGGAAATGCTTTGACTCAGATGAATTATTTGGAAAATAAGTTTTCGAGATTATGGACAGAATGCCAGAGGTGCCAAGGATCATTACATCAAGAAGTATTATGCTCTAATAATGATTGTCCAATTTTCTATATGAGAAAAAAAGTACAAAAAGACTTGTCTCAACAGTCAGTAGAATTGGCGAAATGGGAAGAAACAGTTTGGTGAACTGTATTAAAAGTAGGATTTAAGTAGTATATCAATTAATCTACATAAATTATTAAATATATATTACATTAAAAATATCACTTCTTTAAATAATATAAAATTATTGATTATCTCATTTTTTAGTAGCTGTTGTAACGGAAAGCAAATTATCATTCTCTACATCTTCTATTGACGTATCAAATTTATGCAATTCCAATTCACTCTCCGTAGCTGATCTGTTATCCATGGTTAATTGTCCTGGTCGAATTAAATCATTAGAGTAAGCCTTTCTTATTTTGGGAGATTCATTAATATTTCCATAAGATTCCAGCTTTGAACTCATAGTATTTCCCATAATCTTCTTATTGTCATCACCAAAATATTCAATTCCAATGTTTGGAATTTTGTTAGATTGTTCATTATTATTAATACTACCCAATTTTAAATTCTTAGCGAAGTTTGATGTCCTGTTATTATTCTTAGATAATTCCTTTAACTGCCTGATATTGTGTATACACTTCGTGATGGTTTGAATTAACAACTTTGGTTTCAAAGGCTTAGATATATAATCATCCATACCTTTAGCTAATGATTTTTCTCGATCTCCTATCATCGCATGAGCTGTCAATGCAATTATAGGTGTTCTAAAACTTAAAGAATCGATAGGATTAGATCTCTTTTCCCACTGACGAATCTTTTCTGTAGCTTCAAATCCTCCCATAACAGGCATTTGAACATCCATCAATACAACATCATATTTATTTTTTCGAATAGCTTCAAAAGCTTGAAGTCCATTTTCTACTACCTCAACCTTGTGGCCCTGTTTCTCTAAAATTCTAACTGCTAATTTTTGGTTTACTAAATTATCCTCAGCTAATAGAACATTGTAACTTACTGACTCATTAGAATTTTGTGAGATAGACCTCGATTCTAATGCTGGTATTATAGCACTTGCTAAATCAGTTATTGAGCAAGGGGTATTTCCATAAGATGAAATACCTAAATCGATACAATCTCTCATATTCAATTCAGGAATAGAAGGATGTAATAAAACTAATGGAATATATTTTACCTCTGGTAATAGTCTTAAGCTTTTTGCTATTTCTAATGAGTCAATCATAATGATATCATATTTGACAGGTTCTTCTAAACTTGCATCTGCGACATCATTAACAATGTTTGGTACCAAACCTAATTCTGAAATTTCATTACTTATATTATTTAATGATTCCTTAGCATGTGAGTTTGAGACAAAAAGTACTGAATGGGAATTAAAAGGTAATAACTGTTCAGTTTGTCTAGTATATCTAATACTAGATGGTGCAACACTGACAGTAAAATAAAAATTAGATCCGCTACCATAATCAGAGGTAACCCAAATTTCACCTCCCATCAAATGAATTAATTGCTTCGAGATCGATAAACCTAAACCAGTACCACCAAATTTTCTAGTAGTAGAACCATCAGCTTGGCAAAATGTATCAAAAATCATTCCAAGTTTGTCCTTTTCAATACCAATGCCTGTATCACTAACACAAAATTCTAAAAGTAATTTGTGCGTACCTTCTACAATTTGAGAAGATTTCTTAACACTAACACTAACCTTTCCTTTTTCTGTGAATTTTATCGCATTACCAGCTAAATTTAAAATTACTTGTCTAAGTCTAAAAGAATCTCCAATCAAATTATCTGGGAAAGATGAATCACATTGATATGTCAAATCCAAATTTTTTTCAATTGCCTTAACTGCTAAAGTTTTTAAAGCACCGAAGACTGTACCTCTTAAAGAAAAATCAATTTGTTCAACAGTCATTCTGTTTGCTTCTATCTTAGAAATATCTAAAATATCATCAATAATAGTTAATAATGAGTTAGCCAAATTATGTACAATTGAAAGCATTTCTCTTTGGTATTGAGTTAATTCTGTATCGAGGGATAATTGTGTCATCCCGATAATACCATTTAATGGGGTTCTGATTTCATGTGACATGTTAGCTAAAAATTCTGACTTAGCACTATTAGCTAATTCTGCAGCTTCCCTTGCAGCAGTATTTCTTTGAATTGATTCTCTTAAATTAAACACCATTTGATTAATTTTTGTTTTTAATGCATCCATTTCACCAGATGCCTCAACAGTGATAAATCTAGTGAAATCACCATCAGTGGCAGCCTCTGTAATTTGTGCAAAAGCTCTAACCTGTGAAGTTAAATTAGAAGCCATAGTATTTACATTAGATGTAATTTCTTTCCATAACCCATCTACATCACTAACCTGTGCTTGAATACCCAATTTACCATTAATACCAACATCCCTAGCAACCTTAGACACTTCGGATGCAAATAATTGTAATGAATCCACCATCTTATTGATAGTGTTTTTCAATTGCAAAATTTCACCTTGAGCATGAACATCAATTTTTTGTGATAAATCCCCATGTGCCACAGCAGTGGTAACAGTAGCGATAGATCTTACTTGGTTTGTTAAGTTTGTAGCCATTAAGTTAACATTTTCTGTAACTGCTTTCCAAGCTCCTTCAACATCTTTAACATTTGCTTGTCCACCTAAAATACCTAATGTACCAACTTCACGAGATAAAGTTGTCACTTCCAATGCAAAATTCTGTAATCGATCCACCATTTGATTGATGGTTAATTTCAAATCTAAAATTTCACCCTTACAGTCAGCCGTAACTTTTTTAGATAAATCTCCCTTTGCAACAGCTGTTGTTACATTTGCAATGTTTCTCACTTGTGTTGTCAAATTTAATGCCATAGCATTTACA
This sequence comes from Schwanniomyces vanrijiae var. vanrijiae, assembly GCA_030556805.1. Classification (NCBI taxonomy): domain Eukaryota; kingdom Fungi; phylum Ascomycota; class Pichiomycetes; order Serinales; family Debaryomycetaceae; genus Schwanniomyces; species Schwanniomyces vanrijiae. The sequence goes on along the minus strand of JAKTUS010000011.1, from coordinate 82,898 downwards.
TTATCAGTTAATTCTTTCCATATACCTTCAACATTTTCAATAAGAGCTTGACCACCTAATATACCTAAAACACCAACATCTCTAGCAACCTTAGAGACTTCAAAGGCAAACTTTCTTAATTGATCTACCATTGTGTTTATAGTCATTTGTAATTGTAAAATTTCACCTTGAGCATGAACATTAATCTTTCTAGATAGATCACCTCTAGCAACCGCACGAGTAACATCTGCAATTTCTCTTACTTGATTTGTCAAGTTTAGAGCCATAATGTTAACATTATCAGTTAAAGATCTCCATATACCTACAGAGCCTTCGTTTTTTGCCTGTCCACCTAGCTCACCATTTGCCACTTCAGTAGCAACTTTTGTAACTTCGTTAGCGAATGCTTGCAATTGATCCATCATAGTATTAATTGTGATTTTAACTTTTAAAATTTCCGGATCCGATTCTACAGTATGTATTTCAACTTTTTTTGATAGATCACCCATAGCAACAGATATAACAACAGTACCAATTTCGCTTAGAGCTTGTTTGAATGCTTTATTTGCACCTTTGGATGTCCTAAGTTCATCAGTAGATCGTTTTATGGTTATATCTTGCAGTTTAATATGTTTTATTATATCTTCACGTATACTCTGGTAATGTTCTTTATAAATCTCTGGATCCTGAAGAATATCCAAAAGTTTCTGAGAATCATTGCTGTAAATTGAATCCATATTATCTGAATCCAACTTTGCCTTTTTAGTTAACGGAGGAATTTTGAATAACTTTAAATTGGACAGTAATAATTTGTTTAAAAACTACTACAAGCCTATTTTTATCTTGTAATAGTATGTTATTTGAAGATCTGTATTAACCTTCTTCTTTAGATATTCCAGTTTAGAAGGATTTAACTGCTTTGTTAAAATAAGAACTATAATTCCACTTGAATTTTACGCGCTATAAATATCAAATGTTTCTTAATCTAGAAGAAGGATATTCTTAAATGTAATTAAAAACTAATATGATATATCAGGACCGTTAGTCTCTTTTTTTAGCCTTTCAACGAGTAATAATATAAATATAACAATTATCAAGTAATACATGGCGGTTAAGAAATAATAGTTGCTGAGTAAGTAATTACGTAAATGTTTCAGGAACAGTTATTGTTTTCCTATTTGAGGACGTTTGAAAGAATAGACGGAGGAAATTGAGATTTATATTTTATACACTTGAATAATAGAGTCTCAAGATTTTTGTGAAAGCTATATTAATAATTGGCTGTTAGATTACCCATTTATTTATATAATAATTATTCATATGCATTATTAAATTGATCGCTTTGCAAGGCTATGCACTAGGTATATGACGTTGCCGTATGTAGGAATACACAAAATCAGTTCGTTAATAATCAAATTTTACAGTTGAACTTAATCTTATATATGAAATTTTATTCAAAATAAGCCAAGCATATCTATGGATAAGTTTCAAGAACTTGTGTACATATAATAATTGTGTAGTTTGTTATTTTGTGAAAAATTTTCTAAACTCAATTGTAGTCTTAACTCTAACATGAAAGCTTTAATATCTTACATTTTATGTTCGTTGTTAAGTAATCGCTGATGTTCCTGCAGGCTCATGGTAACTTAATACAAAAATAAAATTACCATTTTAAACAATTTGATGTTGAATTGTCCCCTGAATTATGATTAGAATGGAAATTTTAAATCTTAAGCATACAAAAATAGTACGAATATTTAATGACACTATTTTATATATTTTAGGATAATGATTGGAGGTTTACAACGTAAATTATGAAGCAAATTAAGTTAGTTTCTGGATATAAAAAGTTATTTTTATATAGTAGTCATATTTCTATGGTAATTATAAAACATATTCATCGTATCAAATAGCTAAAGTATTTAAGTTAATTACTTCTTTCGCAATAATTAAATGATAGTTTTTTTTATCACATTATCAAAAGCTAATATGATCAATCAATGGTTCAAGTAGTAATTATTAGGATAATATGTATATGTAGGAGTAGGTAGTTTTAATGAATCAAAAGTTTTCACATCTTAAATATATTGCATTACAAGGTTAAAGGTAAAAGCTTTATATTTACTTATTAGATTATGAGATTGTATTACAGATTATATATCACCATTATTTACTAAACTATAAATCTAAGAATCTTTTTAATCTACTGATGATATACATCTCTGTTTATTACTGGGCACTAATTCTATAAATTAAAAAGATTAATATTCTTTTATACAATTAACTCAACGATTATATTAGAAATATATAATGGGTATTAATTAAATTTAATGGTATTTTTTTAGAATAATATGATTAGTTTATAATTTAATAGTATACAAAACCCCTAATAAGGACGTTAAAATATCTATATAAATTCTATAATTTATATAGATATTTTCTTTAGAGATACTTTATGGTCTTATAAAGCGAAATTACGGAGAGATCTTAGCTTTATCGAAAAAGAAAATATATGTTGTGCATAATTAATATAATAATTGGATATATAGTATTAATATTTTTATATAGATGATTCTTTTCTAAATAAAGTGTAAGGAAACTGAGGGCTAACATAGTAATTATCTTATACAGATGTTCTATATCCTTTATAGAACTTTACTTAATGTCGTATAACTTACTTTAACTCTTTGAACTACTCAATACTTATGACTATTTATGACTAATTCTTAATTCCCTTTGTCTTTATTTTAAGACTCAAGGAATAATCTATTCTATTTATAATACAAGCTCTGTATTAAAGATATTTTATCTTTATCACAATGACATCCTTTCTCTTTTGTGATATATATATATACCCATCATTCTCTTACATGAAACTGTAAGGAAACTGGGGACTAATATAGTAATTCTCTTATATATATGTTCTATATTATTTATAGAACCTTACTTGATGTTATGTAACTTACTTTAACTCTCTGAACTACTCAATACTTATAACTACCTATAAATAGTTCCTAATTCCCTTGGTCTTCCTCCTGAGACTCAAGGGATAATCTCCTCTATTTATATTACCACATTTACAATTGTGGGTCTCTCCTCTTTATCACAATGATATCTTCTCTTTTCTTAATCCTTTATATATACTTGTGTTCTCTTACAGAAACAAGAAATTGCCTGGCTAGCTCAATGGCTAGAGCGTTTGACTTTTAAAGACAATTGTTCTTAAAAGGCGATCAAAAGGTTGCGGGTTCGACCCCCGCGTCGGGCTTCTTTTTTTATACATTTTGTTTTTGCTCTGCTTTAAATTAATTTTCTATTTTAATTCTAAAATATATATATATTATTCTAATAATAATAATATATAATTAGTATATATATTGAGAAATATTCATTAAATTTTTTTTGTAATTTATTAAATTATATTATTTAAAATTTTTACAATGAAATTTACTAACTTTTTATTAATTTTTATGAATTATCACAATTTAATTATTATATTAATGATTTTGAAAGAACCACTATTAGTAATTTCTTCAAATATATCAAATTCTATAGATAAATCTTATGATGATATATCTCCTATTAATTTAGATCTTAATGATATTTTGCAATTACAGTGCGAAGAAGAAAGATACTCAAAAGAAATTGATAGTATAAAAAAAGATACCTCGTTAAGTCAATTTATGGTATTAGGAAATAATATCTTAGGTGATAATGATATTTATTCAAAATTTATTAAGTATGAATCATCAAACAGAAAAAGTTTCGATTCTAAAAAGACAGACTATATTATTAGAAGAGATCCATATAGCATAGTTGCATTCAAAGATACTAGAACCGTATTAATTCCTGAGGTTTCTATAGACCAAGATAACAATCCCCACATAGTTAACATAGAAGGAAAATACTTTTTTGAGGAGTATGACTTTGAATCAGCAAAATTTGTATCTGAGTCAGTTTTATTTCCTGCAACCTCGTGCTTAAGATTTAATTGCCTAGGAAATGAAGGCTCAATAAGTTTGGGTTATAATATCGGTATCCTGATTTCTCCATATGCAAAAATAGGAGCTGGTCTTAGTATACCTTCGTTGCCTGACAACATAACTATTGCTCTTAATTATGCTCTTCAATACAAAGTAACAAAAACAACTTCATTTGCAGGTACACATACGTGTAATACTAAGAATGGAAAGGCAGTTAGATTATTCTACAAAATCGGTACTGTTTTAGTAGAAACTTCAAAAAGAAAAGTTATTTATGACAAACTTGAAGGTTCATTCAAAATTAATGATTGGGAAAAAATTGGATCGTTTAAATATTTGTCAGATTCAACACCCATGTATTATTGTATTACTGATGATCAAATGGATCTTAAATGTGATGAACCAGGTATGGAGTATATAGATGATGATGGATATTTAATTTCCTCTACAATTTAAACAAAATTTACTGTATATACAGCAAATTGGTTCATATTTTATTTATAAGTAATATATAACCAACTTATTATCCAAATTATATATGTACTAGATTAGATCCATTTGTCTTAAGAGTTGACAATTTGGCATAGGCATAGTTTCTGCTTGTCTCAATTTTTCAAAATCTGTAAAGAACCATCCTTGTGCATCTTCCATTAACTCGTTTTTCAATATTTGTTCTTTTGAACATTTAGATCTTTTCTCTTGAATAAATATACTTTCAATTTTGGAATCAAAATTCTTCAATTGTTTATCAGATAAATTTTTCTTTGTTATAAAGTTATCATTCACAAAATATGGGATCTTATATTTTGGTGTTTGTCTTTGAACATTATAAGTTTTTGTTTTAACGAATGAATAATCTTGAGTTGAATTATCTGCAAATAATGAACTTAATAGCGGTATGAGCAAAAATAAAAGAATTGGCAATAACTGCTTAAAAGAATTGAATAGAGAGTTATCCTCTTGTGTTCGTTGCTGTTGAGGCCTTGTTCTTCTTTGACCAAAGTTATTGCTAGCAAAAAATGGATGTGCACCATTGGTTTGGAATGTAAATCCATTATTTCCAAATGTAAATGTTTGTGCCCCTCTAGTTTGACCCCCAAAGAACATGTTAAATATATCATTTTCAAAATCACTACCTCCTGAATAAGTATTGAATCCGCTTGATCTAGCAAACGGCGAGGTGCCACTGGAGCCATCAGAAAACCCTGAAGCTCTAGATTCAGGATCTGATCCAGTTTGGTCAAAGATACGTTTCTTAGATGGATCACTTAAAACACCCCATGCTTTGTTCACATACTTAAAGGCTTCTGATGATCTCGGGTGAGGGTTTTTATCAGGATGTAACTTAACAGCTAATCTCCTGTATGACTTTTTAATTTCTGAATCGCTAGCTGTTTTATCTACCGATAAAATTTCGTAATATTGATGTGGTTTATATGACAAGATCTTTAACACAATAGTCTCTTGTTCTTTAGTATGCGAGGACATGATAGGTGATTCCTATATTATAAATAACACTTAGCCAAATGTGAAATGATTACTATATTGTCCGCAAAAATACAAAAATACAACTATACAACAAATTTTAACAGTCAGTGATTGTTGTATCAACTTATCAAAGTAATATTCAATAAAGTGACAAAAAATTACAAATTTATAATAAAGACACGACCAGCAAACAAAATATTAATAAAAAATAGGGGCGAGCTGGGAATTGAACCCAGGGCCTCTCGCATGCTTGTAAGTAATCAGTTTAGTTAACTAAACCGTCGCCCAAAGCGAGAATCATACCACTAGACCACACGCCCGTAGTAACAAATGGGGCGAGCTGGGAATTGAACCCAGGGCCTCTCGCATGCTTGTAGTAATCAATTCAGTTAACTGAATTGTCGCCCAAAGCGAGAATCATACCACTAGACCACACGCCCAATTGTTATAAATTTTGTTAGGGAAATTTTAGACCCTCTGACTAAGATGAGCTATAATAACTAAACAGACGAAATCAAACAGGTGTTATTATATAGAAAACAATACTATATTAATATATAAATATATAATAACCAGGAAAAAACTTGACTTCTCTTATAACTAGATGGATTTGTAACACATGTGATATATATAGTAATTGAGTTAGTACACGAAACATAATAGTAAAAGAACATATCCTAATACATTTTTAGAGTATGTTCATAATACTATATCAAGGTCAAGTGTTAAATATTATTTACAACATATGTACATCATATGTTGCAACCCTTTAATTTATAAAGAGAGGATATATTTTTTTCTTATTAATTACACATTTATCTATTAATATATAACATTCTTTTCTATATAATAAGATGATATTCACCAGTTCATATATTTAGGGATTATAAATCAGTCCAATAAAAAAGTCTATAACTTTCCTAAAATTCTCCTCAGTTTGATTAGAATTGTCTCAGTTCCTTACTTTTCATTTAAAATTGGGAGCAGTTTCGGTAATATCACTCATTTTGTCTCTTAAGTCTTTATTTAAGGTTTCTTCTTTCCCATGATCTAGAAGAGCTCTTAATGTTTCACTATTTTATAGAAGATATTCTTTTTGTTAAAGCACAACACATTTCTCAAACAATTCTCTTCAAAAATAGTACCAACATATCCAGGATAACAATTCGACCAAAACACATCATATTCTTTCTTTTATTCTTTAACCAGACCAAGTTTGTTTTCTTAAATAATGTCACATTTATATGTCATTCTTGCTTCCTGAGACATATTTATTCCAGTTTCACCTACTACCATTTCATTCTATACCCTCTATGAGATTGAAGGTTGTGCCCGTAATAATGTATTGCATAAGTTTCCGTTGGTGTACTTATAGTACACTGCAGTACTTGTTTGATCTCTGTTATCATAGTCAAAAACCTTAGTAGTCGATATCCAGCAATTACCTGCTTTTGCAAAACTGTACACCAATACCCTTACTATTGTTCCAAAATTTAGAGAGAAGCTTAATATACCTCTCCATTTTTTGATTTTGTTCAATGGGACACCACATATTGTTTCTTCAGTCTGTTTACTATTTGCAGCTTTGTTTCGCATTATTCAGGTATGCTTCCCTTTCTGCCAAATTCAAAGCATATGATGAACAGACAAGTGATAACAATATAAATGTGAGTATAATTAATATAATAATTTAAAAGTGTTATTAATGTGTACCAAGTTAATATGTGTATTATAAATGAAATTAGTTTTAAATTGTTTGCAACCATATTTAAGATCGTAATTAGCTGTACTACTAAATATTAGAATATTCTAAATATATAAGGAGTAGCTTTCTAAGCTGTAACACTTGCGACTCTTTAAGATATTATAAAGAGTTCTATACATAGATAGTTATAGAGTATTTATCCTGGCTAGACGAATATTTAGACTCTGTAGAGGTTGCTATGAAGTGAAGATCTATTTAGACAGACTTATCTCTATTTTTTATATATGTACTGTTAATTAATAATAAGATCATTTTGTACACGACCTAGTTTTCTAGTAATATATGAAGCCTGGGAGTTGACTACTACAGAATAAAAGAAACTTACTAAATATATAGAAAATGTCAAAACTTCCAATTAATTAATTCGTTAATCAAGCATTATATGTTATATTTTTATATTTTATTATTATGCCATATATATTTTAATTATACCATTTTATAGATATTAATTATTCATGCTATGGAGCGTTACTATCTATGTCATTACATGAATTATTACGTCAACTAAATGAGATATTGCTTGCAACTATTATTTCATAGAAGATTAAGATACTGAATTTATAGTATTATTAAACTATATGACCACTCCTATTAGTAAGCACTATTTAAAGGATTGAATTTGATTATAAAGTTGAAGAAACTCATCCGCTGCAAAATCTTTCAGGCCGACCTCGGTTTGGTCTTGAAGCGCTCCCCGCTAAATTTTATTTAAATAATTGAAAGTATTTCTGGACAATGTAATTACTAATGTTAAAACATTTGGTGTATAATATTAAGTTATTAAAATGTCTTCATTAAATCAATCATTTGTTACCGATGGTTCTTGGAAACCTGATTTATTTAAAGGAAAGGTAGTATTTGTTACTGGTGGTTCAGGTACGATTTGTAGAGTACAAACTGAAGCATTGGTATTATTGGGTGCGGATGCGGCAATAATTGGGAGAAATAAAGAGAAAGCAGAACAGGCTGCAGCAGAAATACAACAGTTGAGAAATGGCTCTAGAGTTATAGGATTCGGCAATATAGATGTGAGAGATGTTAAGAGTATAGCCAAGGCAGTAGAACAAACTGTTCAAGAATTGGGTAGAATAGACTTTGTGATTGCTGGTGCCGCTGGTAACTTCTTAGCTGATTTCAATCACCTATCATCCAATGCCTTCAAATCGGTTATATCAATAGATCTTTTGGGATCATTCAACACTGTTAAAGCCACCTTTGAACAATTGAGAAAGAATAAGGGCCAGGTTTTATTCGTCAGTGCTACACTTCATTATTATGGTGTTCCATTTCAATCTCATGTTGGCGCAGCAAAAGCTGGGGTAGATGCGCTTTCAAATGCGCTCGCCGTTGAGCTCGGCCCTCTAGGAATCCGTTGTAATTGCATTGCTCCTGGACCTATAGCATCTACCGAGGGTATGTCACGATTAGCACCACCAGGTGTTGATGTAAAGAGTAAAGTTCCATTACAAAGATTAGGTACTACAAGAGATATTGCTGAAGCTACAGTTTATCTTTTTTCTCCAGCAGCTAGTTACGTGACAGGTACAATACAAGTCGTTGATGGTGGGTTTTGGCACATTGGTAATTTTATGGGTGATCTCTACCCTAATGTTATCATCCAACAGAATAACGATCCTGAAGTTAAACTTTAATTTGATATTAGTATATATAGCAAAAATATTATGACTTTATTTATTACATGCCTGAAAAGCTTTGAAATACATCGATTATATACTGCATACAACGTAATTAAGAGATTCAAGTAGAATTATGGTAATATTTATTTATTTTTAAATCTTTATAATAGATGAATCCGATCTAATGTTCCCAGGATCAGGTAGAAATACATATAATAACTTTGGTTCCAACTATGGACCACCATCAGGCCCACCACCTCATGGATATGGTAGACCTAATGGGCCACCACCAAACGGATACGGTCCTCCTCAAGGACCACCCCCAGGAAGTTATAATAATAACTATGGCCAACATCAAAATTACAATAACCAAGGAAATTCTAGAGACGAATATCTGAGACCATCTTTCCCACCACCATCATCATCTAATGTCGAAGGTGTTACAATTCAAGGTATTTCTGCTCCACAACCTTCTACTGCACCTCAAAGTTTTGGACAAAATGTCAACATGCAATTTCAATATTCTAATTGTACCGGTAAGAAAAAGGCTCTTCTTGTAGGTATCAATTATAGTGGTACCTCAAATGCGTTAAGAGGTTGTATCAATGATGTTAAAAATATGTCGAATTTCATTGTGCAAAATTGGGGTTACAAGTGGGATGATATTGTTATTTTAACAGATGATCAAACTGCTAATGCTCGTAGACCCACTAAAGACAATATTATTAGAGCCATGCAATGGTTGGTTAAAGATGCTCATCCAAATGATTCTTTGGTATTCCATTACTCGGGTCATGGTGGTGTGACTGAAGATTTAGACGGTGATGAAGAGAGTGGATATGACGATGTTATTTACCCACTAGATTTCCAAACCAACGGTCACATTGTTGATGATGACATGCATGATATTATGGTTAGACCTTTACCTCCTGGATGTAGATTAACTGCATTATTTGACTCTTGTCATTCAGGTACTGCCCTTGATTTACCTTATGTGTATTCTACAAAGGGGGTAGTAAAAGAACCAAATTTATTAAAGGATGCTGGTAGTGGTGCTTTAAATGCATTTATGGCTTATGAACAAGGTAATATTAGTGGTGCAATTTCTTCAATTGGAAGTGTTCTAAAGAGAGTTACAAGAGAAGGTAATGTTGATAGAAATCGCGTTATTCAACTCAAAACTTCTCCGGCTGATGTAATTTCTATTTCTGGTTGTAAGGATGACCAAACAAGTGCTGATGCTAAGGAAAATGGTCAAAGTACTGGTGCTATGTCGTGGTCGTTCATACAAACATTAAATGCTCAACCTCAACAATCATACTTGAGTTTGTTAAACAATATGAGATCATTATTAAGTCAAAAATATTCACAAAAGCCTCAATTGAGTTGTTCCCATCCGCAAGATATGAACTTACAGTTCTTAATGTAGCGTATAGCTCCTTCTATTTTTATATACAAGAATAGTTAGTTTGTGTTTGAATTGACAATTACAATGTGCAGTACATATATTTTGAAGTAAACTCACCAGTAAGTATTTCTATTTTAAATTATAAATAGTATAACGTAGTTTTAACCAAAGTTCCATATGAGTGAGAATTTTGGTAGACAAAAGTCATCAAGATGGGTGAGAGCATCTATTCCAACCTATGGTGATGATTGGGGCAACGAATATGATTATGAGGAGTATGAATCTAACGAAGAGTGCTCATTAAAAAGTGACGGTCAAGATGAAAATGAAGCGAATAATATTGATTTCAAGGAGGAATCTGAAGAGAAATTAAAAAAAGATGATGATGAAAAGCCAAAACAATTAGAACCACTTCAAAATAGAAACCCTAGCAATTTGGTTTTGTCTATTGACCATTTTAAAGACAATGATTCGTTTGATTCAAGTTCAGATGATGATGATGATGATGATGATGATATGCCTGAACTAATGGACGATGGTAGATACCAACGTGTTCTTGGAAAAGATAAAGACCCCAGTGAATTTGAATTTAACAAAAATCAAGAGGATATTTCTTCTTTCAAATCTACGGATGGTGCACCAGAGACACAATACATAATCCAAAATAGCAGAGAAGATTTTTTCCCACCGCCAACACCAACTTTTAGCCAAGGTGACCATACGTTTTCAGAAACACCAACTTCTGATAGAAGTTTTCAATCTGATGCAGATTCGATTCAAAATGAACCAGAAAACCTCAATATTATACACCCCGATAAATTCAATCCTACAACCAATGACAATGAACTGGTATCTAAGAAAATTGAATGGGAATCTAATGAATTAAATACTAATTCAATGACAGAAACAGAAGATGAAAACGTTATAAATGAACATACCACTGATAAACATAAATCCACAAATGAAGCTGATAACAAAACACTAAATGACAACACTAATTTGGAAGAAGAAAAAGAACTAAATTTAAGTTATATAAAACCGGATGTAAGTGTTCCAAAAGAAATAAATACTGTCAAAACCGATGCATTGGACTCTTTGATTAATGATTTGCAAAATGCTTCTATAAACTATGATACCACAGAAGGTGATAATGATATTTCATTTGACCATGGATCTATTCCCCAAGACATTGAATCGGAGAATAATGAATCAATAAACTTTATTAAAGAAAATGGTATTTCAATAGAAAATCAGCCTATTAATACCGTGCAAACTCATGAACTGGAATTTCATGAAACATTTTCTATTGAACCACTTACGATAAATGATGAAAAAGAACTTCACGAGAATTATATTAATGAATTAAGTGGACATAAAAGATCAGTACGTAAACCACCACCAAGCAGACAAAACTTGGTGTCAATAGATTATTCAAACATAGCAGATGCAGTAAGTGGATATATGAATGATCAGGCAAGTTCTATAAAGGAATTTAATCACAGACAATTAAGTACTTCAGGAAGCCTCATCACAACTCAAGATTCAATTGATAGCAAAGAAGATAACACTCCCCAAGAATCCTTTGTTGAGGATACCTCCAGCAGCCAAACTCTGAACCCAAAGTTTTCGCCACCACAAATTCAACATAGAAACTTTAATGCAAATAATGATGTAAATAGAAGAGGTTCTACAGCAAGCACAAATACCTTTAATTTAGGTGCATGGCAACCAAATACAAACAATTTCCGTGATAAATTTATCAATGATAATGATAATGAATCAAATATTAATTTTAACCCATATGGTGATACTAATAGTACTTATAATAATTTTACAAAATTAGATACCCTTAATGAAACTTCAGATAATGAATCTCAAAAAAGCTCTACTTCAATCCCAGATACAATTGATCTTGAATTACCTGGAGCTCCCGAATATATTGATGAGGACATTGATGAGGAAACCGAATCATATGCAGATGATGAATTGACAAATGTTTCAACTGAACCAGCTGATCTGATCGTTGATTCTCTTGGTGGCGATGGATTAATATTAAAAGAAGTTGAACAAAAAAGAATTCCAAGTCAAAAAGTCTCTAGTCTTTTATCTCCATTAGAGAAAAAACCTACTCAAACAGAAGACAAATACACTACAGAAAGAAGAAGATATATTTCTAATTCATCAGAGACTAGTGAATCTCTTAAACCAGTACTCACTAGAGAAAATACTCAACAAATATCAAAACCTACATTTAAGAAAATATCTTATCCAGTTTTTAATTGGAAATCAATTATGGCTACTTCACAGCCAAAGGATCGTATAAAGTTACTACATGAGGCTCTAGAAAAAGAATATTCTTATGATACGGGTCTTCAAAATTGGATTAATGAAACTTTAAAACAATCTGAGAATTCTTCAAATATTCATATTGGTAAAATCGCTACACAAGCTTATCAAAATGCTCCTCATATTGATATTAGAAGGCATGGCTCAATTAGAAGTAAAGTTTCCATAGTTAAGGATAAGGTGGAAACTTCAGGATTACAAGCTTCTAATTTGAGTAAAAGATTCTTCAGTAGAGGTAAAAAATTTATGAAATCATCTGGAACCGAGTAAATTATTTTAAATGTGTATTCATGCATGTGATAAGAAAACGAGGCTAAATATTTTTATTATAATTATATATATGTAATTAAAAACAAATGATATATCCATATGATTAAAAGTATTTTGGGAGTATACTTTCTCCCAATATTAAAACTTATCTTCAATAATACACCAAGTTTTATCTGGGCGATAATTGATTTTTTTCTAGATATATTTTTATTTTGGTTAAGGAAGTTATATGAGTTCTATAACCGCAAAGACCCATTACAAGAAAGATTGAAACAGCTTAAAAATGTTAGCAGATATAGTGAATGGGAAAAAACTGTAACTGAGATAGATAAATTAACTAATATGGATCTTTGGAGGCAAAATTTTATCTCAAAGAATTATGATTATGTTTTAATAAATGACCGGATAAAGTTATTGAAAGAAGCAAGATTGAACCAAGATTCACAGCTAATAATGTCAATCTTTAGATCTGGTTTAATTAGAAATTTTGGAGGAATTGCACAAAAGAAACTATATATAAAATCATATATGGGGACGAAATATAAAATCGAAGAATACATAGATGAGGTTCTTAATTGCCTAAGTTATTTGAACGAATCAATTACTACATTATCAAACAAGGAAAAAGATGAGTATATTATGAATAGTAAGCAATTAAAATTGGATTTTTTTCATGATGCTAGACAATCCTTTGGATGTACAGCATTATTGCTTCAAGGAGGATCGCTATTTGGATTATGTCATCTTGGGGTAGTTAAAGCCCTTTACTTTAAGGGATTATTACCTAAAATTATCGGAGGAAGTGCAGTGGGTGCAGCTGTTGCATCTTTGGTTTGTACTTTAAAAGATAACGAATTAATACCAATTTTAGTCAATATTGCTGATGTAATGCGGGACATTGATAGACTAAATATTGATGTGGACGAAAGGTACGGAAATGTAATCGAAAATGTAGTAAAAAAAGGATATTCACAAGATATTCTAATATTTTTAAAGTTTGTTCGTGACACTATAGGTGATCTTACATTTGAAGAAGCTTATTTAAAAACAGAAAAAGTATTGAACGTTGTAGTTCACCCAACGCACCAGTCTGTTCCATCTTTACTTAATTATATTACCTCCCCTAATGTAATTATATGGACTGCAATATATGCATCAATTGGTACTGGCGTACTTTCTAATGAGGTTCAGCTTTACGTGAAAGATTTTAATAACAATATTGTTCCTCAAAACCCTCAATTTAAAGTAAAGTATCTTAAGCCACAAGAGGTCAGTTACCAGCAAAAGTATTTCAGGTCATATAGCCCAAGAAAAGATAATGCTACTGATTCAAAGAAAGAAGATAGTTTTGGTTTTTACCCAAGAGAAAGCTCTCCTTATACTAGACTCACTGAATTGTTTAATGTGAATCATTTTATCCTTAGTTTAGCAAGACCATATTTGGCCCCATTAATAAGTAATGATTTGAAGCATTATCATTCTTATGGAAAGATTCGTTATGTTGAAGACAAGAAAGATAAATGCAAGTTCAAAGTATCTGATGATACAAAAGCTAAAAGTAAAACATCGATTGTGGAAAAATGTAATACTAACTTAGACGATATTGAATATCTTACTAAAGATATAAGTTTTAATTTTGTCAAGCATTTAAAAAATGTTCTTGGTATGGAAATACAACACAGATTAGCGGTTATGAATAAAATGGGAATATTGGCAGATGCAATTAAGCGGTTTTGTATAGATGAAAGACCTACAGCAGTACAATCAATGAATAGTATTAAAGAAATTACAATTGTTCCAGAATTAAGATACCTAGTACGTGATTTTGGAAGAGTATTTGATGTACATAAAACTATGGAGAATATTCCATACTGGGTTTTAGTAGGGGAAAGGTCAGTCTGGCCACTATTTCCATTACTTCATACTCGATGTTCAATTGAGTTTGCATTAGATGATTTATATAATATACATAGAAAGAGGGGATGATCAACGCAAAAATAATTTAACGTTCGATTCTTTAGTAATATGATAAATATACTCTTTTTCAATAATTTTTAAATTTGAAATTTCAAATGGAATAGTTCCCTTAGAAATGGTTAAACAACCCGTTATATCATTAGCTCTTCCTGTTGGTAATGGTTGTAAATTCAAATTTAATTGTGATCTAAAATAAAGTTTACTAAGAAAGTCTGTTATTTTGAAAGCAGCGTCATTTGAATCGGATGACAGGCTATCAATAACTTGATTATCCTGAGGACTGATGACAAAAAGATGACGGCATAATTTGTTCAATTTTAATAAATGAAAGACCAAATCATTTACCAGAATCTGTGTAGTTAAAAGCAATAATTCTGGCCATTCAATAAATATAACTTTTTTACTATCTTTATTATTGGTAATTTCTTCAAATATATCATTAAAAAGTTTATCAATGTATTCCTTTGCATTTTCAAAAGACTTAATCTTTTCTGTAAATAAATTGCTAAAGCAATCTATGAAATGATAATTGTCTTGCTGATGCAAATTTAATCCATTTCTATTACAGTTTTTCTGATAGAATTCTTTATTATGCAAAAATGATATCACATAAAGTTGTGATTTGTTATTCTGTTTCACTGTTAAATCTCTATTTATTAAACCAGCAGTTCCAACTACTGCATTTTCTATTAAGCAATTAACTAACCAAGTTGGTGATGTTCCTTGTTGGTGCGAAATAACTGAAAGAAATGATAATGGAGAATTCAATATTTCATCTGCAATCAATGAATTATTTTGAAAGAACACAAGATCTTGACTTTGGTTAGAGGACATATCTGTATTCTGCAAAGCAGTGTAAAATTTAAATTTTTTCTGTGAGACTTAATTACACTAGCGCGATATGAATAAAAATAATTAATATATTCTTATTTATATTGGCCACAAAAAAAATTTTTTTAACTTCAAATATTATACAGATATCATAATAATAGAAAAATATATAAATCAACTTATTAAATGCTATTTTTTCTTTGTTATTCTTTATTTAATATAAAATTAATATTAAAAAAATGCGCAAACCCGGAATCGAACCGGGGGCCCAACGATGGCAACGTTGGATTTTACCACTAAACCATTTGCGCTAAACAAGCTCCGCGACGGGGAATTGAACCCCGGTCTACCATGCGACAAACGGTAATTCTAGCCACTAAACTATCACGGATAATATTCTTATTTGTAAAAGAACACAAGTATATATAAAGGATTAAGAAAAGAGAAAACATATTATGATAAAGAGGAGATACCCACAATTGTAAATGTGATAATATAAATAAAATAGATTATCCTTTGAGTCTCAGAATGAAGACCAAGGGAATTAGGAACTAACTATAGGTAGTTATAAGTATTGAGTAGTTCAGAAAGTTAAAGTAAGTTACATAACATCAAGTAAGGTTCTATATTCAGCATAGAACATATATAAGAGAATTACTATATTAGTCCCCAGTTCCTTTACATTAGTAGGAACCCTTATAATAAACTCTAGTTTTCCTAATTTAGACTATTGTATTTTTTTGCATCCATCATACATATATTTAAGGGTCTATTTTTCATATTAGTCTTTTTTTTTAACAGTTTCTAGTTCTAATTATAGTAAAATTTATTTGAAATATACTAAATCATTTAAATATGATATTAATAAATAAATGTTTTCGAAATATGAGTATATAATTGTAGAAATATTTTTGCTTAAAAACGGACACTAAAAAAATAATTAAGTATTTCTATTGCCTGTTTAGTCAATTAAATCTTTACCTAATTTATCTTTAATAGCACAATATATTAATCTCATCAAAATTATGTCAATAGAGCCTCAGTGTTGTGGCATCTTATTTATTTAATCTTAAAACCATAAGAATTAATATTTGATTTTTAATAATAAGAATCATGATACTGGTATCAAAAGAAAAATTATCATTGATAGACGAATTAATTGTAATTTAATACAAAGTTCAATAAAAATAATTTTAAATTAAATAAAATTGCCCAAGAATAAACAATACACTTTAAAATTATAAAGTATTCTCTAATCGAAATTCTTGCAATAGTAATGATTTTTTTATCTTATTTTATATAGTAGTTGTGCTGATAAGTGAGTTTACAATTATTTTACCAGATATATTGAAGTAACTTGAGGATATAATTAAATAAAGTTCAATGACCACTCTATTATTTAAGTGAGTACTATTATTATAATGGTGGTAGAATTAAATAATTATTTTACTGTTACAGTTCGATTAGAATATCATATCAGAATTATAATAGACCATATGTTGAAAAGTTTATTTAATATCATTAGTATAAGTCTTATGGTAACCAACTTAAAGAATAGTACCAGATAAATTCAATAAACTAAATGCATATAATATTGATATCCAAATGATTATAAATTAAGAAGAAGTAGAGTCGGATATAGTATTATCAAATATGAATGAAATACAAATCTATAAATTCATTATATATAAGTGATGGAGAGACAGAAATATTGGATATTAAAATTCTTCCAAAAGAGGAGTGAAACCAAAAATATTCAAATGGAAGAATTAGTAAATGCTTTTGTAATTGTGTTAATAATTGTAAAAATGATCTAAGATTTTTAAACAATAGTAATATAATAATATCATGAAGGATAACTTTTGTTAGTCTTATATGTTGAGGAGCTGCAAAATATATGAAAAGTATAATGAATGCTCTTGGACATGTGAATATGGTATATTATTAGGAATATATCCTAATAACTTCTTCTAGGGAAACTATAGACTTTCTGACTAGAATGAGTCATAATAACCAAACAGATGAAATCAAATAGGCATTATTATATAGAAAACGATATATAAAAACCAGGAAAAACTTAACAACTCCTATAGCTTAATGGACTTGCAACATATGTGATATATAGTAATTGAATTAGCACATGAAACATAGTAAGGGGTCATAAGACATGTAAATGTTAGGTAAAGGGGGACATATCCTAACAACTTCATGTAAGGCAACTGGGGATTAATATAGTAATTATCTTATACAGATGTTCTATATCCTTTATAGAACTTTACTTAATGTCGTATAACTTACTTTAACTCTTTGAACTACTCAATACTTATGACTATTTATGACCAATTCTTAATTCCCTTTGTCTTTATTTTAAGACTCAAGGAATAATCTATTCTATTTATAATACAAGTTCTGTATTAAAGATATTTTATCTTTATCACAATGTCATTCTTTTTCTTTTATAACATCATATACATACTCATATTCTCTCTTACTTGGAGGATTTGGTTTTGTGGTCTAGTTGGTTATGGCATCTGCTTAACACGCAGAACGTCCCCAGTTCGATCCTGGGCAAAATCAGTTACTTATTTTTTTGAAACTTCTATATACAATTACGATTGAAAGAGATTGGCGAAAGTTACAATTAATAATCATAGTCTATGTAATAATCTAAATGATCATAAATATATAATATATACATTAAATTGAAGAAGTTTATGCTTCTAAGATGTTAGCATCCATCATCAAATCAAGTTTTTTAAGCGCAACTTGATACAAAAGTAACATTATAGAACTTTGAACACCAGTCCAAATAAATCTAGGACCAACACCAGAAAACATGCCAAAAACTCCTTCTTTCTTATATATGTCAAGTAAAGTTTCTAATGTAGAAGATTTCAATAAAAATTTGGAAATTATATTGGCATTTACGGTGTTTCTTGTAACATTAGGAGAGTCTGATGCGTGAGTAGAGGTTTGTATACGAGTTTTAATAACATCTAATGGTGTGGTTAAAATACCAGCCAAACCACCACCAGCAGCACCCGTTGCTAGTTCTAATGGAATAGGTAAATCATCAGATTTGTTATAATAAATAGCTAATTGTCTAAATTTCTCGTAAAATGCAAATTGAAGGGCGCTGAAGGGTAAATCTCTGAATAATGTCTCTTTATACCCAAATGTAAATGTTGAAATGCCTTCATTTTTTGAAATAGATCTGATCGCATCAAATAAACCTTTATAATTATACCCACTTTCTTTTGTATATGGATTATTATACTTTCCCTGCAATTGTAATCTTGTTTTTAATAATTCGGATGGAACATAAAAAATACTAGAAGCCATGTCACCTAAAACTCCCGCAACTAAATAAGTAATAGTTTCATTGAAATTTAAATCATTGATAAGTTTTCTTTTGGTAAATTCATAGGTACCAAAAAAAGCAGCAGTTGATGGAAATGAACCTAAAACAGCTGGAGAATAACCTCCATATAGTCCTCTAAGAAAACCTTCTTCTTTCAATATAGTAGTATATGCTGGAATCATATGTTTATATTTTAAATTACTTGAAAAGCCTTGTTGTCTTGTTTTTACTGTATCTAAGGAATGCATTGCAGAATCACCAACTATACCACCAAAACCACCAGCCAACATACAGTGCAATATCGAAGAATTATTCTCATCATCAGTATCTTTATTTGTATTTGGTGATACATCAATACTTCTTTGAGTGTGTCCAGTTTCATGTGGGGCGTGGAAACTTAACGGTATAGTAGAAGTCGTAAACAATTGTGACATGATATAACGCTAATATTCCTATATATAATAATATAATTCCTCAAACCTTACTATGTTTATGTGTAAATATATGTACAAGATAGTTTTTCTAATTTATTAACTTCGTCCCGGGGATCCAAATATCTAACAAAAAAAAAAAACGAAGGTAATTTTTATCAAAGAATTCTCTATCCCCCTCTATCTCTTTAACTTGCTTCGTCTATCAAAGAGAACTTAGATGATAATAAAATTAAATATATAAAATTCTTAATATCTGTTATCTGGTAGATTGTTTCTTTCGCCCATTATAGTGAATTTTTTTAGGATTATATGCCGTACTATAACGACATAAAATTTATAACCTATAAGAAGGACCATTAACCATATATATTAGATTGGTAAATATTATTTGATCTAATTCAGAAATAAATCACAGAAAAAACTATTTGAAGTCTCTCATATTATTGGAAATTAAAATTTTTGGATTGAAGTATAGGAAAGGTGAAAGTTTTTACTATGTATCGAAATCTTAGATCAAAGGTTTCATATTCAAATAATATACGTAATACGAAACGGCTTTACCGGGTCCTAGCAATAGAATCTTCCTGTGATGATTCTTGTGTTGCTCTTTTAGATAAATATCTGACATCGGAACCTCCGAAAGTAATAGAACAATTGAAGGAAACGTTAAATTCCGCAGCCAAAGGTGGTGTAATTCCTACAGATGCCCATGAATTCCATCAATATACAATAGCTAACCTAGTATCAAGATTAGATGAAAAATACAATTTTAGAGATTCCCCTCCAAGTTTAATATGTTGTACTAGAGGACCTGGAATGGTTGGGTCATTGAGTTCGAGTCTTCAACTCGCTAAGGGTCTTTCTATTGCTTGGAACAGACCACTTATCGGTGTTCATCATATGCTTGGACATATTTTAATTAGCAAGTTACCAAAATCACAACAGCCAGATCTTTTACCACCAAAATATCCATTTTTGAGTTTATTGTGCAGTGGTGGTCATACCATGTTAGTTCATCTGAAATCACTTACAGAACATGAAATATTAATCAATACTGTAGATATAGCTGCTGGTGATTCTTTAGATAAATGTGCTAGAGAACTAGGATTGGTTGGGAATATGCTAGGTATGGAATTAGAGAGACTTGTAGAAGGAATACCTTCTGACTTACAAGATGAATTTAGAATGATTAATACAAGCAATAGAGACAACAGATTTAAGCTACAATTAACTTTACCCTTTAAAGGTCCCAAACACCAAAGAGTACCAGTTGAATTGGAATTTGCATTTGCTTCGTTCTTGAGTACGATACAAGGATATAAAAAAGAGTTTGGTGAATTAGATCAGGAAACAAAACAGTTTATTGCATACAAAATTCAAAGTATGATATTTAAGCATATAATAGATAGAATAAATGTCTGTATCATGAAACATGGGTTACAAGGAGATGGAAAATTAGCTGGAATTAATGATTTTATCTGTTCAGGAGGTGTTGCATCCAATAAGATATTGAGATATATGCTCCTGAACGATCTTAAAATAGAGAATCAATTTGATATAGAAAACAAGATAAACTTTCATTTTCCAGATTTAGACTTGTGTACGGATAATGCAATTATGATAGGGGTGGCAGGAATTGAAATATATGAAAAATTAAGAAAAAAATCTAGCTTAGAAATTTTACCAATTAGAAAATGGCCTATGAACGACTTACTTAATGTTAACGGATGGATTGATATTTAAGTCTGGAAAGCATGCATAAATATAATATACATATGATATAAATAATAGGTTGATAATTGAGATCATTCATTAGAATTCAAATCATTAAAATCAATACTATCCTCAATTTCATTCCTATGTTCTATAAATGAATTGGTAATTTCGTATCTTTCGATTAGTGCTTTCCATGTAGAATAAGTAAAGGTTGCAATGTGATGATGTGTTTCATTTTTTTTTGTTTGTAGTTGTACGTTTTGTAATTCTTCAGGACTTACCTTTTCGATAATTGGAGTACCTTGGTCATCAAGGTATAACTTTAGCCTGGCATCCTTAATTAAGAAGCTGGTAAAGAACAAATTTTCAATTGATTCGGAAAAGGAATGTGGGTTAATAAAGAACTTGAAAAAGTTCATACCAACGCCAGAGTTTTTTTCCATAAATGTTTGATATACCATTCGAACCATAAATGCTGTATTTTGGGTATCATCAATCGATATATCTTGTGCAGATACCCGGTCTGCTGTAGCAGAGATACCAGATTTATTTGTATCATCAATTGTACGATTCCTTATTACCTTTTTCTTCTCCACTGATAAGGGCCCATACATAAAATCAGTATTTACTGCCTTATTACTCGCTCTTTGATATAAAAGTCCAAGTTTCAACCAGTTATTAGAATTAAATTTATCTTCTCGGGTTATCGATCCAGTATTAATCAAAATTTCATTATTTTCATTATTTTCATTATCATTTATATCATCAAAATCAGAAGCATTTAAAGTAAAATATTTTTGTAATTTTGCTTCAAATTCATTCTGGCTAACTGCTATTCCTATATCGTCTAGCTTGATATTTCTTGCATTTGTAGCAGCAAACAGCGATGTTTCTTTGAACGCCTCTGAGTCCTTCAAATGAATTTTTGTATCCCTATTTCTGTCTTTCTGTATAGAATCATAAAGCTTATGCAATGAGTTTAGATGTGTTAATACAATATCTGCTGCAGCACCTTTATTTGCTTCAGAGTTTTGTCCCTTTAAGTTTTTTGTGAATTCTTCATATTTATTAATTAACTCTTTCTTGGAGAGTTTAGTTATTTTATTACGATATTCTTCATCAGAATTAGATATATCTAACTCGTTAGGCTGTTCTGCTTGTGTCATAATTTATAGACTATTGACGTATTTATTCTCTGATCTGATTTTGAATTTCTATTTCATTCTGCAATAATCTTCGCGCTTTAATTTTTGATAATTCACCTTAACTAACTTATCTTTGTAGTATAATGTCAAATGAAAACGGGAAAATAAGGAAGTTAGATGAATCTGTTATCAACAGAATAGCTGCTGGTGAAATTATTATTCAACCATCAAATGCCTTAAAGGAGTTAATTGAGAATTCAATTGATGCTGAATCTACAATGATCGATATACTTGTACGTGACGGAGGTTTAAAGTTACTTCAGTTAACAGATAACGGTAAAGGGATTGTTAAAGATGATATGCCATTGCTCTGTGAAAGGTTTGCTACTTCAAAATTGGAGAAATATGAAGATTTAGATTCCATTTGTACATACGGATTTAGAGGTGAAGCATTGGCAAGTATCTCGCATATATCAAGATTATCAATTATAACAAAAGTGAAGGAATCATCATTAGCATACAAGGCATTTTACTCAGGAGGATCTTTATGTACATCTAATTTTAAACCGGGAAAGTCCAAACAAGTAGATCCTAAACCAATTGCTGGTAAAGATGGAACACAAATAATTGTAGAGGATTTATTTTATAATGCACCTTCCAGGCTAAAGGCGCTAAAATCAAAAACGGAGGAATATACAAAAATCTTAGATGTTGTTAGTCGATATGCTATTCATGCCGATAATGTAGGGTTTGGTATCAAGAAATTTGGAGAACTGACGAAAACTTTAGCCACAAGACCTGGCTTACCAATAAAAGAGAGAATAAGAACGGTATTTGGATCTACAATAGCAAACGATATAATTGAAGTTAAAATTACTAAATCTGATGATGAAAATGTTGAGATAATAAATGAAATGGAAAAAATAGGATTGAATGCTGTCAAAGGCGTTATTAGTAATACAAATTATGCCAATAAAAAAAAGATACAGCCAATTTTCTTTATAAATAATAGATTAGTGACATGTTATCCATTAAAAAAAGCAATCAGTTCAGTATACCAATATTTCTTGCAAAAAGGAAACCAACCTTTTGTATATTTGAGTGTTGAAATCGATCCTAGAAATGTTGATGTGAATATACATCCAACAAAAAGTGAGGTTAGATTTTTATACGAAGACGAAATAATTGAAATAATTACTAATAAAGTTCATGAATTATTATCATCTGTTGACTCATCTAGAAAATATAAGACGCAGAGTGTTTTTTCTGGTATAAATGAGAAGAAAAGGGGTAGAGATGAATTCATAACTCCAAAGAACTATGATTCCAAAACTAGACAAGAGAATAAATTGGTCAGAATAGATGCACAGCAATCAAAAATTATGTCCTTTATGAAAAGTCAAAGCCAAGAAGGGTATCACATGCAAATTTCCAGACAATTATCAGAGAGTACTGCAATCAATGATTCTGAAATAAGCCAAGCAACTGATGAAGTTAATGATACTGTCGATGACAGAATGGATATATCTGAGAACGAAATGAATAGTAATGATTTAAATAAAAGAGAATTTCAAGAAAATGAACAGAAATATACTACAACCATCAGGGCTCGTAAAAAAGTAAACCTTGATAGTATTAAGATATTAAGAAATGAGATTGCTGATAAAACTCATAAACCTTTAACTAACATTTTTAACAATTCATCATATATTGGTATTGTCGATGAAATGAAAAGACTATGCTGTTTCCAATACGATTTAGTTTTGTATATTTGCGACTATAGCTCAATATTGAGTGAATTTTATTACCAGGTTGCATTATCTGAATTTTGCAACTACGGGAAATTACTTGTTTCAGAACTCTCTTTGGAAGAGATCTTAAAACCTTTATATTCCATAAGAGACGATTTGAAACCCAAAGAAGAGATTATAAAAACAATTTTAAATATGAAAGGAATGTATGAAGAATACTTTCAACTAACATTTGGAGAAAACCAAGATGGTAAACCTACATTACGCAGTTTGCCCATTATTTTAAAAGGAATATTTCCTTCAATCTCAAAAATTCCTCATTTAATATATAGATTAGGTGCTCGTATCAATTATGATGATGAAAAAGAATGTTTGAAAGGCATATTAAAACAAATTGCTTTACTATATGTTCCAGAAATCATTAGTATTAAAGCAGATGAAACGTTAGGTGAAGACCAGGAAGTCAAGAAAGAAGAAAATAATGTAAAGCGACAAGAACTTGACAATTGTTTGGAGCATATTATATTTCCAGTTCTTAAACAAAGATTTCTTGCTACTGATGATTTAGTCTCTGACGTTTTGCAAATAGCTGATTTACCGGGCTTATATAGAGTATTTGAGCGTTGTTAGATGGGTGCGACACACGACATTTAGTTCGTAACTTGAGGAATATGAATATGGATGTGTGTTCGACATGTAATGGCTTAACAAACAAAATACATAAGATGTTTATAGAAGATTCAATTCACAATAAGTTTATTGTGACATTAAACCTAGGAAGTTTTCCTAAAAGTGTAAACAAGTTTTTGGAATCAAATGATGTGTTCGAGCGGTTAATTTATATTGATTATCAATTGCACTGTACCATACGAAACGAGCTCAAAGGAAAAGAATTGGATATTAAAACAGTAGTCAATGAAGAAAATGTTGAAATAAAAGAAAAACTCAACCAATTGATTTCCCTTAGAGAATCTTTAAGTGATAAGAGAAATTATATAGAAAAGCTTTACGAGACCGTAATTTTTGCCCATTTGTATTATTTAATATCAGATATCAAATCTGTGAAAAATATATTGGAAAGTATATCTATTGCTTTAGAGAATAGGCCTAAAATTTCAAGTGAATCTGAAGTAGAATTTATTCATATGTTAACATGTCGTTATTACACGTTTGCTGGGTTAATAGACCAAGATGATAGAAGCAAATGGGATTTATACCTTTCAAAATTAAACAAACTGTTCAACATATCAAATGTTTCAGGAAATAAATGGTTGGAAATTTTATATATCCAACTTTTAACGTCTTTAACAAAGAATGGAAAAATAAGTTTTGATAATTTCAGCAAATTAAAGCTTTTTGAAAATAAGCCAATTGCAATAAGTTTTGGAGGATTTTTGTGCAAATACCTGAATCAAAGCTTAATAGATAAAAAATTCAAAGACGAATATTCTATATTTTTTAAGAATGAAATCCTGAGTAAGATGACCAACAAAGGTGCATTTCCTGATGCAAATTCTTCTACTAATGAATTTGAATATTATGTAGAAAACGTTTGTGAAACATTTGTGAAACATGATAATGAACCATTATTTGAAAATACATTCTATAAACAATTTTTAATTCATTCCCTTCTGACAACGTACCAAAGTGAAGTTGTACTTTCCAATTATATAAAAGCTTTAATTAAAAACAATGAGCTTGATGAAGCATTTGGTGCATTTAAAACTTATATCAGTTACATAAATAAGAACCAAGAGCAGCATAAAGGGGAAATACGTAATATTTTATCCATTATAGATATTTACGCACATTCCATTTTATTTTTCAATCCATTAAATTCAATATTATCACAATCAGGAAGCAAAAGAAAATTTAAACATACTTCTAATTACATGGCTCTTGAAGGATTATCAAAATATGTTATCGACTTAGAAGAATATTTAGTTTGCTTGTCAAAACAGGCCGATATCAATTATGAAATTGAAGAATTTTCAGATAATCCACTTTCTTTCTTATATAACAGATACAATCCAAATTTATTAGAAACAGATTCCTCCTATTTGATCAAACTTATTTCCCATGCATGGTTTTCATTGGGATATTTCTACTATTATAAGTCAACATACGATTCTCATGACTTTGAACAGCTTAAGATTCATTCCAAAAAAACCTTAGATTATTATAAGAATTCGCTAATAATTAATCCAACGGGGGATGTTGACTATTTGTTTAATTATGCAATTACCTTAGCATATCATAATGACACTCAACCTGCTTTAAGACTTTGCAAGTTCATTCTCAAAAAGTATTCTAATTCTTTTAAGACTTGGAATTTAATGGCTCTTTTATATACTGCTCTTGAAAATGGTGAACATGCTAATTTAAGAGTAAAATGTAATCGTACCAAAGAAAATTCTTATTTGAACAATGAATTAAATGGAAATAGACAGGAGACTTTAACAGAACTGGAAAAAACAATTGAAAATGCCTTAAATATTGCTGGGATATTTATGAATAAAATCAAAGAAGAAAATAATGAAGTCTCATTAAGAATAAAATATGAAATTTTACAACTTAAATTAACGCAATTGGCAATTTGGGAACAAATTAATGGTATTCAATATATATTGGATTATATACCAGAAGTTTTTCTTCTATATTTTGAGTTGTTTGATATGCAAATAGGTCCTAAACAAAATAACCATCTAATTAAAAATGATAAATGGTCACATAGACCAAGCTTCATTGACCCAACTACTACAGAGAATAATATTCACGAAAAGAGACATTCAAAATCATTTCAGAAAGATATACCTTTTGTTAAACAGAATATTGGACATATTTCAAAATCAAGTAAGGCAAACACTGAGTTCCAATCTAACAATACTAAAGATTCAGATGAAATAAATACTGTTAAAAGAAAAATTCTTCAAGATATTTGGGTTTGGTCTAGTAAAATTTATATGAAGATAGATCTTTTAGGGGAAGCTGAACAATGTATTGTTGAGGCTGAGTCACTGTTAGCTCCAAATTTCAAAACATTTACAGCATTAGGACTTTTAACTTCAAAGAACAGAAAGTTATTAGCTTTACAAGAATTTGAAAGATCATTGGAAAGTCTTAGTAATGAGAAAAATTATAATACCAAAGATTATGGTGAAACATTACTTGGCTTAAGCAAACTTTTCATTATTGATGACAACGAAAATGATTCTGTATTCATTTCAATAAAGGATAGAGATGCTGGATTAATAAGAATAAAAAACTATTTGGAAAAATATTCGTTGTCATGGCCTTTTGGCTACAATAATAGTGAAACTTGGTGGTTCTTGTCAAAAGTTTATGAGATTCTAGACGACAAGCCATTATTAAACAATAGCTTATGGAGATGTATCGATTTAGAAGATGTCAGACCTGCAAGGGATTATAATTGTTGCGATAGTTTCAATTATTAGTTATGTAGCCTATTAATATATTAATATTTATGTATGTCGAACTTAATTTGATTTTTTTGCGACATCGGTTTTTTATATTTTCGAAGAATTAACTTTATTTAATACATCACATAATTACTACTTAATAATATGACAGATATAACACCAAAGTCAGTTTTCTACTGTGGAATATGTTCTTTTCCTCCAGAGTATTGTGAATTTGGATTATCTTTTAAGAGATGTAAAGATTGGTTACAAGAAAACAATACTGATTTATACAATCAATTGTACAGTGAGGATGCATTAGCAAATGCAACTAGTACCTTATCATTAGAGAAAGAGCAACAAATTTCTAAGGATTTAGAAAAGAAGCAATTAAAAGAGGAGGCTAAATTGGAAAGAGAATTACAAAAAAAACTATCTTCTAAAGTTACTATTAAGAGAATCGAAAGAAATAGAAGAAAGCATATCATTTCAATCTCAGGTTTAGAAGTTTTTAACATTGATATGAAGAAATTGTCTAAAACTTTTGCTTCTAAATTTGCTACCGGTGCATCTGTTATTAAGAATGCTGAAAAGAAGGAAGAAATCTTAGTGCAAGGTGATGTTAGTGATGAGGCAAAAGAGTATATAGAAAAATTATTGGAAGAAAAGGGCTTAAATGAAGTTAAAGTTGAACAATTTGACGAAAAGAAGAAGAAGAAGGCTGCACCTGCGCCTTGATTTCAATACTCGTAGTTTAGATTTAATTAACATATATTAATCGTATTTACTTTTCCATATCCATGATAAACCCACTGTTTCAGACCCTTGAAGTCTATATAATTGGGCGATTCTTCTTTTTGTATTATTTTTGTTTGTCTTTGATCTCTTTCCAAGTTTATTAATGGTTTTTACTTTGTTTCCGCTACCATGTCCATCAGTCAATCCCCAAATTGCCATGTTGCAACTTTCTATGTCACTGGTCAATTGTGCATTTAATTCCCAGATATTAACAGCTGTATCAAAATCATTGTGGGATTGATAAAATTCACCAAGATTGTATAGTGAAATGGATAAAGCAAGTTTAATGTCTTTGTTTAAAAACTGGTTTAATCTCAGTTGGTCTGAGGGGCTGAAATGCCCGAGGGTTTTATCAAAATAAGCTCTATCATTTAATAATTTAAGTATCCATGCAAATCTTGCTGCCCGTCTAAAGTAAGTCATTACTTCTTCATTTTTATAATTGAAATTTGACCCTCCAAAAGATAAAAGATAGTTACCAAACATTGCAAGCGCAAGAGGAATTGGGAAATTAATTTTGGATACAAATTCCTGAAACACGTCAAAAAGTTTAAGAGATTCATAATTCTGTTCATCTGAATATAATGTCATTATTTCCTCAAAATAATCAAGATTCTTCAATAGAATATCAAGGTTTAATACAATACTTTCCTCAGAAACATTGTTAACCTGAAACTTCTCTGAACAAAATATCAAGTATCCTTTCTCAAAAATGTTGTGATACAAGTAATCCATAAGCAAATCATTTTGTCTATCATTTCTATTTGCATCATTATTTTCGGTAAAAATAGTATCAACTAAGTTTCCAAATAAGTAAATTTCAAAGATTTCATTCCAATTGAGGTTTAAGGTTTGAGATTTAGAATAATCGTATATATTCGTATTCAAATACTTGGCAATATATTTGTAATACTCTTCGTCTTCATCTCTAATAAATATACGCTTTTCACCAATTGAAAACTTTTTAAATATACTCTTATTTTTTGATTTTTTTTGAATATTGACTTTAGTATCTTCTATTTCATGATCTTTAGAAAAGATTGATGATGTATATACCGAATTTATAGAAGAAACAATAGAGTTTCTACGAGAATCATTCAGGGAAATTGGTAAATCTTCAGATAAGGATATATCTTCAGTTTTAGATAGTATTGGGTTAGAAACATTAATAGAATCTGTACTTTCTGAATAATCAATGTTTATCTCGGGGATTGAGCTTTTTTGATCCTTCAATGTTTTTGCTAATGAAGTCTGACTCTCATATAAATATGAATTAAGTAAGGATGAATACGTTGATGTGTTGTCCATGTTATTTATTTCAGTTATTATAAATTAAAGATTTTGTCCATTTGCCGGAATTTTATTCTGTTCGTTAAATATAGTAACTCCAAATACCTGGCTTAAACATGTTAAAACCTTCATATAAATAAAATACACAAATAAAATTTATAATTATAAATACTATACAATTAATAATAGTAAATAGTTTTAATATACTAATAAACGTAATGCTTTATTTTGTAACATTTAATATTACAAATAGAAAAAATAAAAACCATTTAATTTAGTAAAATCAATTATAGCGTAATTTTTTTTTTGCTAATAATACATTAATTAAATTAAAAATGAAGTAATAAAATAGCATTATTCTTATGCAAAATGCTATATTTTCATAAAGAAATTATAATATGCAATATGATGATGGATAGTGAAACCATAATAATCTATGAGAGGAGTTTCGCAATTCTTGGAGTATTATTACTCTCTTTGTCTTTTTCATGAACTTTTTTATACTGTGATGAAGATGCAACATTGTTCGTTTCTGAGTTTGTATGATCTAAATAAGATATATTAGTTGTATTATCTGTATTGTGTGAAAATACTGGTGAATTCTCATTTTTAAGTAAATTAGGTGATGAAGTATATGATTGAGAATTTGAGATCAGTTTAGGACTTGCTAATAAGCTTCCCGTATTGGAACCCTTAAGTATGGATGAAGATGATGGCAATGCTGTTTCATCTTTCATTGTATCCACTTTTACCTGAGGGAAAGGAATTGGAATTGATGGGTATTGAACAGGCATTTGTTGCATACCTGAATTGGGAATAGGCATTTGAGACATATGTGATGTTGGGTGTGACGGATATATTACATGTGAGACTTGTTGTGGCATTGGTACTTGAGAATACCCAGGCATTGGTGCTAATGGCTGTAACGAAACTAAAGGTCCATATGGAGATTGGAATACTTGTGCTGTATTTTGAGGATGGGCCATTGATATTGGTGATTGAATAAGTGGATATGGAACAGCATATGTTGGCTGAGAAGGTGGGATAGAACCATTTGGAAACATATGTGGCTCACCCTGTGAAGGTGGTGTGTGTTCCAGTGGGCTCTTTACACCACTTAATTTATTTGGATTTGTTGTTCCTAATACATGTGCTTGTCCTAATATAGCATTTTCAGCTGCTATTTGATTTTCCAGTTCAAGTTTATCTTTTCTAACATTTTGGTTGTATTGTGCCATCCTCAAAGCATTTCTTGCTGGGCCGTCTAAGTTTAAGTATGCACAATGTAACTTACCCTTCAAACAATTGAAACAACTAGGAAGGTTTTCATCACATTTGATCCTTCTTTTCTTGCAAGTACCACACCCTAAATGGGAATTTCTATGTCTTCTTCTAGAATTCTTTTTTCTTTTATTCCCGACATCTACAGATTGAGTGTCACTTGATGTTCCTGTTGATCCTTCGTTGTCAATTTTATTAACTTTGGTCTCCTTTTTGTTAGCGTCCGGGTTTTTAAGTGCTGAATTGAAAATATCCATAATATCACTCCTCTTGTATATTAATATAATTGTTTTGAATACTAATATTAGTTTATCAGATTTAGATTTGCTCTATGTGCTTGCTGGTAGCTATTGTATAGGTTTATTGCTCCTGCTTCAGGATTTCTCGTATAGATGTTTTATAAAAGATTACTAATACCCTTGTTAACTTGTCTATGGTATATACTTGTATCTCTGTTACCTGTGTATTTAGTGCTTTACTATAGAAAATACTGTTATAGTTTATAAGCAATAAAATAATTTTGATTGGATTTCTACGAAAACTATATTATTTCACCTCTTGTGTATCGTGGATTTTTTTGTGTAATAACTATGCATACTTTGTCGGGTCGTAAAACTTCGAATTATTCAAACAGAATATACGGCAATAGCGTAAGCATTGTATATAAAATCATAGCCTTAACTAGCTTACAAATGAAATTACATAAAAAAGGTGATGAGAAGCATGTCAAATATAATTATTAGGCAGTATCATACAGAGCAACCATAAAATGATGGGTTTGTTCTAGATATACATATGAATTTATAATATTTAATAATAATTACTAAATAATAGACATAGCATGACAATATGACTCTGAAAGTACTGAAACCGAGAAAATTTATAATAATTATTAACGATAAAAGCATCAAGGGCTTGGTAGATAAATACCGAATGCACCAAAATAACTTCCTGAAACTTGAACTCATTTCATGTGGGGTCCCAATGATATAAGGTCGGATTCACTAAATTTTACAATTTCATAGGATTTCCGTGGGCATGTAATGCATCCCCTGTATTGTAGTCATTCTTCAAGCGAGAAGAAAAACCGTTAATTCCACCTGAAAATTAATAAAAGTTCCTTGTGTCAATTCTTCAGTTACCCTCTCTTGGGGTACTTGAAATTAATGCAGTTTTAAGGTGCGATAAATTTGTAATAGTTATGGTAAATGTCTGGTTCAAGACATGCATTGTTATTTAACAAAGAGGCTTGATGATGGGTAAAGTGATTGGAAATGCGTATATCACAGAGGTGCCTTTTCACAACTATCTTATGTCCAGTCCTTTTTCTTCTGTTACAATAAACTAATATCGTACTTGAAAGTGTGTACTTACAATTTGTACATAATACATATCCTGCATAAATGATCGTACTCATCAGAAAAATTTTTAGTGTTAGTTTACATACGGGATTCATGAAGAAAATCCGAAGTAATTTCATTCCTCTTTGCACTTTCATACCAATTAATACTTTGATTAAAATTATTTATTATAAAGTCAAGTAAATTTTTACGTACATGTGATATACAAAAAGTATATTAAAATATATAACTAGAATATTACAGAGTAAAATTAGAAACAATAAAAATAAGAACTGCATATAGGAGTTCAATCGCAAACATCTTATATTACGGCAACTTCGCTAAAAACGGTACCAGCCGAAGGATAGTGCATATATTTTCTTTGTTATTACAACTCGAGATGAAATATGTAGTGAAACTCACTTACATGGTTACGAGCGTATTTACACCAAGGTCCTTTTAATACGATTGCACATAGAAATTAACTTTACGGAGTATTGAAATATTAAAAAATGCAGGTTTTTGATAATATCTGTTGTGTAATGTGGCTAAGAACTGTTTTTATTTATGCCTAACAGAACAGATAGCCATATTTCAAGCGCATAAATTACTTATCAGTTTTATGTTGTAACTTTCTCAATAAAATTAAAGCTTATATTGTTAAATATAGTAACATATTTCATTGTTTCTCAATTTTAGATAGGACAAAAGGAAAATGGGTAATGTGTAACTTCCTATAGTCCGCCTTCCATCGGTAAGGTACTTTTGCCGATGAGATTTAAACCGATCACCGATACTGTGATGAGAAGCCCAATGGTTGAAGATTAGCTGTAAGAAGACAGAATTTTTGTGAATTATATACAGGCAAATTTGATATTCCATACGGAACAATTAATGCACTTCTTATTTAACAAATGGAATACGGATACATTATATAAGTTAATCCGTATTATAGTCTTCATTATTTGCACATTTGAATTTAATTATTGGTTCGATTTATATCAATATCGTATTTATCTGTGGGAATTGGCAAATAAGATTGATCAAAACGTTGCATTCTTTTCTTCCACCATTTTTTCTGTTGTTCTTTTCTATTAACATCTTCCATTAAAAGCTCAGATTCATCATCACCATCATCACCATCATCATTCTCCCCATGTAAATCTAATTGTTTTTGTGATCGTTTTAACTCTACTGTAAATTTTGACCCATCGTTATAAATATGATATTTACTTCCTAAATTCAAATCTTTGGAGATGATTTCTCTAGTTCTGTTTAAAGATTCTATATCTGCTACTCTTTGGATAGTTTCTTTCAAAAGCTCGTCAAAATGTGGTTGTGATGCAATTTCATGGAAAGCTCTCATCATTGGAATAGAATCAGCCCTCACTGTAGAATCAGAGTCAATCGTAAATATGTTTAAATTATCGTATTGCTGAATAAAATCAGCTCGTGTCATAATCTGTCGACTTCTCCACAATGGTAGTTCTGGTAAACTGTGATCTTTGTGTTCATCTTTTGGGTCCGGAAGATCTTGGGATAATAAGGTGTTTAATCGTTTCCTATCCATCTCTACAAATTCTCTCATCAAGAGCATGGCACTTGTTGCAAATTTCCCAGAATCCATGACATCATCATCCATATCCATACCTAATAACCCACACTGATTAAGAAACCAAGTCTTTTCTCTATCAATAATTTCATGAGCAGCTCTGAAAATATTTTTATGGCGAGCAACCTGCGATATATGTTGTGGTCTTCCACCAATTAAGTCATAAATCTTATGACAATCGTCATTAGAAAGTTTTGAATCTGGAAATTTACTACTTGGAAAATGTTTTTCCCTAATGAATTTCAATGCCAGAACAGTTTGAATTCTATCAAAATCTCTAACATTAATTAATTCTAACCTTGTTCCTAATTTTTTTAATTTTTCATATACCCAATAATCATCACTATTAAAAATAATAGTTAATAAACCAGAACCACTTAAACTTTCAGCTTTTTGTTGCAAAAGCTCAAGTAATTTTACTCCTTCTTCATTTTCTTTAATTAAATGAGAATTATTAATAATTAATACTAGAGGTTTATTATACTTCGAAACTCTTTTTAAAGCCAATTCTTCTAACTTACCAAAAGCCCTTTCGATATCTAATAAAGCTGTTGTATCTCTAGGTCCTCTAATACTGAAAAGAGAGCCGATATAATCTTCTGAATATGCAAAATTTAATGCCTTCCCAAGTCTAATTCTAAATATTTCAGGATCAGCATGTGCATCAAAAATAGCAACGTTGAATCCATCTATCTTCTTCATGGCTTCAAGTAACAAAGATGTTTTTCCCGTTCCTTTTTCACCTATAACCAAGAAATATCTTCCTACAATTTTACCACTAACAATATCGTCCAAAAGTTTTTGTTGTGGTCTTTCAACCCAATATTCAGAAACATCATAATCATCAGCATTTTTATTAGTTCTTTTATGAATTGTCAATTGATAAGCAGGATCACCTTTGTTGAATGCATCATCTATCTTTGTTAAAACATGATGACCATAAAATTTATGGTATAAAAGACCAGCAATTCCTAATATTGCAATAGAACTGAATGTGATTCCAATGGTTTCTAAGCATTTAAACATAAATCTACCTAATTTTTCAAAAAATTCTTTTCTTTTTGAATTTTTATCATTTTCTTCTTCAATGTCTTCTTCAACTTCTTCTTCTATTTTCTTCTCTCTTTCTTTCTCTCGTTTTTTATCAGTTTGTTCATCAGGATTCTGGTTATTATTTGGTGGTTGATTACCATCACCATTTTCTGAATTGGAATTCAACCTTTCATCTTTTCTTTCATTTAATTTACCATTTATATCACTACCAGATTTAGTTACAGTATCTTGCTTTTGGATCTCAAGTGATTTTACATCAGCAGATACTGTTTTTTTCAATGGCATAGTATCATTGGGAGTTTTGAATTCTTCATTTACCTCTTCCTGTGGTTTCTCTATCTTTTGGGTCTTTTTAATTAGTTTTGCTTTTTGCTTTTTTAATTTTTTATTAGTTTCTTCTAATTCATCATTTTCTACTTCTTCAAGGACATCAAATGGAAGCAAAGGATTTATAATTCTACATGATGTCGTTAACCTAAATGCTCTATATGGGACTAATATAGGATATCTTGATTTAGGTAAATATTTTATACCAATTGACCACCTCAAGAGCATTCTGCAGACAAATAGTATAGTATAAGCTATATTAGTGATAAATTTTGTTCTTGTATTTTACTGTGCGAGGCTTAGCGGTAATATTTTATTTTTCATAATTACTTTATGTTAGCTAAGTATACTACATGCAACCAAATATAAGTACCTCTTAACAATTAAATATAAAAATTATAATTCTGCAGTTCCTGATCACTATTATTTAGAGTATTGTGCTCATATACTCCTATATTATAACTTTTAGGAAATTTGATCCATTAGATAGGATCGCATTTAGAATAATCTTATTGTGAATCCCATGATCTATATATTTTTTTTAACGAAAACTCAGCACGTTTATAACCAAGCTCAGCAGAATGTCGGAAGAATTTAACTAAAAGATATCTACTTTTTTCCTGTGTGCAATTTAAACCAGCTACTAACATTGGCCATTGCATAAGAATAATCCACCCACTCATCGCTTTCGTAATTTCTGTTGTATAATTGAGAAATGAGAGGAGATTAATAAGTTTTTCTGATAGATCTTGGATAACATTTGACTGGTATGACGTTTGAATACATTCTTTCAAAATGATAATTATTGCTGCAAGTACATGTGCTTTCTGTGTAATATCCATCCAGTTCTCAATTGAATAATTATATATTGTTTCATTATCTCGACAGCTGAGAGGACACGATGTATTGTCATTAACAAATATATCAAGCTTTAGTTGCTTATAAAATTCGGATAGAAGCTGTAAATAATTTAAAGAGTTGTTCAGAACTATATCTGGTTTATTCCTTGATAGCCTTATTGAGCTTACTGTTTTAATCAAATCTTTAAATAATAAAATATTATCATTTTTAAATCCACATAAAATATTGAATCCAGAATCATGAATAACACCAATTTCTTTCAAGATTTTTGTTTCATGATCATAAATATTTGTTAATAATGCATCAACATCATAGTTATGTACCAAAGAGTCAGCTATATTTAAATCCAATCCTGCCAGTATTACTAATGCCACAAGCCATGCCTTACAAAATATAATTATATTTGGCTTATGAATTTTTGAAGTGTCAGTTTTCAATAAAAAATTTTTTGCACCACCCAAATATTGATGCAATTCTTTTCCGTCTGATAAATATTCCGAAGATAATAATAGAATAGTTATTAGTATTAACTCTAATTTTTCTTGAGAATTCGGATCATTCTTACCCTTGCTAATTCCACTAATTGAAGAGGTACATAATTTAGAAAATTTCCATAAATAATCTCTGTGAAATTTAAAATCTTCTTGGAGATGATTTTTCATGAATGCAATTTTAGCACCTTGAGCCAATATCAAGGCTAACAAGAATGGAACTTTAGCAGCAAATGAGAGAATTAAATCTTTCGCTGGATTAAAAGTGTTTTTTGATAACTTTTCATAACATTGAAATGGAAGTATTGTCTGCGAGTATTCCTTATAAAAATATTCTAAATATAGCTTTTCATGAAACCCAGAAACTTCTATATGATTAAATGGAATATTTCGAGGAAAAATGTTAAATTCTTCACCAAAGAAAGGTTTAATTTCCCATCCATTATCAATCCCAAAATTACTATTATTTTCGTTTTTTGCTAAAATATCATTATCAATATTTAATTCATATAGTATATTTTTTGCGAAGCTATTCAAATCATGCATGAGAAAATCTAACTCTCGTTGATAAAAAGTATTTGATTGATTTAACAGAATAATTGTATCATCAAAAAAATTACTACTATTCCAGCATAATTTCTTAGTCCCAGAATTATTTATATTCAAAAATGGATTTTGCAAAATATTACTTATTTTCAGACTTCTTTCAATGTCTAATAATGAAATATTTGGCAAATATTGAGTATTATAATTCGAACTGACGTTAATAATTTTATCCAGAAATTCATTTTGATTTTTTGTTAAAGGTATAGAATTATAATCTGAATTAATCATTCTCTCATTCTGTTCATTATTCTCTGGTCTATTTATAATAATAGGGCCACTTTCAACATCATTTTTAGCCCCTTGGTAATAAACAGTTTCCCCAGGAATTTCTTTTAGGGAGTCAATTCTAATTTTTTGTTCCTCTAAAGATTTCAAATATTGCAAATTTCTTTGCTGCTTTCTGGATATCCTTAAAACCTTTTCACCAGCTACAGGGTAATTACACACTTTATCAAGCCTAGTGCATTGAATACACTCAGGCTTTTCTTCTGAACATTTGATTTTTCTCCTTTTACATTCCCTACATCCCCCTTTACTATACTCTCTCTTTTTTTTATTTGGTGCTATCTGCATTGATACTTAAATACTTTGGCAGCACTACTTTTACAACAAATATTTATCGGACGCAAATTTCTATCTTGGGTCGTGTCACTTCACTATGCGATTTGCAACATTAGGATAATAAACAATTTATTAGAACAGCTGTAGAATTCAAATATTTCTATTTACGAGGTACGAGATACTTATCACTTATAATAATATAAAATTATGATTTTTACTTATTGGAAAATGAAGAATTAATAGCATCAGTTTTATCAATGATATATTTATGAAAGGTCAAATCCAGCACCCGTATTAATAGCATATAATAATTTCGACCTGATCAATTCTTTATCCTTATAATCAGGTAATTTTAATAAATTAACACAGGTTGATGCAGTAGGTAATCTATCATGATCATTTCCAGAATTTCGAATACCAAACTTAGGGGCTAATGAACCAAACCCCAATAATGGTGCTCTTGAAACTGAAGTAACGAATTTAATAAGTTTAAATCTTTCTTCTGGTATCATTTCGGAAACAACTTCCCAAAAATACACTACTGTTAAATCATCATTTAAGAATCCATGATATTCCACATTCTCCTTCCAGTCATCAATATTGACATCATTAGTTCCCCCTGAAATGAGCATTTGTAATTCATGTGAGTCAAACATACTTAGCCATGTAGACGATATAATTTCATATAAACCTGATAAGAAATATTTCGTTTGAATATGCAATGACTGGTTCAATTTAAAATTAGAAAGCTGATGGATATAATTTAATCTATTTGAAGTATCAACCATTATTTTGCTCCCATTTGGAATTAGATCAAAATTATAGTTTTTACCATTTATTGATTGATCAATATTAAAAGTTAGTTCTAAACTTTCTAATTCTTTAGACCCCATGCTGGTGAGCTTCATTAAGTTTGAATAAAGATCTTTATCCAAATAATTTAAGTCATTAATAGAATTTTTCATTAAGTCATTACACCATTTGTTTAGAAAGAAAGGTGCAAAAGATATATCAATTAACACATTTTCATAAAAACATTTACCCACTATATTTCCTAAAAATCTTAAATAAGACAATCTCTCTTGCTGTAAAGGAAGATCAATCTTTTTGCTTAGGCCCAAGAAAATATCATTATTTGGATATATTTGGTTATCATCAGTTTCATTGAATAGATTGCTAGAGAAACCTTCTGTTACTACACTTGTTAAAAATTCTTTTGTTATCCCTCCACCATCTATACCTGCTTCCATACCATACTCATTATAAAAGACAACTTGTAATGCATTTTTAAGTCCAGATCCGCTTTTATGAAAATTTATGTAAGCATCTTCTAATAAGTGTTCCCTCCTAATATCAGCCTTTAACTTAGGTTGGTAAAGATAGATTCCATTATAAGGCATTAATCTTTGTCTATCTAGTTCAATTAATGAGTGAAATACTTTCACTCGATCCCTGAAAGATATAAAAAACGGTAGTTTTTTTAGTATATCTAATTTAGCCTGTGTTTCTGTGTTGAATAATCGTGGCTTTGATTTTGACTCAGCATTTCCTTCATCAGAATCTTCTTCATTTTCTAGTCTTCTTTCTTCTTCATCAGCTATAACCAGTAGCATTCCATCTATATTAAAATCTAAAGCTTTAGGCTTCCAAAAGCTATTTGGTAAAAATTTTAATCTCAAGTTTCTCGTATATAATTGATTCAATAAAGATAGAGAAATTTCTTTTAATTTGTAATATTCATCGTAAAAATATCTATCATTATTGAAAAGTAATGTCAAACATAAACATTTCAAAAATTGAAGAAACTCGATTGTTTCTGTTTCAGTTAATTTATCTTCAGAAAATACTTCAAAATCATTCGAAACTATTAACCAATAAGAATATAATTCTTCAAATGTATACAATGTCCTCCAAAAGCTGGCTAGATTAGTCCCATTTGAATCATTGTTTAAAATAGACATATTTTCGGAAGTAAGATAATCTTGATAATTTGAAATATCTAGGAAATGTTTATAAACATTATTACTTGTCAAGCTATTGTAAATAAGCTTATATATTCCAGGAGTAACT
This sequence comes from Schwanniomyces vanrijiae var. vanrijiae, assembly GCA_030556805.1. Lineage (NCBI taxonomy): Eukaryota > Fungi > Ascomycota > Pichiomycetes > Serinales > Debaryomycetaceae > Schwanniomyces > Schwanniomyces vanrijiae. The sequence continues at coordinate 43,098 of JAKTUS010000011.1, read as the reverse complement.
GTAAGAAGAACACATATTCTACTTTTTAGTGTAGGTAATAGGTGGATTAATGTTGAGAAAATAACATGAACAGATTTAGAAATATTATCATTATTCTTTTCCTTTAAAAGATAAGTTACTCCTCTTAAAAATCTAGAAGAATATAGCACTTCTAATTCATCTAAGAATGATTTTTTCACCATCACAATATCCTTTGACTTTATCACCATATCTTCGTTATCTATATCGGTATCTTCATCTTCTAAATCTGCTTCAAACTCAACAATTGAAAAGGTAATATTTGAAAGAATAACTTCTATTATCATATAATCTTGTACAATAAAATCATAATCACCGTGGATTCTTAAAAAATTGATTAGCAAATTGACTTTTTGTAATTTATTCAATTTTCCATAGTTATGGTCTATTAGCTTTTCCCTTATGGTTATTAAATATTCTTTGTTCTGTTTAAATATTTCAGGGATAGAAAGAAATGAAACAAAATTATGATACGAATCTTGAGTATTGATTTTAAAGATAAAATCTTGAATTTTTGACGAGTTTATTATACTTTTCAGTACTATTATATTAGAAAGGGTATCAATTATACCTGAAAACAAATTTCCTGGATTCATTCTATATTTTTCCAACAAAATATTAAATACTTCAATAGTACAACTAACCAAGAAGTTCATGTCTGGATAGTTTTTCGCTGCCCTTAAGTTATTACTTAAACATGTTATAACATGAGCCATATAATGCTGATTGATTTTATATTTCTTATTCTCCGTTAATGCCTGTTTGAATAAATTCAAATTAATTCTAGTTTGATCTGGATTTGAATTAGTTGGCATCCATTTCAAAATAAATATTGCCTCTAAAAACCACATCTCCCAGTCATTTTTGTTTTCCCAATGATTGAATCGATCATTCCAATTTGATTGTAATGATATACATGTATTGATTAAGTCTATCCTTTTTCTAACATACTTTTGTAATACTATAGCTGATCTTTCTTTGATCCTTTGTTCTTCTCTCTGCTGTCTCAATAATCGAGTATGTTCCAAGTAATTTCTAGAATTTCTTTCAGGCTTACGATCCCCTAGGTTGACAATCCTTTTCTTTATTTGACCATTGAAGTTAATCATTACTGAATTGAAAGCATATATTTAATAAATATAAAAGAATAATGTGATAGATTACAAATAATCCTTGATATTAAATACGCACTTTTTTACTCAATTTCTACAAGTGTTTATTTCAATAAGCGAATTAAATAACCTAAAGACTCAGTATAATACAGAGGTATTGTAGATTCAGTAATTTCGTCTTGTTCTTTTATAGTGAGTAATTCATCTAAATCATTAAGCTTGGTACCACCAGAGAGAACTAATAAAGAACCTAAACCATTACCTAAACCGCTATCATTACCAAATTTGATATCAGTATATAATGTATCACCAACCATTAAAGTTCTAGATTTGTCAAAGTTATTCTGTTCAAGAATCATATCCATTAAGACTGTACTAGGCTTTCCTACATTAATAAAATCTCTAGTCAGTGTATAGGACATGAAATTTACTACACTTCCACCAGCAGGAAGAATTAATCCATTAGGTCCAGGATAAGACCTATCAATATTTGTACCAATAAATGGTAATTCTTTGTTATTATGTAATAAATATTGTAATGTCAGGGCAATTCGCATATAGTTAAACTCTTTGGTTGAACCCACAACCACAGCTTTAATATCGGAATCTACTTTCAATAGCTCATGGTCAGGGGAAAACAGTGAATTCAACTTTTCGTCATTTCCTCCACAAGGAACATACCCCATCTCTTTTAATTCATCTTCTATCCCTGAATCGCCTAAAACCCACACCTTTGAACCTTCTTCTAACTTTATACTTTCTTTAAGGTGAATAGCTGCAGCATATGACGTAGGGTAAATTTTTTCCTTAGTTATACCTTTGAATCCCAATGTCTTGAATTTTCTTACATAATCTTCACGAGATTGTGAAGAGTTATTAGTTACATAGACCACCTTCTTATTATTAAATTCTAAATACTCGATGGCTTCAAGAACTCCAGGAATTAATTTTGTGTCCAACCATATAACACCATCACAATCAAAGAGAAAGTTATCGTAGTTATCTACAATATCCTGTGCTTGTTCTTTTGATATAATCTGTATTGATTGTCCTGTCATTTATTTCTTGAATTAATATACTATTTTTAATTTGAGTATGGTCAAAAAAAAAAAAAAACGTTAAAATCGTTGTCTGAGATCTTAGATATTCACTTGCATATGAAAAATTTTCTAAGAAAATGTAGTTTATTAATTTATATAATTCGACTAAGATTTATAAATGTAATACAATGTATATAGGTCCACTAATCTATGTTGTTGATTTTTAAAATAGATTTAACCTATTAAGTAAATATATCTTTGATTATACATCTTGTAACATAGAGAAACTATAAATAGTAACCCAAATTATATGCAACTATTCGACGGTTGCACCAAAACCTTCAACTTCAATAATCCTGAATACTTAGCTAAGACTGTCATTTGTACCTAATTTACCTCTCAATGCATAAATATTATGCTTAAACTGCGACTTATAGCTCAATTATTCATATATTAAACATTTTTCTACCTATTTTAATTTAAAGTTCAATATTTTTCATTTTAATAATGGGATGTTAATTTTATTTGGTCTTCTGTTCATTTCTTATAATTATAAAATCTATCCTTGGAGCTTATAAGTTTAAATTGGAGGTACTTGTATATTTCTTGTGATATACCAGAGAGTCTTCATTATTTAAAATAAACACTTTTTATTATTGCAATTATCTGATATTAAATTTTTGACTTCTTATAAATAATTCTTTGTAGAAATTAGTAACTTATAATAAGCTAAATAACCTTATCTCTTAATTATTTAGCTTTATGGTTATTAGATCCAAACTATTAGCTATAATAATATGGTGTATAAATCCTGAATCTGTAAAAAAATTTCATCTTATTGACTAGATCTTAATCTGAATAATATTTAAATTAACTAAATTTGATTCAATGTCTTCAGAACATCATATTTCAAAAAAAAGGAAATTTTGAATGTTAGAAAAATTAACTATAATCTGATTTACTACTTGGTATTTCAATTAATTTTTTGATGTTTATTTTGAAATAACCATATATTGTCTTCCTTTTTGTTACTTGATTATATGTAGAGCAATAAATTATTATTTTATTCAATAGATGGTTATAAAGCTAATGTATTATCTTTATGCTCCGTATATTTAAATATGCAATTACTTTAAGTTGTAATAGTTAAAAATACCTTCAACCCATTCATGAGCCTTATAATACTAATTTCTTCTTCATTAAACAGGACAAAAATTATTGATAAAAAACTTCTACTCGATTGAATTTAGTTTTTTCTTATAGTTCTCAATATCATTAATAGTACAGTTAATTGAGTATTTACGTTATCAGCAGAATTTACCCCATACTAAAGAGGCCAACAATAACAATAGCTTTATTATCAATTCTACATAATTCCTCCACAATACTATTAGTATCTTTGATAAAAAGTTGTTTTTCAAATATACTAAGTTAAATTATTTCAAATTAGAATAAAAACAGATATTTTAAGAACCAGTTTGAGAGATAGATTATTTTTCTAACATGTATAAGAAAATAAATTATAGAAGTCACTGGTTAGACATAACAAAAGCTACTAGAATATTAAAAATATATCTTTCAATATAAAAAGTAAAAATAGTATATATATAACTAAATCTATACAACAGTTATTTTTTCTGATTCATTAAATTTTTGTGTAACATATTTTTTTTTTGTCTGATAACGATGAGTTGATCTCTTTATCATACCTATGTTCACATAAAAATAGATACAAAAAAGATATATAATGAGAAGAGAAATGCAGAATGAAGAAGTTGTACTTAACTCTCAAGAATATAAAGTAGCTAATACTAATTTAAATAATACAGCAAGTTCAAATGCCCCAACAAACAAGCCAAAATCGAAAAAGGTACGTAAACCACAAACAGAAGAAGAATATTTGGAACAAAAGAAACAATTTTATTTAGAAGGACCTATAATTAATTCAGAAAATTGGTTACTTGAAAATAATATTACTGCATTGAATGTAAATAAGAAATCAGACAGAGCTAGTGCACTTCATGCTTGTGAAAAGGCATATTTCGTGAAGGATTATCAAAAATGCTTAGAAATAATAAATAATTGTGAAAAATTATTTGGTATTGATCTGGAAGATATAAATATTGATGGACGTGACGTAGCTGGTAAAAAGAGTAAGAAAGTAGAAAAGCATGTTATAGAGTTATTGCATATCAAGGAAAAGTGTCTTGCAAAGTTAAACAAATCTTGAAGGAAATATCTTACCTTATGTAATGTGTATACGAATCATATAATAGACTGTAATATAACATACTGCGATAAATTTCTATTTTTTCAACCATAATCGTATTTCTATTGAACTGACCATTCTCTTTTTATATATTACTTCTTCCTCCTCTTCCATTCCATCTTCGTCTTCTGAAAAATATCTATTATTAGCATCTTTTTGAAACTCGTCTATTACTTCAGAACTTCCTGTTAATATATCGATCTTATAATCAAGCTCATCTCTAAATTTTAACCCTAAATTTAAAGTTTTTTCCATTGATTTACCCATTCCTTTTATAGTAATATATTTCAAATCTTTATACTGTCCATTTCTATATTTTGAATTAGATGTTACTATCTTATCAAACTTCCCTAAAATCTTAGTCACTTTCTTGAAAACTGACATGAACGGACTACTCGACTTTACCAAGTAAGTGGTTTCAAGATCAATCTGCAGACGATTCTTTAATATCGGGCCATGCTTTATATGTCTTCCCCCTATTCTTCTATTTGTCTTAGTGTTGCTATTTTTTTCAATTTTCATATTATAATAATGAAAATTAATTAAATTTAGGGAAATTTGATATTTCTATTTAGCGACTGGATATTTTAACCATTGAGAACATCCACAAAAATTTACTTCATTTACTTTTATTAAAATTAATTTTATTTTGATTAATTTTGCTAATCAACGAAACGGGAATAGCATTTTAATAAATATCTCGATTTATAGTGTTTAGTTGGCATTTATTTAATTACTACTGTTTTAACACATTTTTTCACTTTTACTAAGACGCGTTTTACTTATCATGTCAATGATAGATAATACATACTTAAATTACACACATGGCCTTATTGATATTCAGAGTACAAAAAGAAGAAGATCCTTTAATGAAATTGCTGTTAATTCACAAGAAATTAATAAATCCAAAAGAACACAACACCTAAAAATACACTCAGAGTTACATACTTACACCATAGAAACAATGATGAATTCTCAACGCTTGCTTCAGGAAAGTGAACGTTTACAAAAGGTATATCAGATTGATGATAATGATAATGATAATGAGGAGGTGGTGGAGACTCAATCTCAATCAAACTTTACACAATCACCATTTTGGCCGGTTATAAATAAAGTTAAGACCAATTAAACTTTAAATAAGTTAATCTCAAAGGGTTTCTTATATTTAAACTAAACTACATGCAAGTGTATAATTAATATATGTACTATATTGTATCCTTACGCTATTATAAAAATGAAAAATCCTCAATTAATCCGGTAAAATGATGACATAAAAATTGATATGAAAGAAATATAGTTTATGCAGAACGTTTGGTTCTTTTTTTGTTTTTCAACAAGACCTTTTGCTTGACTTCTTCAGCCTCAGATTCAGATTCACTTTCCATTTCTTCACCTTCGCTAATCATATCTTCATCTTCTTCGTCCATGGCGTTTTCCTTGGCTGATAACCTTTCTTCCTTTCTTCTTAATTCAACATCTCTGATTCTCAACAATTCTGGGTTTTCTTCAACCAACTTCTTGTCAGCAGCAAGTTGTCTTTCCTTATTACCTCTCATTCTGTTTTTGTAGAATGCTCTTTCTCTCTTTTGTCTGATTTCTTCAACTCTAGCCATTGCCTTCAATGTGGTAGCGACCAAATCTCTATTATATCTAATAGGAACATTTCTTCTGGCAGCGAATGTTAAAGTGGAATCAACAACTAACTCCTTACCAGCAGCCTTTCTAAAGGCCTTAGTCCATCTCAACTTACGTGGATTACGTCTTTGCTTGAAAGCCTTGTGACACTTGGAACGACAAAATCTAAATTCTTTAGCATCATTTCTTACAAACATAATACCATGGGATGGATATACTGGAGATGAACAAAAGTGACAGGAGTAAACTCTCATTATGACTTATTTCTTGTGTATGACAAATGCTAGTTAAAAAAGACCAAAATAACTTCAAAAAAGTGTTAACAGTAAGTATAATACAAGTATGCTTCAGAGGTATGTATTGCACCAACTAAATCAATATCTCCTATGTTTGAAGTATTAAAGTAGTTTATTCAATATGATTATAATTTTATCTGAAAAAATTATTGAGATGATCTTAAATTTTTGAACCGCACAAGAAAAATTACCCGGCTTTATTCTCTTAAATATAGAGTGGTATACTTGGTTGACTAACCTGTATCATATAGTATAAATGAGCTAAATAGTGTTAAACAGTGGCTAAGAATATATATATATATAAGTAGAATTGGAGATTTAATATGGAAAGAATATTTTATTTAGTCAATACAAATTACAATGCCATTGGCATTGTAATGGTCATCTCGTTGAACCAGTTGCGAAAAGTTAACATCTAAAGATGGAACCTCATAATTTAACCACATATTCACATAATAAAATTTATAATATAAATATACAATACCTTTTAGATAAAAGGTTTAATTTATTATTCTTATTCTCTAAGATATATCAATGCTTTATTTTTTTCCTCCTCTTTTGTCCCCATCGTTTTATCATAATATTTCTTAGTAAAAGTATTGAATAAAAATCACATGACTATATGTTATTACACAAAAATGTTTTTTTTTTTAATTATTATGAAAAACTACCGTAATTTCGTATTATCAATTTCGTTTCAAATTAAAAGTAGTATAGTTATATCCAAATGTCATCTTCAACCCTTGAGATTCCTACATTGCCTATTCCAGGTGAAAACACACAACCTCAAACCTTGGATCCATCTCAACAACAACAACAATATCAACAACAACAATTTGGCCACTTACAACGTAAGCGTGCCCCAGAGGGTACTGCTGAATGGTACTTTGATCAAACTTGTGATTGGATGGGCAATCATCCATGGCTCACTGGTGCAGGTTTGTTCGGTGTTGCATATTTTGCTTCTGGTTTTATCAAATCCAATCAACCTGGTATAAATGGTAAAGCCTTCTTGAAAGGTGGATTCGGTCAAAAGATGACAGCCAAGGAAGCCTTACAAATATTGAACTTAAAGGAGACTAACCTTTCTAAGACAAAATTAAAAGAACAACATAGAAAATTGATGATGGCAAACCACCCAGATAAGGGTGGTTCCTCCTTTTTGGCTACAAAGGTTAATGAAGCCAAGGATTTTTTGGAAAAGAGGGGCGGTTTAAAAAAGTAAGTAAGAATCCTATACAGTTTATAATTCCCTAGCTTTTCAGCTACCCGAATGGATTACTCTTACCCAACCACATTGTCAAGTTAGATTGATTGTTAGAAATCATCATTTTTTATCAAAATTTGGAGCTAAAAGAAATATGTGATTCTGGATTATCAATATGCATTTATCCATTGTATATTACTACTGAAAAGTCTTAATTGTATATAGTTGTAATAAAGTTATTTATAGGAGTTTTGGTCGTGTATTTTTGCTTCACAAAATTTTCTCAATAATCAAATCAGATAGGAGATAATATAGACTTGAAGTGAAACATAGCATTCTTGAATAGAAATATTATTTGAAACACCTTTATATTTTATCATTTTAATTCAATTGAAGTTAGTCTAAATATTAATATTTTATAATGACAACGTATGAAAAGATAGTTAAGGGTGCTACGAAGGTAAAGGTTGCAGCACCCAAACCTAAATACATAGAGCCAATACTCATGGCAACCCTGAGAGATCACCCTTCAGATGTTGAAGATCTCCACACAATAATTAGAACATTACAAAGTAGACTTCAGGATAGCTCATGGTCCGTTGTGTATAAGCTGTTAATAGTGATTCATATTATGATAAGGGAAGGGGAAAAGGATGTTACGCTTGATTATATCAACAAGAATGCCCCGGGAATGCTTAATTTATCTGGAAATCAGATAATTAAACACGGAAATCAGAATCTGGATGTCAGATTCTTGTTGAAATATGGTAAATATTTGAACACAAGAGTAAAACAATTTAATGCTACTGGAATTGATTATGTTAGAGATGAACGATCAAGCAATAGGTCGTCACAAAAAGGAGGCCGATTAAAATCTATAGGAATAGAAAGAGGATTACTTAGGGAATCAGAAAGTGTTCAAAAGCAAATAGATGCATTACTTAAAAGTAACTTCATGGAAAACGAGATTACCAATGATATATTGTTGACCGCATTTAGATTATTGGTCAACGATTTGTTGGCATTATTTCAAGAATTGAATGAGGGGGTGATTAACATCTTGGAGCATTATTTTGAAATGTCTAAAGTTGATGCTGAACGTGCATTGAAAATTTACAAAAAATTTGTTGATCAGACTAAATATGTCATAGACTTCTTAAGAGTCGCAAAGCATCTTGAACACGCAACAAAATTACATGTTCCTACAATCAAGCATGCACCTACTGCATTGACATCATCATTAGAAGAATATTTAAATGATCCTAACTTTGAAAGTAATAGAAGACAGTATTTGGCTGAGAAGAAATTTTCAAATATTAATACTTTACCAAAATATAAATATGAACCACCAGAGCCATCTAAACCAGATAGTAAACCAAATCATAGTAGAAATAATTCATTGATGGTGCAACAAACTGCAACTAATCCATGGTTGGGTTCTGGCTATCAATTTCAAACAGGACAAATTTCCACCAATGCCAATAATGTCAATAATGCCAATAATGGAGCGCCATCACAAACTCAACAAACATATTTAGATACTCAAACTGGTGCGATTTATAGCTTTCCGGTAGTTTCCCAAGGTCAAAGTTTAGATGGGGTTAATCAAAATACATTGAATCAAAATACTTTACCACCTCAGACTCTTCCACTTACAAATACACAAGCTCAAATTCCAACTCTTTATAATTCTCAACAAATCCAACAAAATATCCAACCATCTAATAATCAAATCGAACAGGTTCCAACTTTTGTTACACAGAATGTACCTCAAGCGTTAAATCATGGCTTCACAGGAAATGGATTTGGTGGCTATGGTCCTCAAATCAATCAGCAAACTACTGGAAATCCTTTCATGCAAAGTAATATGGCAGGATCAAACTTTGCTATTCAAAATACTAATCAAGTTCAACAAAATACACAAGTTATTTCCGCCAATACAACGGGACAAATCCTGAATACACTAGGAACATTACAGGGACAAATGGGTTTATCAAGAACTAGTACAAACCCATTCATGAAAATGAACCCACTGGTCAGTTCTCAAAGTGCAGCATATATTGAATCAAACCCATTTGGTTCTACAAGATTCTCACAGAACAGTGGTACAACTGCATTGTCTTTTAATAATGACTCACCAAAACCGATTGCAGCAACTTCAACAGGTTCTAATCCATTTAAAGTTTCACAAACAACTACTAATTTATTTAATAGAGTATCAGAACAACAAAATCAGTTAAGTCAAACACCATTGAAGTCTCAGCCTACCGCTGGTGGATTAGAGAATATTGCTACAATTCCTGTTTTTCCTGAAACACGAAAAGATGCAGAGAAACATGTTTATTTAAATAATGCCAGAGCTGAAATTCAAATGCAAGGAACTGGTTATCAACAAACTGCCTTCCCACAACAACAAGCTGGCTTTCCACAATATCAAATACAACAAAATGACCCAATACAAAATGCTGTTCAGACTAGCCATTATGATGGTCCAAGTTTAATTTGAATAATTATTTTTTAGCTCACTACATGTGAAATATTTTGATATTAATTTTATCTTTAGCACTTGAATTTTAATAATAGTTTGGAAAGCATTACGACCGGTACTTTTTAAGATAAATTATTAAGTAGTTAATTATTTATATGTATATAATTAAACTAAAGAAGCAAGTAATACAGAGAAAATAGTTAAAAATGTATTGGTTTTAAATCCAGTTCCATCATTTGCTGAAGATACTGTTGGAAAGCTACTAGATTCAGTTATCGAGCTAATTGATTCAGCAGAAGAGCTTGTTTTTAAAGTAGTATGTGTTGATGTTTCTTTAGATGTACTAGATTTTTCTTTAGATGTACTAGATGTTTCTTTAGATGTACTAGATGTTGTACTGAATTTGGTACTTTCAACACTTAAGGCATTAATATTATTTTCACTCGAAGTGTTAGTTGAAGATGCTGTCTCTTTAGTTGATGAACTTGATGCAGTAGTTACTGAAGAGGATGAACTGGAGGGATTGGAGGAGCTAGAACTGGAAGAGCTAGAAGAACTGGAGGACTGTGAAGAAGTTAATGCAATACTAGCTTCACTTACAGAGTTAATTCTACCATTAACCTCACCATCCTTTGCAATAATTGAAGTCCAACTTCCAGATTTATCACCGTAGGAGTATGATTTACCAGTAGAATAGTCACTAACCAATAATTTGTTGATGTACATGCTAAATGGTGCAGCAGAATAATCTGTTTCACCACCAGCCCATTCTATAGTACCTGGATCATTGCCTGGGTCACCACCAGCCCAGATACCAGCTTTAATGCACATAGGAGATTGTGGATAACCTTCTGAAGTAGAGTTTAGTAAAGTTCTAACAGCAACACCATTTAAGTACCAAATGGTGGATTCTTTGGTCCAGACAATAGTATAATTCATATAGGAATCTTGAGGAGGTGTACCAGTAGTGTGATACTCACCTCTTGTATACGTCGTAGTATCCCCCTTTGAGAAGAAGTTGGACTGGAATTGAGTATCGTCACCACCTAACAATTCAATATCAATTTCGTCTAAATCATCAGATTGCAAATAAAATGATGAGACAATACCAACACCAGTTGCAGCCTTCATATGTACTTCAACCCTACCAAACATGATATAAAAATCAGATTGAACAGTAGGATTATCATATCTCTTAGTCAATTTCAATTCCATACCTTTATCACCATATGAAACACCAGATGGTGTAGATACCTCTTTAAAGTATGACGAGTTAGTTGAAAAGTCGACATTAATATCAGTAGCTAAAGCTGGATCAGCAGCACATCCTGTAGTTGAAAGGGGATTACATGATGTTGCAGCCTTTACACAGGCACTAGTAAATGCCAATGTTAATAAAGACTTGGCAATATTATTGAGTAAAACCATAATTATTCTCTAATCGGCTTCGTTAATCTGGGTTTGCTAATTTATTTGTAATTCTAAAAATTTGTAATAAGATATTTGTTTGTTTTTATGTTTTTTTTTCAGTAATAACAATCTTGTAGTTAGGCTGTAACTTTTATTCTATTTATATTAAGTTTTAACAGGTATTATAGAGTTGAAACTTTTATGTAAATAATGAAGTTAACAAATCAGTATTAAAACTAAAAGATAATGTCCGTATTTTATATTACTAAAAAAATACACACGTTATGGGCGTTAGCATATTAAAGGGATATGATGCAGATAAAAACGACATGACTTATAATTAGAATACTCGAAGGGTAAAAATAGGTGCATCATTATTATTATTACTATAGATAAAAATAACCGTAATATCCTCTCGCGCGCATCGCGTAACAAAGTAGTGTAATGAGACAACACACCCCAAGTCTCTGTCACAGCCAAGCCCTGCACAAAATCTTGGAACAATCGTGTAGGCAAACATAGCTGCTAACATCTAACATATTGGCGATTATGAACTCTTATAATTTGGAAGAGTAGTCATTAGCTATCCATTAACTTCATTAAATAGATAATATTACATTGAATTATCCCATTGATGAATGCTTTTAGTGTATTAGAATTTCTGAGCTAGGATTGCACAGTTTTCTGGTTATGTACAGGAATCAAAGGGGAAAAAAGGAGTTTTGGCTTAGAAGCAGAGTTTAATATGGAACAAATTTAAAACAAGGATTGAGTTGCTAATTGTATTATTCATATGTATAGATAAATAATTCTGTACTATCTATGATTAGCAAATAGAGGAAACAATGGTAGAAAACACTACCATAAAATGATATTCGTAATTAAAAAAATGACTGCGAGATCCTGTTAGGGATGTGACCCCCAAAAACGAGAAATTATAGAATTGATTTTAAATTGTATGAAGAGAATTAAAACATATTATTTGCTGACACTCTTCATTATTCTGAATAATCTAAACTGGGATAATAATTCTGTACAGAAATGGTATTACTAGAATCCGCCAAACTGCCATACATCCTTTTCATAATCTTCAGTAGCTTCAGGATCTTCACCATAAGCTTCTTGCCATTTTGTAAACCCACCTTTAAGTACCCATACATTGAGATTCTGGTAGAATGGATCTGAAAGCTCTGGTTCTTGGATTGATCTTAAGAAAGTTAATGCAGATCTAGGTCCCCTTACTTGCGATAATGCGCAATGAAATACGACGTTTTCTACACCTCTCTCTTTCAATGTTTTCTTGAGATCAGGAAGCCTGTCATTGAAGCTTCCTGCGGAGTAATGCAAACTACCTTTGATGTGTCCACCCACATAATCTGATTCTCTTACATCAATAACAGCAAATTTACCAGGAGCACCACCACGAAGCCATGAACGAAGTGTTACTGGTTTTATAAACTTTAAATCAGAAAGTGAATATAATTTAGACATATTACTATATATAACAGTTCATATAACATAAAACACCTTTTCGAAGGATAAATTAAGCACCATATGCAACAGTATAGATTGAATAGTTTGCGCGATGAATGGTTTGCTGTATTATGTAATAGATTACATAATCAAAGTTGCAAATATTTGTTTTAGATTTTGTATATATAGAAAAATAGTTAGATATCCTTATGAATAGTCTATTATGTATCACATAAATTCTATAAATTCGGAATTATTAGTAAGACTTCAATTACATGTTAATATTATGTTTAAAGTATATCTATATCGTTGTTATTTAGACCTAACTTGGTAATATGCATTCCTCTAACTTGAGGTCGGGACGTGCAATACAGATTATTGTTTCTTTAAATTCATTCAAGTTATTATCTTTATATTTTGATACTATCAAGTTTAGCCATATCATATTTCTCATTTATCTGTATGTTATTTGTATATTTTCATTTTAATCTTTCATCTTCCTGTATTACTAAAATAAAAAAATTAATGTCTTTAACTAAATGTATAGCAAATAAAATTATATATAAAATAAATAAACACTCATATACCTCATACTCGCTTCTTTCTCTACTATCTAACTACCACTTACTTTCGTCTCTGGCATCGGCACTATCGATGGATCCGTTTCCGCGAAATTTTCACATGCAAATAGTTCAACTTTGTGTTTTGACTTTTAATCAGATATAACCAAGGGAAATGAAAGAAAAGACATACTTTTAAACATATATCTTATATCCAATTCGATAATATAATTATTAGTATTATACGCCTGTAATTTATACCTTTGAAAAACCTTAGAAAATGTGTAGTACAATTTGTTGGATAAGGTCCAATTCTGTATATAGATGAGTTCACAAAAACGTTTTCTAATTTGCGATCCAGTTTCGATAATAGTTGGAATTCTTTATATATAAGTGGTGTACATTATTATAGACATTCTCTTTCAGTATGGAATCGAAGATCAAAGTTGGTAGAGAGGATTCAGACTCGAAGAGTATTAACGAGTTGAGAAGAACTCTTTCTGTCGATACAATTGCACCAAAGCTTACATCACTCTTTAAGAGAAAAAGAGCTAGACATGAGGATTCATCTACACCTACGCCAGCAGATTCTGGTAATGAGTCGGAATCAAGCGAAGCAGATGATAAGCAACAATTTAAGAAAAGAAAAATAGATGCTAAGGCTGTGGAAGAGTTTGAAAAGAAGGAAAAGGAATTTGATGCGGTATTACCAGAAGAATATAGAAAATACAGACCTAAAGGATTCAAATTTAACCTTCCTCCAACAGATAGACCTATCCGTATTTATGCTGATGGTGTTTTTGATCTTTTCCATTTGGGACACATGAAGCAATTGGAACAAGCCAAAAAGGCGTTTAAAAACGTAGAATTGGTCTGTGGTGTCCCATCTGACAAAGAGACCCACAAGAGAAAAGGTCTCACTGTATTGTCAGATTCACAAAGAATTGATACCTTAAAGCATTGTAGATGGGTTGATGAAGTTATAGCTGATGCCCCTTGGTGTGTTACTACTGATTTCTTGTTAGCACACAAGATTGACTATGTTGCTCATGATGACTTACCATATGCCTCTACAGATTCGGACGATATATATATGCCAATTAAAGAGATGGGAATGTTCTTAACAACCCAAAGAACTGAAGGAATATCCACATCTGATATAATTACTAAAATTATTAGGGACTATGATAAATATTTGATGAGAAACTTTGCGCGTGGGGCCACTAGAAAGGAATTGAATGTCAGTTGGTTAAAGAAGAATGAATTGGAATTCAAGAAACATATCAATGACTTCAGAAGCTATTGGATGAAAAACAAGACTAATATAAACAATGTTTCCAAAGATTTATATGTTGAGATTCGTGAGTATTTGAGAGGAAAAAAATTTGATGTGGCATCATTCCTAGAAACTTCTAGTTATAATAGCTCTATAAATAGTGATACTGAGGATTTGCATTCCAGAGCTAGCTCTCCATTGACAGAATTTGCTGCTAAGTACATAGGAAATGCTAATAAAGAACTCAATGGCTCTACAAAATCTATCTTTGCCAATGTTAAAGATTGGATCAAGAGAGATGACTCTCATGATGATTTATCTATGAATAACGATACTTTTTTCAAAGAATCACCTAAGACTCCTAACAATTCTCAAAAGTCCTCTAGCTTGAAAAAATCCATCACACCTAAATCAAATACTTCTGATAAAAAAGATATTAGTAATAGCCCAGTGATAAAAAATGGTAAATCTACTAGCAATTCTTCAAATAAGGCAGAAAAAAATTCCTATTAATAGTATATTTTTTTTACCTTGATGTATTTTAGTTCTTATTAGATTTAATATCGTAGTAATTTTTGTCGCGTACATTTTTAAGATTTGTTTTAAAGCGATTCTCTTATTAACTTGTAGAAATATCGTCATGGAAAGAAATTTAGCAGCAGAAGTTACGGAAGTGGGGCATTCCAGTAATGATATTTATAGCTCTAAGGCTGAAATTGGTTCACTTGATATATTGCAAGAACATTTGCAAGAATTATTACAACAAAGAGATATTTTAGAGAAACATACCAGTCTGATAGGACAAAATACTTGGAGCTTTACTCAAGGCTTAGTTATTGGACAATTCAGTGTGATAATAGTAATTCTAATCTTTATTAAGTTTTTTGTCTTCGCTGATGCATCGACCATTACATCAAGTGCTTCATCATCAAAGGATATATCAGGTATCATAGTGAAGAAAGATAAGAACCGCAGAAGCGAAGATGATGCATCTATTACAGAGAAGGATGATGAGCTTCAAAAGCAAATACGAAAGACTACTAGTATATTGGAAAAAACATACTATGATGTGAATAACCATGCCCTGGAAACATTAGATTGGTTTAATGTATTGATTGCACAAACTATCTCACAATTAAGAACTGAAGCTCTCGTATCGGATAATATTTACCATTCATTGAATGAATTTTTAAGCAATCTGGAATTACCTGATTATCTTGATAAAATAAAATTAACAGAAATTGATATTGGTGATGACTTTCCAATTTTTTCAAATTGTCGTATAAAGCACAGTAAGGATGGTTCAGGAAGGTTAGAAGCAAAAATTGACGTTGATTTAAGTGATACATTAACTTTAGGGATAAATACAAGATTGCTTTTAAATCATCCGGTTCCATTAACTGCAATCCTCCCTGTGGAATTATCTGTATCAATTGTAAGATTTTCAGGATGTTTGACAGTTTCTTTAATTAATACAAATGATCAAGAATTTTCTGATTTAAATACTTCAAATGAAGAAGAAGAAAAAGAAGCATTAAACCAAAGGTCTAAAGAATCAGAAAATGGAAAAAATTCCAAAGCTCAGAAGAAAAATCAAGAGCCTACTGGTACAGCTTTGATGTTTTCATTTTCTCCTGATTATAGGTTAGAATTTACTGTTAAATCATTGATTGGGTCAAGAGCAAAATTACAAGATGTTCCAAAAATATCGTCTCTTATCGAAAACAAGTTAAGAAGCTGGTTTATTGAACGCTGTATAGAACCTAGATTCCAGGTAGTTAAAGTTCCATCTTTGTGGCCGCGTAGAAAAAACACTAGAGAACCTGTTCATCCTATGAATGGTTCAAATAATGAGGAAATGAAATTTTGAAATATAGTCAATCTAAATTTTAAGTATGAATATTTATTTCAAATCTAACAAATGAATTTTTGAACACCATTCCATTGTATATATAATTTAATTTATGTATTATGTAACAAATTTTATATTATGTAAAATTTTGAAAATAATATTATATAAAATAATCTAGGACTAAAAATCAATGTTTAGGTTTTAGTATTGATTTCAAATAAGATCTTTATTTTTTTTCATCTACCGAGATCTTACTTTCGATACTTTTTTTTTTCTCTTCTGATTCTTCATTATCAGATTTATCTTCTGATTCTTCTTCTAATTCTTCTTCTAATTCTTCCTCTGATCTTTCCTCTGATCCTTCCTCTGATCCTTCCTCTGATCCTTCCTCTGATCCTTCCTCTGATCCTTCATCTGATTCTTCCTCTGATTCTTCATCTGATCCTTCATCTGATCCTTCCTCTGATTCTTCCTCTGACTCTTCAGTTCCAAAAAATTCATCTAAACTATGTAAATTATATACTGGTTTTGTGTTATTATTTTTTTCTTTGGATCTTGATTCAGGTTTTTCATTAGGTACACCATGCTCTGAAACATTTTCAGATGAATTAAATGAATCTGAAGATTTAAAAGAGTTGCCAATATTATTATGAACCACTGGAGTAAATTCCTTTCTTATTGAAGAACTTGGTAAAGTGCTTGGGTCTGACCATTCAACTATAGATAAGTATTTTAATAAAATTGAATGCATTTTTGATTCTCCTTTTTCATTTTCGTTCTGAGAAATTAACGGGGTGGGTTTAGGAACCTGTAAGAATAAGGAAGCTAATTCAATATGAGAATTTCCTTGGTTTAATAATACACTTATCATTCTAGCTCTATCTCTAGTATCATATGATTGATCATATTTAGCCAATTTTAATACATGTTTAAACATTTTTGAAATGGTATTATTGGCTGAAAATTCATCTAATTTCTCTTCAACATTTTCTGAAAACAAATTCTTTATCCTATCCAACTCAAATGTGTAGATTTTAGATGCTAATATCAAAATTTGGTATCTAACTTGTTCTTCTTCTTCAGCAAAATTTGGAATTAATCTTCTTAAGATATCAGGTCCAATTGAATTGTTAGCTGCACTAGTGAACTCACCAATTATCCAAATGATACTAGATTTGCTATCACTATCGTGCTCTAGTTCATCATTTATCAAAAGTAGGGATAACTTATATATAGCTTTTATTATATCATCTTTAGCATGCTCATATGCATCATAATTATTCAGTCTTTGTTGCACTAAGCATCTAATAGTATTCAATAACTCATTTAAAATAGAGCCATCGTTCTTTTTAGTTTGTTCCAAACACCAATGTAAGACTTCAGTATTCCATTTTGGTGAAATTTGAGAGCAACGACTGATAGATCTAATAGCCTCGATTGACACCTTCTTGTTTTTAGAATTAAGGGAATAGTATTTTAATTCCTGCAAGATAAACTTTATATTTGATTCATCAACTAATGTGGTTAAAATCCTTAACTTTAATTTTGAGGTCATGAATGAATCATTTGGATAAACTAAGAATCTTTTGTAATATGATCTAAATATTGATGGGTCGATTGATGAAATATGCGAAATTATTTGGTATGCAAATAATGAACTTTGAATACTAGACGAGTAAGTTGCAATTTTTATCAATGCAGAGCTTACGCCTAATTTTTGAAATAAAGATGGAGGCGCTAGAGCACATAATGCTTTAGATATCGTTAAAATAACAGTTTCCGATGTTGAGAAAACAAGCTTTTTAAGCGAATTAATAAATAGTTCATAATCGGAGTCCATTGCAATATCATATATTGGATATGGGATTCTTGAGTAATCATCTGGCATATCAATTATTTCATTGGCTTCATTTTGTAAATACAATTTAGGTTTTGGTAAGAATAACCTAACATAAGTTGCTAATATATCAATTAAGAAGGATTGACTCCATTCGTCTAAATCTTTTATTAATGAACAGTATCTACGGTAATTTCCGTGAATCGGTGACCATCTTTTATTCTCTTTAATTTTTGGCATTATTTTGTGATATGATTTCAATGCTGAATTAATAACTTGGGTGTCATTATCATTCATAAGTCTATAAAGGTACTCTAACAATTGTTTCTTGTTAGAACCTTCGATTTCATATACTTTACCAATAGCAATTGCAGTTGCATTTCTTACAACTGGTGATGAATCAGTTGTTGTTTTTTTAATACATAATAATAAAATTGGTAAAATTGAAGAAATTCTAATTCCACATATAGATTTTATTGCCGTTGCTCTATTAAATGGATTCTTATGACTCAATGATTTTTGAATAGAATTAATTGACAATAAAGCTGTATCAGGTTCTACCACAGCATATTTAGTGATATATATCAATACTAAATTTCTAATCCTAGTATTAGATGAAGAAACATTCTTAATCACATCTGCAAAATATGGAAGACCATCTTCACCTCTAGTAATCAAAGAAATGACACATTTCATCCCACTAAGAATATCTCTATCTAATCTTGAATTTAACTTATTTGATATTTCTTGTGGGCGAAGAGAACTGGGTGTTTCAGTTAATCTGGCTGATGCAGACACTGCAGCTTCAATTGTTAAGTCTTTTGCAGACTCTAATACTGAAGATATCTTAGCAAACGATTCATTCATTGGATTACTCTATCTATCTAATATGAATTATGTCTTAATCATGATCTATACATATTTGTTCGACTACATCGTAGATTTCCTAAATAGGACATTTATTGAAAAAAATACTTTTATAGAAATGAGTAATCTATGTACGCTTTCTCTTATTTAGCTTGTTAGAAGCTGTCTTCAATCTTTTACCTAATGCAAGTTCTTTTTTATTACTTATATATGATTGTGGGAAAAACTCACCAATACGTGGTTGCGTTCCTTCAGATTTCTTCTTGTTCATGTCTCGAATTAATGGGATCATTATTTCATCTACCTTTTGTTGGTCCCAATTAACGTAAGACATTAAGAATGTTCTAATTTGATCAAGATTTGGAAATCCCCATTTAAATTCACTATCATCATGGTCAACTTCTGGGAATTTATAAGCATTATAAATGACATTATCAGGGAACGAATCTTTTAAAAACAATTTTCCTTTCTTCACCTTCGTTAATAAATTCTTTTTTAGACTAGTAATGTCATTTTTTTCTAATGCTTTTGTAGTTTTCGTATTTTCATCAAACCAGTGCTTAAATGATTTTAAATCGCCAAATTCTGCCAATATTTCCATAGCTAGAACTGGGCCTATTCCATTTATTCCTTCAGTGTAATCACTTCCAAGAAGTAGGGCTAATTCTATTAGACTTTCTTGATTAAGTCCTAATTTATCTTCAATTTCATCTTTCATATAGCACTCAACAAATTGCTTTTGTTGAAACATATTTTTGTAAATTTTATCACCACCAAACAAAAAGCAATCACTATCATCAGTCACTATTCCATCAACAAGCTTAAGCTTTAGTAGCTCCGCACATTGTGCTTCTGCTTCCATTGGAGCTGTTATATAGGGAATTCCAAAACGTTTTAATAATTCCTGGATATCAAGAATCATATTCTCTGTTACCTTATCGGAGTCTCTTTTCGCTTTTATTAATTTCTCTTGTAATAATTGATCCTCTGTAACCTTAGTACTACTAAATATCTGAGAATTTTGAAGGTTAGATTTCATTTCTGATTTAAATTCTTCATGGTCAATTTCTTCATTAGCAAGTTGTTTAACGAGCTCATTTTCTTCCTCTTTTTCGAAATTATAGTCTATAAACGCAGGTTTCCTCTTCTGGCGGGTAGAAACTTCTTCATCAAGAGCAGGTCCTATATATTTCTCCAGTATTTGGGTTATATTTACATTATCACTCTTATCATCCTCTTCATTACTAGTTTTATTATTAATTTCAAATTCCCTCCAACCAATTTCTTGGATATCCTTGCTGAAATCAAATTCATTATTATCTTCATCTGAGACAATGTAAGACTGGACTTCATTCCAAGGAACTAAACCAGCATCTTCATACTCTACATATTTATCTTTATTTGTTTGTGCTGTTATATTATCTGTTTCCTTAAAAGGGTTTTGTTGTAGTGATACAGAGTCATTAAACCATGTGGGTAATGTATTCTGTATTTTAGGACTTTTATTATTGGCTTCAGCAAATTTTGGTATAGAATCATTTACATCATTACTATCTATCTTGTCTATTATATTACTCTTCATTGAACTATTATGCTCATTCATTTTATTATTGTTCTGAGGTTTTGAATCATTTGACTTATAAGTCTTTTTATCAAAGAGAAAGGAACTTCCAAAGTCGAGTTTTGCAAGTTCTGGAATAACTGATGGTGACTCTGTATGTTCATCTTTATTTTTTATGGATTGTAAAGTACTTTTTTTGATATTATCTTCTATTTTTAATTGATTTTGCTTTTTTAAATCATCTTTGTGGTGATACTTACTATAAATGGATTCGATTATAGCTTTTTGTATTTGTTTTTCTTCTTCTGTTTCTTCTTCTTCCATGGGTACATCCTCCCATTCAATATCATCTTCGTCCTCTTCATCCTCCTTCTTTGGTCTATTATTTTGGTTGGTATTTGTAAATTTTTCTCCTGTAACTTGATGTACCTCATTTAAATTAGTAGAGCTCATATTGTCGATGTTCTTTTGCTTACTAAAATTATTACCTTCCAGTGTAGCATCGTCGTCATCTAACAAAATTGGTTTGCTGAGAGAGGATTCATTATCACCCAAAGAAAGAGTCCACCCATCATTATTTTTTACTAATGCATATCTTCTGTCTTTATCTCCAGCAATTCTTCGGTCAGTACTATCACTATCACCCATTCCACTTACATCCATCAATCTTTGTGTATAAAAGTTTCTCTTTTGTACTTGTTGTATTTGAAACTTGGAAAATTCCATTCGATTCGGAAATAATGCATCAAGCTGGTCTTTATCGTAACCCATTCTAAGTCTTGATCTAATTCTTAAGTGTGATAAAATCATATACTGAGTTGAAGTTGGTAATTCGGAAAATTCTTTGGATTCTAGGTCCACAGAATTAATATCAATTCCATCGACATGATCAAAATCTTCATATATCTCGTTTAAATCTTCATCTTGCATTATTCTATCATCTTTAGTTGATACTTTAAATGACTCAATATCTGGTAAGTGGTATTCATCTTTTCTTCGAAATAGATTATTTGTCTTCTTTTTTTCTCTTCTATCTGGATTATTATCTTTATTTATTTCCAGGCTTGTTTCACTTTCTGCAATTCTCTGGAGTTGTCTGGCAAGAAGTTTCTGAGCTTTATGAGACATCTCTTCTTTTTCACCCTGTTGCCTTCTTTCTTGCCTTTCTCTCAACACCCTACGCTTTAATGCAGGTGCTCCACCATCAAAAACAAATATAGGAAGAATTCCATAATACAATAACTTGCATATTCTACGAAAGAACCCTACAATATGCGATTGAGAAATGGAATTGCCTTCATCATCTCGAACGGCTTTCAAAAATTGATATATCCAGATGGAAGCATCTATTGCTAATTTCTTTCTGGATAACGCCTCTAGCCTAACAGGTCTAGCAGCTGGTCCTATTATCGTCCATAAAGAATTTACACCCATATTTTAACATTATTTGGTTTAGAATTAACATATGATTACATACTATTTTTTCTAATCGCATTAAGTTTTAGAAGAATCTGCGACTTTAATTGCAAAATAAATAGCCACAAATTCACGTAACTTTCTTAAATATTCATAAGACACTCAGCGTCAATAATATATTATATTTGTTAGGTAAATTTTAATTGGAAATATATATAATGGGAATAAAAAGCGAATTATTTAAGCCAATATCTGGTGACTATTTTGTTACGGATTCTTCACGAATTGATAATCTTAATAATAAGTATACCTCTTTTCACCAACAGAACTTTTATATACAAAATTCCAAGCAAGTTTTAGTTAATCCTTTTATTACTAGGCTTGGAGAGTCACATATGTATTACTCAGATTCACAGCCTCTTCGACAATATTCTAGGTATGTACATTCTCCCGTATATAACGCTCAGTTAGGCTATATTTGCATTGATGGAACGTTGGACTCCCCTTCCAAAAAATTATACTATGGTCATATTCCAGGCGAAAATAACATTTGTGAAGATGCTGATATCATATATGATGAATTCAAAGAAATATTTGATCCTAGAGAAGAATCTAATATGCCAATGTTTGAAAAAGTCAATAAATGGATTCAAGATATACCTATTAAATATAATATACATAATTTAACCCTTGACTATTACCCAGCTGTTACTTCATATTCAAGTTCAAGTGAAGAATCTGAAATAATTGACTTTAGTGAAAGAGATACAATATCTGAACTTCAAGCAAGACGAATTACCCGCTATGCGACAAGATTATATGTAAATGAAGAAGAGCCCGTAGCCAGATTCTGTGATATGAAAAAAGAGCAAAATATGGAATATGAGCTAGCTAACTATAGCTACGGAATTGAAAATACTTCTTTTGAATTTTATAATGAAAGTAGAGAAGAGTTATAAAATATATTACAGGATTTTACCTTGCATTGAATATTAGAATAAGAAACTATATAAATATGTCCAATTCATCAATATTATAGTTGATGTTCTTTTTGTCTTCAAGTTTTTCGATTCGTGGGTAATAAGGTACTAATGAATCACAGGATTGAACATAAGCACTGTTATAAATCTTCCAGTATGGTGCCCTTACCTTTCTAGCAGGATGAAATAACCCCAGCCAAATATAGTTTGAAAAGCTTCCAACGCCTAAGACTACTCTTAAAGCATCAATACTCTCTAAAATCCTATTAATAACATGTGGTGAAGTTTCATAGATATTAGGAATTAATAGGTTTAAAAAATGATTAAATATATCATAATAATCATCATTTGTAAGACCAACACAATTAAGTGCCATGTGTTTTATTACTGTAGCTGCAGTTTGGCGATGTACAAGATCTCTATCACATAGAGAATCTTCCAATAATGGTGTAATAGCAAAAAGATAATCCTTCGTCATATCACCACTTATATATTCAAACATAAAACTGAGAGCTTTTAATACACCATTTTGGACATTTTTCTCTGGAATTCTATACTCATTCATGATAGCTGGTAATACTGTAAATGGCGCACAAGTCTCTGCCACAATCCCGATAGCAACTGCTGTACAAACTCTTAATTGACGCTCCTGGACTCTTAAATTATTTAGTAACATTACAAGAACATCTTGAGGACCAATCGTTTTTGCAATATAGCCAAATGTATCATTTGCTGCCACTCTTATTCTTTTTTTATTAGACTTCAACATATCTAACAATTCAAAACATATCCTCATCCATTCCTTAGCATTGATAGTTTCTGAATTTTTTCTAGCAATTAAACCTACTAATTTGATACATGCTTCTTGTACTTTTTCTTGCCTATTTTTTAAAATAGGAGTTAATGTTGGTAATATTTGATTAATTGAAGGGTTACTCATCTGGTATAATGATGCTTTATCAACACTATCAAGACATGAATAAAGTGCATTGATTATTGATCCAAGAACTTCTGGATATACTTCACCCAATGATTCATAAAGAATTAAAATTAGCTTCATTAAAATATCCTCATTACCCTCAAAACATTTTTTTATTACTGGGGCCATAATTGATATCAAATCAGATGATTGTTGTCTGATCTCGGGAAGTTTATTCTTCAATCTGTAAAGTATAGTACTCACAATAGAATTCATATATGGCTTTAAACGTATACCTAAAGCATTAGATATAGCACTAAAAGCTTGTAAGTATATCTTATGCTGAATTGTTTGTTCTTGGAATGCATATAAAATACCATCTACTAATTTCATTTCAAGACTTGAATCTACCCCTATAAGATTGTCATTTCCAGAAGATACCATCTTATTTATAGTCTCGATTGTCATCTTTCTTAAAGATTCATTTTCATCTTTAGAGTATGATATTATTGATTCTAAAATTAATAGAAAGTCAAATTTATTTGCTAAATCAAAAGTTGTATCAACGACAAGTTTGCTCAATCTTTGTGAATCAGATGCAACTCTTCTATTCCAGAAGTATTTTAAAAACGGTTTAATTATCTCTTGGTCATAATTTTTTATAATATTTTTTGATAATGGTAAATCTATCATTACTCTTAAAATCGTTTTTCTCATATCTTCATCAGGTGAATTAAATTCTCGAGTAATAATAATCATAATTTCTCGAGTGTAGTAATTAGCATATTCTTCATAATTGGAATCATGACACATTAACGGTATTATAGAGCCGATACATTTAAGAAAACTAGCTAACCCCTTACCTCTATGTCTTTTTAAGCCTAGCCACGTAGGTTCTAATACTGGTTCAAATGATTCAATACCATATGGTCTAACATTTTCCGATAGTTGAGCTAATGTTAAGGCTGTAATAGTACGAACTTGTAAGGATTCATCAGTGAGACCGGGTTTTAAAACCTCAATTAATTGTGACAAATATGGAAGGATTGAATTACTATTTCCTCCACCTAGTAATATACATAGCTGTTGTACGATTTTTATACCTGTATGTCTAGCCATCCAATTTTTCTTGGATTTAATTACTGCTTTTAAAAATGGTAGAAAGTTCACTAATCCTAAGGTATTTGCAACAATTGCAAATACTCTAGAAGTAATATTACGTACATATTCATCTGTATGGTCGAGGTCAGGACGTAAATTTGAAATCATATTTGCTAATCCCACAGCTTTAGTTAAACTAGATATAACTTCTCTTGTTTCCAACCTTAATGTAAAATCTTCTTCAATTAGAAATGGTGAGATAACAACTAATATTTTATGTGTATACGGCCTCAATAAATCATCTAATTGAACTATAACCCTTCCAATTAACTTAAGTAATTGATGCCTTTCCTGTAAGTCTAAATTAGGTTCTAACAAAATTGGAAGAATGTGATTGAAGAGTGTTTTTGGTCCAAATTCCCTAGCATTGTCAGTTATTTGACGCAAAGACTTTTTACGTATTGCCAGAGATCCATTCTTGATATTTAATATGAGCTTCATAACTTTAATATCCTGCTTTTCTGCCTGGGTTTCAGCATCATTTCTCTTTTGTATTAGTTTACCAAAATGCTTTAAGTCTTCTTCTTTGAAAAATTCTAAATTATTAATTGCTAGTTCTTTATTTATTTCTCCTTTTAATGCAATCAATGAGTCTTGCTTTGCATTTTCTGTTGATGGTGGAATATAATATTCAACTGGAGGCTCAGTAATATCTACTATGTTATTCTCTTCTTTCTGTATAAAATCACTAGGTGGCATTACTGTAATATATCCAGGATATAATATTTTATCTAATATATCATCAGTTAAAGGTATACCATTTATGATAGGAACCTTCTTGTTATTTGAAAAAAGATTATTTATCATTACATTTTCCTCACCTAGGTTATCCTCATCTATTGTATTAACTTGTCTATTCAAACTTAAATCTTCTTCAATTTTCTTGAGTTTGTATTCTTCTGGTGTGACATCCCATCTTCTCTTTCTCTTTCTTTGATTTTGCTGTGTCTTTACAGTCAAGTCTATATTATCATTTAACTCTTCTTTTTTTTGTTCAATTAACTTTTTCACTCTTGCCTCTTCTCTTTCAAAAATTCTTTCTTGTATGGTCTCTTTATATGGCTTGATATTATCCAAATTTAAATCTATTGTTCTTCTGAATCTTCCTGCTTGATAATTATTCTTAGATAATTCCTCTCTTTTTTCGTCACTTGATTCATTAATATTGTTAAAATCATGACTTAAGTTTTCTTCCAAATTACTTGGTATAGTATAACTGCCTACTAAATCTCTCTTCAGCTTATCAGGCATTGATAATATTTTGTTGTTACAAATAATCGATTCTGTATCTATCTCATTACGATGACTATAACAATACATGAGTCGTGTTTTTACCACTCATTTGATACATGAAGAATAAATCATTTACACTAAGATGAGGAGTTGAAAGAATTTAACAAACATGACTAGTCAAAACTCGGTGGTATTACTTAATAGATTATTGTCATTAAAGGATAATAATCCTTTTATGCTTGTTCTAGACTCTTTGAGTCAATCTTCATATTACTTTGTTCAAGAAGTGGCTTACCAAACCAATAGTAAAATTGTATATTTATCATTTGAAACAATAAACAAACCTTCATATGCATCTGAATTCATTGATTGTACAGATAAAACTGTTAGTGATATTTTAAATACAATTCAAATGTATCTTTCTGGTCAAAATTCGTCTACTATCAAAATATTGTTTATCATCGATTCTCTAAATTATATTTTAAGTGAGGAATTAACAGCTTTAATTACTAATATGATGGCTCCAGGAGTGTCAATATTAGCTACATATCATACTAACCTTTCTAACTTTCTGAACCATAAGAATTACCCTACAGCAATAAGTCTATTGAGTTATATTGCCAGCTCAATATTTGAGTTGGACGCTATTGTTGATGAAACTGCAACTGAATTATTAGATGAAAAGATATCTAAATTACAATTCCCTATCAAATACAATTTGAATGAAAGTAAATTTAAAGTTACTTTGACAACAAGAAGAAAATCAGGTAGATCTTTAATTTATAAATATATTTTTAATTCAATTACGCATGTACATGAAACATTTAAAGAAAAGGAGGAAACTGTTGATCCTGAGGATGAAAGTTTATTAAAAGATCTAACTACTTTTAATTTGACCACTAATTCAAAACAAAGAATTGCTAGAGAGCAAGTTGAACTCCCTTACATGCAAGCACAAGAATCGCTTGGATCTTCAGGTGGTGCTATTGTATACGAATTTGAAAAAGATGACGATTATGATGAAGAAGACCCGTATGAAGATCCATTTTAAACAATTAGATAAGTTAACTAAGAATAGTTTCAGAAACTAATAAGGGTAGTAAATAGGTATATGCATAGATTTATTTTTAATTTTATTATCACTATTTAAAGAATTTATGATCTTCTAAATTTCGATTTGATGTTAAAAATTAGTTTCTTTAACTTTCCATTTTTAGTAATTTCTTCCATCTCTTCCTCTGTAATCGTTTTCTTAGTCAATAAATTAAAAACTGAACCAAAAATCAACGACAAAACTGTACAAGTGAGAATAATTACATTATATGGCATTGAGAAGTCAGGGGTTGGAAGATTCAATAACAAACTTGTAGTACGTAATTCATAAACATTTTCACCAATTTTGTTATGAACGGCTAAAATAGCAGGTGCAATAGCAAATCCATGGTTAGCATCTGGTGGGTACTCTGCATATAATAAAAGTGATTTGTCGAACTGGTATGTTAATATCATTGTTTCACCTGGAAGAATTGTAATGGATAATTCTAAATGAGAAGGCCTCTTTCTATCAACTGCAGGTTTATAATATTTATCCAGTATAAAACTCTTGTAATCGTCAGATATAATCAAATTACCATTACAATCCTTTACATCTACTTGTAATGTACTTAAGTACAATCTCATATACCATGGTAATGATTCAAAGTAAATAAAATTAATGGTTTCAGAATCTGATGGGTTGAAAAATGATACTCGCAATCCACCTTGATCTTGAGAGTAACCTGTTAATGAACGTGATACTTGTAATGGAGGACTTTCAGTAGGTTGTACATATGAGCTGTCCAGAGAACTGAACTCGAAGTCATACTGACCTAGCTCATTGATAAAATAGCTTGACGTATTTTTAGTCACATTCAAGTTTGTTTTAATTGAGTCCTTCAATACACTAACATTCCAATAGTTATTGTCTACTTCGATGTTTACTTTTGGAGGTATACTTGAGAAAGCTGGACCTTGGATAGGTCTTCCAAATATAGTTGTTAAATTCCACGAGATTTCTGTTACTTTATTAACAGGAAAACATTGCCATATATTGTGAATTTTATTTTCATCACATTTCAATTCATCACCTGGGACAGGTTTTGGAATGTTCCCTTCCTTCTGCTTTCGAATAGAACGTAAAATATCAACTACAGTATTCACTGTTTGGTTCATAAATAAAGAACATGAATTATTTGTGCATTTTGTTTCAAGATCTATTGACATACTATGCCATAATGAATCAAAAACTTTGTGTCCATCCAATAATGACGAAACACCTGCCTTCCCTCTAGTTGGCAACAATTTTAGAAAAGGTGTTAAATTTTCCGTGCAAATTGGCTCACTTGGAAGTGCAGCTTTGAATAAATATAATTTGTTTTTTTTTTGAAGAACAAAATTTTCATCCAAGTTCTTTGAAAGGTATTTAGGGTGATTGGTAATTGAGTCATCAATGAAATTCAAGGATGCACAAAAAAAACCAGATAATGAATTTGATAAAGTAGTCCATTTTTCTTTAGCTACTGATAAAGATTTAGCTTCTATCACAGCCCATAATTCTACACCAGTTCCACCAGTTAATTTTCCATCATATGCCAATTTTCCCCATGAGTTAGAATCCCACCAGCCTTGTGTAAATCTTAATTGTAATTTTCTAGCACTAGTTGATTCAATAATAGGAATTAATGAATTTGGAAAAAATGTACTATGTTGGGCATTCATGGAAACTTCTAATGAACCATTGTTAGTATTGTAGTAAAAGGGTAATGATTCTATCTGAAATTGAAATGATGCCAATAAATTATTTTTTGGTAATGGTTTTAATGTTAAAGATTCATTGTAATAATCATGTCCTAAAACAGTATTGAAACACGTAACTGATACGTAAATCCAATAAAATAAGGATAATTGTATCATTTCTTGGTGTGTAAAAACTGATTATTGTAAGTGTAAGCTGTTTTAGAATATAGTAGTACGACATTTTTATATGCACGACATTTATATATTTTACTTTGTTTACAATTCACGGTGTATATAAACATTGTCTTATCAATTTGTCGTTTACCATTTATATCTATCATGTCAAGCAAAATTACGGATGTTTCGATAATTGAGCAATATAAGGAGAATATACAACCTCTACCGGGAGGAAGAAATGCATCAAAGTTGGCGACAAATTTCACGATGACATCAAAGTCAGCTCTAAAACTAAAGGATCAATTAAAAGAGGAAAGAAAAAAGCTAGAAGATAATCTACTTAACTTGGAAGAAATTGATGATCCACTTCAAGAGTTTTTAAATTATATCAGCTGGATACAAGATAATTACCCTCAGGGGGCAAATGCAGAGAGTGGATTGTTAAACTTACTTGAGAGATGTACATCGTGTTTTAGAGACACAGAACATTATAAAAACGACCCTAGGTATTTGAAGGTATGGTTGGATTACACCAAGTTTTCTGATTCTCCTAAGGATATTTTTGTTTACTTGGCTAGGAAAGGAATAGGGAATTATTTAGCGTTATATTATGAAGAGTTTGCGAAGTATTTAGAATCCAACGCTAAAGCTGATGATGCTAAGCAGATTTATGAAATTGGTATTGAAAATGAAGCAAGGCCACTAGCTCGATTAAATAGAACTTATCAATCATTTCTTGAAAGGTTTGAAATACTTTCGAATAATAATAATAATAATGAGAGCAGTGGTAATATTAGAAATGTGTTGGCAATTAAAAGAGGTGGTAGTGTCGCTCCTCTTGAAGTTAATAATATAGAAAGTGAAAGAAAGAAACCTAAAATAGAAATATTTAAAGATGATGATAATGATGGTGGTCAACATATATTGAAATCTATTTTTAATGGTCCTGTAAATAACTTAGGCTCTGTCAAAGCTAGAGTAAAAGAAAATATCCAAGAAGCTGGGCCATGGTCGGGGCAAGTTATTAAACAGAAATCGAACCAAAGTACTAATGCATTGAAAATCGAAGTATTTAAGGATTCCAATGTTGCTCATGAAAAAATGACAACGCAGTTTGTTGAGGAAAATGAAGATGGTAGAATGCATACAATAATAAGAAATCCTGGAAAGAAACCAGAAAAGGTCCTCATTAATATGGATTTATTATATCCGTCTCCTGAAGAAGAATACTCTCTACAAGAAATATTAGCAATTCGTCAGAAGCTTCGAAAAGAAAAGAAAGTTCCATATGATAAATTACAAGGTATTTCACCCATATATAATTCAGAGCAGAATTTACCATTAAACGTTAATGAAGAACAAAGTGATAGTGATTATAGTCAAGAAGCAAATACATTTACAATCCCTTTAAGAGATCCTATAGATAATAATGAACCAATAAAGAACACGCCTAATTCACCGACTATGACAATGTTTTCTCGTATTGCTACGAATGAAGTAATTGATATGTTTAATAATGCAGCTAAAAATTTGAATTCTGATGATGAGGATGAAAAAACTGACAACACAACTAATTATGATGGATTTGTTACAGAAACAATAGCAATTACCAATAATAATCAGAATGAAACTAATGAAAAGCTCAAGATCAAGGAAACACCACCAACTGATAGAGAATATAACAGTGATAATTCTTTCCATAGTTCCCCTTTTCTTGAAACGCCATCTATCAACAAGATTTCCAATAATTCCAAATTAATTAATCCACTAGACCTAAATGTTCGAAATAATCTTCTTCTGAATCTTTCTATTCCTTTATCTGTATATTCTGGTTACAACGATTTTGGAGAACAAAATATGGGTAGAATGCAAATTTTTGACAATATAACAGAAAAATATTCAAAATCAATTGCAAAAGGATCCCCAAGCTCAATTATAAATTTTTGTGGTGATAAAAGCTATTGTTTGAGAGCTGAATTAGGGAGAGGTGGTTTTGGTGTTGTTTATTTAATTGAAACAGAAACAGGTGAATATGAAGCATTGAAAATTGAGTCACCATCATCAAAATGGGAGTTTTATATTCTTCACCAAGTGCATAGACGTTTGATAGGATATCGATCAATCAGCTCAATGATTGTGAAGCCGTATGGTTTATATTTTTTTAAGGATGAAAGTTACTTATTTATTAATTATTTCTCTCAAGGAACAATATTGGATGTTGTGAATAAATTTAGAAAAGGAGGAACTGGTATTGATGAATGTTTATGTATATTCTTGACTATTGAACTTCTTAAAGTGGTAGAAGTTTTACATTCTATTGGTATATTACATGGAGACTTGAAAGCTGATAATTGTATGCTAAGATTTGAACCTTTAGATTCTTCTAAGTGGAGTGACTATTATAATCGTGAAGGCTTAAATGGCTGGTCTAGTAAAAGCATCACGTTAATTGACTTTGGCCGTGCAATTGATTTGACTCTATTTGATGAAAATACGTTATTTATTTGCAATTGGAAAACAAATGAACAAGATTGTATTCAAATGAAAAAAAACGAACCATGGTCTTTTGA
The DNA here is from genome assembly GCA_030556805.1 of Schwanniomyces vanrijiae var. vanrijiae. Taxonomy (NCBI): domain Eukaryota; kingdom Fungi; phylum Ascomycota; class Pichiomycetes; order Serinales; family Debaryomycetaceae; genus Schwanniomyces; species Schwanniomyces vanrijiae. The sequence goes on along the minus strand of JAKTUS010000011.1, from coordinate 10,966 downwards.
AGCTGATTATTATGGTTTGGCAGCAATTATTCATACTATGCTTTTTGGTACTTATATCAAAGTAAGAGAATCCGCTAGTAATGAGGTTTATTTAGAAAATTCATTTAAAAGATATTGGCAAAAGGAATTATGGTCTGATTTATTTACTTTACTTCTTAATCCTTATTCAATAAAAAATACAAATAATAAGAAACCTCTAGTTGATGAATTGAAAAGCCATCGATACAAATTCGAAAGTTGGCTTGAGAAGCATTCAGCCGCACATAATCTAAAAAGCATAATCTTGGGAATTGAAAACGATCTACAGGAGAGCAATAAGAAAATGCTTCAATTATAATTCTTATTTATAACCAAACTTAACTCAGAACCTTTGGAGTGCCATTTTTAATTCCAATAATCAGAATTAACAGTTGTCTTGCTAACTTTTTGTGGAAATATAACAGAAATAAAAGAAGATAGTAATTTTCTTGATATTATATTATGTTTAAACATAACTCACAATATGACACTAAATTATATATAAGATAAACATTCGGAATTAGATGATATAGATAAATACCATACACATTTATATTAATATCTATAGCATAATGAATAAATCAGCTAATTCATTAATATATCACAAAATAACGTATTCTCATTTTATATGAATATATTAGTAATTGATAGATCATATACTGGTTCTTCTATAATTAAAATATTAAATGAGCAAATGGGCCAATTGTAGAATAATGATTCAAAATTTTCTGTTACCTTAACAGAACCTAGAGAAGATTATCTTAATGTTCTATGTATTTTGAAATCAATGGTAAATTTTATACCTGCCAAAAATTAGTAAATTCCTTAAGAAATTTTATATTAGTCTTGGATTTAATAGATTTATCTTGAAAATGCCCTCAGTCCGAAAAGATTTGATAAGATTAAAAAATGTAAACATTTAGACTTAACTTTCATTCAAAGAGAAATGAAAAGTCTCTACAAGTAGAAACATTGAATCTGTATTAAATATTTAGCGTACACCACATATAAATAATATACATCTGATTTCAACTGAATTTAAAAAAAAATTATTAATGATAAAAACATATTTCTTGCAAATAGCAACTTACAACTTTCCTATAGTAACATTTTAATTGCTAATATTTTCATTATTGTAGATTTATTGAAAGTTCTAACAATTAAAAACGCTAATCTTTCTATAAAAACTGACTCAGTTGTGGTAATACTAACATTCTAAACTCAATAAGTGGAAAACCCCGTCTGTTTACTGTTGCAAAAATAACTAGCAATATGATAATTTTTAGCGGAAAAAGAAGTACCTATAATGTAAAAAGAGAAAGAGTATCACTGAATAATATATATAATATTCAATCCTATAAAAATCATATATTGAGAGAAATATTGAAAAATATTAGCTAATTTTTCTATATTATGTGAATAAATTTTATTAAAAACTAAAGTTCGTACAAAATTATAGAATTTAGAATATATTTTTTAAAATTTTATTAATTATTCAATTAAATCAATTGTTAAAAAAATAATTCAAAAAAGGGGGCGAGCTGGGAATTGAACCCAGGGCCTCTCGCATGTTTGTTATAATCAATTCAGTTTTACTGAACCGTCGCCCAAAGCGAGAATCATACCACTAGACCACACGCCCAATTATTACTTATTTTTCAACATATTTATTTTTATCTTATGAAATTATATTTAGATTAGTTTAAATATTTTGTGTCATTTACATTATGCATAAATTCCTAAATTTAAATTGCAGCATAATTCTAATTTTTTTTAAGGCCTCTAATTTAGCAAAAAATTATTAATATCAAGAAGATCAAGTAGGTAAAGAATATTATCATATATATATTATATATATATATAAAATATAATTTATTTAGTGTATATTGGCCAAGGTTAGATTTTCTTAATATATTAGGTATTTGTATAGCAATAATTTTCACAAAATTTTTAACTACTCATTATATTCCATATAATGAACTTAAAAATTTTAGTATTGAAAAAGTAATTTCTAAAATTAGTTCTACTAAATTTGTTATTAAATATAATAATTCAGATTATTTAGAGATTATTATTGTTCAAAGTAAAGTTACAAACATAAATAAAAACGAGGTTTTATATTAATTAACAGACGGTAAGGAAAATATAATGACTTAATTGATTACGTTATTTATAAACCTAAAAGAAATAGGAAAGGCTTAACACTCCTGAGTCAAAGAGGAAGAAACTTTTCTTAAGTGAAATGATGGAAATAAGAAAAAAACTGATTGTTTTAAATTCTTTGATCGTTTTAACTAGTAAAATTATGTATGAATATGCTGATAAGATAGTCAACTTGATTTGTCCACACGTCTAATTTCCACCTGAAAAATTAAGTATGTAATTCAAAGATGTAACTAAAAGTCCTATTTCTTCTGCAAATGTTACATATATCCTAGAATTTTAAAATGATTGTCCATTAAGAATTTAAAACTCATAGGTGACTCCATTATTAGTTCTGACTTGAATATTTTATGCAGTTTTTAGGTGAACAACAAACAATTTTCTAATAAAAAATTGAATATATATTAATAACGTGACCAATATTATGTTTAGACGGACATTTACAATTGGATACTGATGATAATACTGTATATAATAGTTTTATCACTGGTTATTCATTAAAAGTTTATACTATACTATTCAAAGAACAGATTTTTACAATATTTTAGTCGCGATAAACGTGATTTAAACAACTTATTGCTGGTCTTATATTAGATATTATGTTTGAAGTGGCTGCAAAAGTTGGAAATAAAATGAAATAAATTGTATTGCAAATAATTATGATGTAATTACCGAAAGAATAGAAGATTATACTATTAACAATGAAGGCTTATTCAACTACTATATGAATTATTTGTAATTTACTATGTAAAATCAACTGTTTTTAATTTGGATTTCGACGCACCCCACTTCATTTTTGTGACACTCATATCGCCATTCTAATTAATACGAGATCAAAAATAAAAAAATCTTATGTTGACAAAGTCATTCCTTTCTAATATTTGTTAAAGGTAAAATCCAGTGTTAGTTTGTTTTTTAAGTTTATAGATTAAATTAATTAACGTAGTTATTTATCATAATACTTACTAATTGATAAAAACTATTAAGTTCTTTTTAGCAAAACAATGGTATAATGGCAATTTAGTCTATATCATAGTTATTGATTTTCGTCCTGCAACATTTCATAGCCTATAGACAAGCATATTATCATTTGTATGTGAAAAAAAAAAATGAACACAAAATCACGCAAATTATAAATCTCAACTTACTTAATCTTTATCTCTTTCTTTCTGAAACCACATAGCTTTGTACTTATTTAGCTAAGCAATGAGTCAGGCGGCAAACAACAGGAATCTGCTATTTGTCCCTAGTGTACCAAATACTCGAAGGAAAAGAGGCCTATCTTTAAGATCGCAAATATTCAATAAGGCTGTGCGATCTCAGCAAGGAAACGGTGAAGAAGCCAGTGCTGAACAACGACCTGAATCGAATAAAGATAATATTGACCCAACTGTATCATCCGTGGAGTTGAATGTACTATCAAATCATGAAGATAATATACCAAGTTTTTTTATTGAAGATGACAGCTTTGACAACCCACCCTCTAAATATGAACAGTATAATAATAATATAACTCGTTCTTTTACACACTTTTCAGGGTCTTCTACATCATCACTTAATAGTACTCAATCTTTCATAGAAAAAAGAAGTATTAAACGTCACAATAAAGCCGTGGAATTCTTCATTGAGTTGAGAAATCAAATTTTTGGTGCAAGAGATTTACCTCCAACGGAAAACGGAAGGGTTATTCCGTTAAGTATCAATCATGAACAAGATAACGAATATTTCCAAGATTTATTTTATGACAAGATCTCAAAATCCTTAGTGGATGAAAGGACTGAAAAACCATATTGTAACAATAGCATTAGATCTTCAAAATATACTCTATATTCATTCTTTCCTAAACAATTGAAAGCTCAATTTTCTAAAATTGCAAATTGTTATTTTATGATTGTGGCGATTATGCAAATGATTCCAGGGTGGTCTACAACAGGTAAATTTACTACAATTATTCCGCTTTGTATTTTTATATCTATATCAATGGCTCGTGAAGGATTTGATGATTGGAAAAGACATGTGCATGATAAGGAAGAAAATCTGAAGGATTCAATAATAATCAGAGATAATGAGGATTTGGGCAACCTTGATACACAATCGATTGCAACTATTATGACAGAAACAATTGATGTTTGCTATGAGTCTTCTACTGATGGAAATGCAAGTACTACCCAAAATGACGTAATGAAAAATGATTATACAAATAAGGAATTATTAAAAAAATATAATTTAAAAGAATACAAGACAAAATGGAAAGACATTAAAGTTGGAGATATTGTTAAAATTCAAGAAAATGAATGGATTCCGGCTGATATTCTTTTACTAGGAACAAGTAATGAAAAGCAAGAAGCTTATGTTGAGACTATGGCTCTAGATGGTGAAACCAATTTGAAACTAAAATTTCCTCACATGGAAATATCGAAGAATATTTCAAGTGTTTGTGATTTGAAAAATATAAAAACTTTAATCACTGTAGAAGATCCTAATAAAGATTTATACAATTTTGAAGGCCATTTTAAAATGCAAGAAGAAACATACTCTCTTGGCCCAGATAATGTAGCTTACAGAGGAAGTATTTTAAGAAATGTTAAATCTATTATAGGTTTAGTTATTTTTACTGGAGAAGAAACAAAAATTAGAATGAATAATATTAGGAACCCAAGAATTAAAGCGCCAAAACTCCAAAGGAACATCAATTATATCGTATTATTCATGGTATGCGTTGTTATTTTATTATCAGCCTTTTCTACTATGGGAGAAAGGCTTTATTACGAAGAAAATCGTAATAAAACATGGTATTTATATGACCAAGATGCTGGAGTTGCTGCAACTTTGATGGGCTTCATAATTATGTACAATACATTAATTCCATTATCACTTTATGTTACAATGGAGATTATAAAGGTAATGCAATTGTTTTTTCTTCAATTTGATATCGATATGTACCATGTTGAAAGCAATACTCCTGCAGAAGCCAAAACTGCAACAATATTAGAAGAATTGGGTCAAGTAAACTATATTTTCAGTGATAAAACTGGAACATTAACGGATAACAGTATGCTTTTTAGGAAAATGAGTGTTTCAGGTGTGAGTTGGTTACATGACCCAGATGTTATTATTAAAGATGATAGAACAAAAGCCCTTAATCGTTTATGTTCAAATAAAACAAATAATTTAGAAGATATTAATTATCACTCAAGAATAAGTACTACATCAATTGTACGTGATAGTATTGAAATCGGATCAATAAATTCTGAAGCTACATGGAAAGCAACCGCGCAATCATCAAAAATTCAAGACTCTGAGAATTCAATTCAATTATTAAGATATATCCAATCTCATCCTAATACTGTATTTTCAAAGAAGGCTAAATTTTTTTTGCTAGGTATTTCTTTATGTCATTCATGTTTACCAAAGAGAAAAGAAGAGAATAAAGCTGACTCTTACTCTACTACTAAAAATGATGACGACGAAAATATATCATATTCTGCTTCTTCCCCCGATGAATTGGCATTGGTTCAAGCAGCAAGAGATTTAGGATTTGTTGTTCACGACAGAAACAACAATAAATTGTACTTAAAAACTTATCCAAATGGATTTGACAATTCTCCTAAAGTTGAAATTTATGAAGTTCTTGAAATTATTGAGTTCTCATCAAACAGAAAAAGAATGTCAATTATTGTCAAATTCCCGGATAATAGAATTTGTCTTATTTGTAAGGGTGCTGATAATGTAATCTTAGAAAGATTAGTAAACGCAGATTTAGCTAAAAAGAAGACAATCGAAATTTCCAATAATATAACAGAACGTAGAAACATGGAAGCAGACCATGTGTTGCAAACTCGTTTCTCTCAAGATATCGAATCAAGAAAATCACTAAGTTCATTAAGACAAAGTTTTACTTTGGGTGGTAATGAACACCACATAAATATACAATCTATTGACAGCTACTTAATGGATAATGATAATGAGATAGCAGATATTGCACATAATTCGAGAAAATCATTGCATAGCCAGCAAGCCAAAAAATATAGTATTGAATCGTCTAGAATCAAAACTAATGAAATTGGAAGAAAAAAATCAAGAAGAAATAACAATGAAAGCATCTTTATTCCAAATGATAATTTGTGCTTGAATGAGGAATTTGTTATGGAAAAGACATTAGAGCATATAGATGAATTTTCCACTGAAGGTCTTAGAACTTTATTATATTCTTATAAATGGATTAGCGATAATGAATATCAAACTTGGGCAAAACAATATAATGAAGCAAAAATCTCCTTAACTGAAAGATCTAAAAAAATGGAAGAGGTTGGGGAAAACATGGAAATTAATTTAACACTTCTTGGTGCAACTGCAATTGAAGATAAGTTACAGGATGGGGTGGAAGATGCAATAGATAAATTAAGAAGAGCAAACATTAAATTATGGATGTTAACGGGGGATAAGAGAGAAACAGCTATAAATATTGGATATTCTTGTAGGTTGATTAAAGATTATTCTACGTTAGTGGTAATTTCTAATGATGAATCTAAAAATAAATTGATTGAAATTATAAACTCGACTAAGATAAAAGTAAAAGGTGGAAATATTGCACATTGTGTTGTTGTTATTGATGGTGCCACATTGGCAGATATTGAAAGTGATGAGTCCATGCATTCCTCATTTATTGAGTTGTGTGTTTTGGCAGATTCAGCTATTTGCTGTCGTGCATCTCCTTCCCAAAAAGCTAATATGGTAACTGCAATCAGAAACTTGAATAAAAAATCTGTAACTTTGGCCATTGGTGATGGTGCTAATGATATTGCAATGATCCAAAGTGCAGACATAGGTATTGGTATTACTGGTAAGGAGGGATTACAAGCCGCAAGGTCAGCAGATTATGCTATAGCTCAATTCCGTTTCTTATTAAAGCTATTATTAGTTAATGGAAGATACAATTACGTGAGAACATGTAAATTTGTTTTATGCACATTCTATAAAGAATTGTTATTCTATTTAACACAGGCTATATATCAAAGAAATACATTATTTTCTGGGTCATCAATGTATGAAAGTTGGTCCTTATCCATGTTTAATACATTGTTTACTTCATTACCGGTTCTATGTGTTGGGATGTTTGACAAAGATTTAAAGCCAGCAACATTACTTGCTGTTCCCGAGTTATATTCTATCGGTAGAGAATACCAAGCCTTTAATTTAACCAAATTTATTGGTTGGATGGTGTTGGCTGCTACTCAAAGTGTAATTATTACATTTTTGGGGTTTTATATTTGGGGTTTTACAGCTCTTGTTGATAACTCTACGCTTCCATTAGGAACGATGATATTTGGTGCATTAGTTTTTGTTATTAACGCTAAATGTGAATTTATAGAAATGCAGAATCGCCAGTGGTTAGCATTTGCAGCCTTTATCATATCTGTTGGGGGTTATGGACTATGGAATGTGTTGATTATGTTTTTGTATAGATCAAAAGACTCCCCAATATTCTTTGTTGCATATGGGTTGTTGATATGGGGCAAAGATCAATCATGGTGGGCAGCATTACTTTTATTGATAACAGTACCATTACTTCTTGATATACTTTATAAGGTTTTGAAGTTTATGTTTGTTCCGAACGATACTGATCAATTTAAGTTATTTGAGCGTGATATTGGCATGAGACGTATTTTTGAAGAAAGATCATATCAAGAATTGCATCAAGGTTGGACATTTGAGAGAGATTCATCAACCACTAAGGGTTTATTTATTAAATTGTTTAAGAATTTAGCAAGAAAATTAGGCATTTCAAAACAGGAGCCTGAAATAAATGACATGCTTCAAGCTTCTGCATCGCTAAGAAAAAGGGCAGGAACAAACCCTAACCCCTCTGAATTACCACCTAGCGGTAGCGGAATATCAGTGAAGAGTCAAGATTTTAGTGAGTTTGATACTTCTAAATTTGAGATTTTACCTAGTGGGAAGAGAGTTAAAATTAAACTGAATTCTAGTATTAATAATCTTAAAGATAAAATATTGGGTAGAACGGGATCTGATGAAGATGTGGAAAATATTATAAATAGAAGGCTTCAAAATCTAGAAAGAGAAGAGAACTGATTAATGACCGGTATTCAAATACTACTCAAAATAAAAATTAAGTAAATTAAATATTAAATATTACATTTTTAAAAATTAAATACGGTATAAATAAATTAAATCTAGTTTTCCATGACTTTGAATACAAATGTTATAAATGTTGCAGCAGCAATACAGAAGCATATTAAATTAGGACCGATTTTATCGCCATATTCAACAGCTCTTTTTTCTCTTATCATAATTATTCTCCAAAGGTATCTATATGTGGAGTAAGCTAATGTGACCATGGCACAAATATAAAACCCAATTGAGGCTGTTAATGCACTCTTAGTACCATAGTTCAATAATGTAGTAGCTGTAGCTCCTAAAATCATACCAATAGAAAGCCAACTTAAGAAAGTTCTTTCAGTTGCGAAATAAACTTTAGGTTCGATTCTAACAGGAACACTTATTCTCTTTCCCTTAGGAATCTTAGATTGGAAGGTCTTGTTAAGGTCAAAGCTAGTACCAGGCTTCAATGTGAAAATTCTATCATCTTGGAAATATCCAATCAATTTGATTAATAAGTTAGAAAAGAAAGTAGAAACTGGACTATTTGAGTTACGGGATTCAGAGAATATTAATGGACTTGATTCATCTAAATCATCTTCAAGTGGGTTATAATCATTGGAAAAATGAACTCCCCCAGTATAGCCATGAAGGTCGTTATTGTCTAATAATTCTTCTTCATCCATTTCACCTCCTGAAGAAGAAGACTTTGGTCTTGATGGATTAATTCTGTGAATGCCAAATTCATCTTGCAACTTTGGCTTACGAATGTCAACATCCATTTGAGGAAGCCAGAATGGTATTAAGTCGACATATTCAGGTAATAAGCTAGCTCCACCATGAATAAATTTGGAAAATTTTGGAACGGCTTCCACAATATGGCTTGAAACTAAATCTCTAACCCATTGAGGAGGTTCTTGGCCTAATTGAGTTTGTAACTTAACTTCTAAAACTGCATACGGAAAACGGCAGATATCCTTTTCTGGTAATTGAGGGAATGGGTAGTCAACACCAATATCCATTCTTCTCCAATTGCCATGTGTTCTATCATAGCCATCAAAGTTATCTTCTCTTATCATAGATAATTCTGTATCCAAAGAAATTCTCACTCTCGCATCACCTGGTAATTGAAAAGCAGTTCTATTATAAAAGGATCTCATAACAGGTCTAAATTTATCCTTCAATACTCTGAATTGAACTTCTTGAGCTAATCTTTCTAAATTATCTATTTCTTGAGGTGATTTCTTTCCTTCTTTTCTAGCTTTTTCAAAAACTTCAGAGGCAGTGAACTCACCTGATAAAAAAGAGTTAACCTTCTTTTCTTTTAATGAGAATCTAGCCTTGACTGATTTTTCACCAGTCCAATCTTCTCTGTGAGTTTTTCTTTCAACGAAGATTTGATCAGATTTCATACCACCGTACCATCTTAATCTGATTGCTTCAGCACCTTCATCTTTTCTTAATCTTCCATAATATAAATCCATGTCTTTATTATCAAAATAGATAGAAGTAATAGCACTATCTTCTGGTTCAAACTCCTTTTCGGCATTGAAAACTAACACAGGTAAATGTTTTAAAATAATCAATTTTAATTCAGTAATGTTATCTGGATGAACCCAGTATTTAGTTGTTTGTCTAACGAAATTTTGCTGAGAACCACCAGCACTGGAATCACCTTGGACAGGATTACCTCTAGTTCTAACTAAATCATATAACTTAGATAGTTTAACAATCAAATTATCATAGTTATCTTTAAAGAAAGCTTTGGAGTTTAATCTAACTTGGAAAATAGGTTTCAAGTTAAATTTAGTTGTTTTGTCATGCTTCTTAATGATCTTTTGGAAACCAGTGTAGTTTAATCTGGAAAATTTAGCTAAGTCATGAACATCAGCAATGATATCACTTAACACTTCTTCTAAATCTTCAAAATCTTGTTCTTGAGGACGCTGATTTACATCTGGATTTTGTAAAGCTGCAACTACTTGGTGGACATAGGACTCCAGGTCTTTTATACGACGATTGACTTCAGTATTCTTCACCTTAGTGAAAGAGTAAACCTTGTCTAATTCTGTTTCTAGAGAGTTCAAGAATTCTTCCTCTAACTCATTCGTCCATTTACCATCATTGTCTTTTAATCCTTTCTTTAATTGATGCTTTAAATCGTCATAAGCAATGTAGTAGAAACTATAGTTTTTAATAAGGGAACTTCGTAAATGTTCACCAAACTTCATTGCAAATTTTTAGTCTTACAATTGAATCAACTAAACAAGAAAAGATTATATTATCAATGAGTAATATAATTGTGAACTTATATAATTGACCGATTAATCAAATTTTATTGATAACTTATTAAATTTAAATAGCCAGCCCCACGTGTCTCTCAATCGGTTTTATAATTTGTTATCAAAAAAAAATATCACAAAACTAGCTTTATATAATAAATAAATAACAATAATGAACAGGTCGTACCCGGATTCGAACCGGGGTTGTTCGGATCAAAACCGAAAGTGATAACCACTACACTATACAACCAGCTATATCACTTTGTAAGAGAACACAAGTATATATAAAGGATTAAGAAAAGAGAAAACATCATTGTGATAGAAAGATGAAACACCTTTAATACAGAACTTGTATTATAAATAGAGTAGATTATCCCTTGAGT